>MEHQ01002474.1:49443-59730 GCA_008828725.1 Saccharina japonica | reverse complement strand
CCCCCCCCCCCCCCCCCCCCCCAACCCCACCACCATCACCACCAAATTTGTGAAAACGAAGCAACCTGACGTCATCGGCGTACAAGAAACTGGCGACCATCTTCAAGACCGCCTCCGCCGAGAACGAACGGGCCACGAAGGAGCTGATCGGCAAGATAGTCGATGCCGCTCTGGGGGAGGCGGAAGGAGAAGGAGGAGATGGAGGAGGAGGAGGAGGAGGAAGAGGAGAAGGGGGTGGCGACGGGGAAGCCGGAGAGGAAGGAGGCGTCTTCTACGCAGAGTCGTCGATGAAGGCTCAAAAGGTGGAGCGCATCAAGCGCCTGCAGGTTCGTGAGAGGGGTGTGTGTCATGTATACATTTAAAAATACCACTCTGTCCCGAAATGTAAGGGCAGTTTTGGTTTACCTACTCGTATTGAGCAATGCCTTATAGGGGTGGTGGCTTATTAAAACATTTCTGTATATATTATATATGTGCTATTCATATAACACCTGGTACGTACAGTAGTAACAAAACAAGCATACTTGTAAAAATAAAATATACTGTTAATAACCGGTATTTTTTCACATGAGGGTGTTCCCTCTACCGCACTGTACAGGAATATACCGCACTGTAGAGGCATATACCGCACTGTAGACATCTACCGCACTGTAGAGGCATATACCGCACTGTAGAGGCATCTACCGCACTGTATAGGCATATACCGCACTGTAGAGGAATTTACCGCACTGTAGAGGCATCTACCGCATTGTAGAGGCATATACCGCACTGTGGAGACATAGTGGTAAACGTACAACTACTGGCCGTCTACCAGGCAGATAGGCTATTGAGAAACTGGGGTGGTTCTGGCGCAGGGATACATTTCTTGTTCGAGAAAAGGCGTGTTTCGCACAAACTTAAGTATATACCCGCTGCCGGATTTCTTCTTGTCTACCCCGGAAGTCTCAGGCTGTTTTTTTTTTTTTTTTTTGTGAGGGCGCTTTCTTAACGCATGCCTCATTATGACAGGGCCCGCGGTGGTGTAATGCGGGCCCAATGCCTGTGTACGGTACGAGACAAGACAGGAAACATACAAAGCGAAACACATGATATGTTATAATACTTAACTCGACGTTATGCATGAAACATTCTAACTTTTGTTTTTGTTCAGTACAACTGTACCTGAAATTGGCTACACAGAAGAAATCGGCTATATGCATAGAAAATGGCGCAGGTCTGAAAATTAGCGCAGGGCACAAGCACACCCTGCCGCGCATGAAAATTTGGCAAAAACAAAAAAGAGTTTCTCGGGTGGGGTACGTTTTTTTTTTTCTTTCTTTTTTTTTTCTGGATGACGGGGGGCTCCTTTAACCCATTCAGGACTGAAAAAAATGTCCCACTCTAATTCCAAGTCGTTTGTCCCCAAATTCGTGAAACCAGTTCTTAAGGGGTTAAGCCAAACTCGTCGGACTTTTTTCATTCTTGTGTTCCAATATTGTTTATTGTTTATTGTATAGTTAGGCCGTGCGTGATATTGTTCATCGGGTACAAGTATTTTGATTTTCCTCCAAAATCAGTTTTTGCTTACTATTCGTATAGAGCTCCTCAAGTGAGCCTGACGCTCAGAAAAAAGAACAGGGTTCACCTCTGCCGTAGCATGCTACTGGGGAAAGCCGAGCCGATGTGAGCACGGTAGCACAGCAGTACCGTCACCACCAAACAATCGCGATGAGTTTCCGGGCGTTTTTTTTTCTTCTCTTTTGCACGATACAGCGTTTTGTTTCCCTCTACAGAGTCTATATTCCTGGGTGGGCTATTGAGGTAAACATAACCCACGATGGACACCAAAAAAATCATACATCCCCCCTAATGCATACACACCACATTTGGTTCTGATTGTTAGGTATGTTCTCCTGTAACAGTTTGCGTTCGAGTTCTGTCAATATGATGAAGGCTTCGCGTGTAAGACAATAAGTGGGGGTTGCTACAGCAGTACAGTAATGCTCCCCTCGTATTGTCACATTTTGGCAGTGATAGCGGGGACATGCCTTATGCCCGGCCTGCCCCCCCCCTCCCCTCCCCTCCCCGAAGGCTGCAGCTCACCCTTCACGCGACTCACGACACATTCTCACAGCGCCTCGCCCTTGGTGCAACAAAACAATTTTATGCCAACTGGTCGTTCAAAACCCGACTTCCTCCGTCCCGGTCACGTATAAACGGGATGCGAGCATCTATGGCCATACGACTCGTACGGCCATTCATGATAAGAGTTACACCCGCCTACCGGTAACCCTCTCTCCACCACTCCCACGAATTGTGCGTTTCCTCATTTTCTCGTCGCTCTGTTTTTTTTTTTCTTCCACCCGTTCCGATCGAACCACTACACACAGTCAGCACTGTCGTGTTGATAAAAACAAGCCCAGATGCGGCTGACCATATATATAGTATATAATACGAGTACGTACGTAGTGAGAGGGAAGGAGCAAGGGACAGAAAATGGAGGTGTAGATAAGAGCTCAATCAAGATGGGAGCAGTTAGGAACAAAACGGAGTTCGACTTTTGTTTATGTGGCTTTCTTCTTTCGGGGTGGAGTGTTTCTGAGTGATCCACGTTGAAGCTCGTCGTCATGCTACACATTTGTCGGATTTGACCTTTGTAATTATTATTATCATCTTTGCGGTGCCATCCGACAATGTGCAGCATGAGCTTCAACGTTGATCACTCATAACATTCCCGAAAGCAGAAAACCATGGAAACAAAGGAAACCTATGCGCAACCTTGACCTTCGTAATGCTTATTATCATATTTTCCATCCGACAATGTGCAGCATGAGCTTCAACGTTTGGTCACTCATAACATTCCCGAAAGCAGAAAAACCACGGAAACAAAAAGGAAACCCATGCGCAACCTTACTATTTATAGCAGCAACAAAACAGTCGTCGTACCCAAAATCGAACTCCGATTTTTCAGGAGGAGCAGCTGCAGCAGGCGGCCAAGAGCAACGAGGAAGCTCAGGCGGTCATCAACCAGCTCAAGACGTCCCTGACCCAGCTAGAAGCACGCTTGAAGCAGGTGCGTATCGTGCGGCTGAGTGGTACTTCTGCGCGTTGCTGGATCGCGAAACACAGCAAAAACAATACCGGTAACTATGTGCCGTATTATATGTGCTTGTATGTAATTGCCAGCCACCGAGCAGTCAAAACGTTTTGTCACGATGAATATTCCAAGGTCAGGTTTTGTAGGGTATCTACAAAACCATACCCGGGGTATTTACCCGGGAGATACCCTACAGAGAACTTCTGTGAGTTCTGTAAGGGTTTTATACCCGTACCCGGAACTTCTGTAAGTTCTGTACGACCTTCATACCCTACAGAGAACTTCTGTAAGTTCTGTACTCCCCGTTTCACAATACCCGGGGTACCGGTACAACGTGTTTGTACCTGCCCGGAACTTCTGTGAGTTCTGTACGCCCGTGTCACAATACCTGGATATTCTGTGAGTTCTGTAAGGATTTTATACCCTAACCCGGAACTTCTGTAAGTTCTGTAAGACATCCATACCCGTACCCGGAACTTCTGTAAGTTCTGTAACACTTTGGGCACAATACCCCGGGTAAGGGTATTCCCTCGGCACAACACCCTGTATGCCGGTACAGATTAGGGTATCGTTGAGGACGTCAGGAGACGGCCAGTCGAGGGAAAATGGGCATCGGTCAAGGGTGTGGATTCGAGTGTTCTTCACTAAAGCCTAGTATTTTGGCGTCAGTCAAGGATAAAAAATGAAAAATTGCCGTCAGTCAAGGGGTAAAACTGCCGTCTCCTGACATATTTTGAAGAGTGATGTTATGCATTCTGACGTCATGTCTCATCAGTGACACACACCAAAAACGAAATTACGAAAATAAATTACATTGTACAACCCACCTCGCTCACAATCACACATGAACCGAGCACACAAGTACGTGGATTTTGATTTGGGGGGTAAATCTATGACCGCGGTTTTCATTCCCATGAAGTTGGAACGGTCCTTACCGTGAAAATCGTGAAAGACAGTTAAAACAGAAATTAGCTACAATGGTACATGGATGGTATATACGCGTTAGTACCGGTATAGTGTGTCATGTTTGAAGTACACCAATCGCAGTATTTCGAAATGCATTTCATGTATAATTTTTTAGGAGTACATTTGCAGTTTTTTCGCCCCCTTGAGGTGGGTATTTCCAGGGTATCACCGGAACTTCTGTAAGTTCTGCACGCCCGTGCCTCAATCGGAACTTCTGTGAGTTCTGTACGCCCGGGCCACAATCGGAACTTCTGTGAGTTCTGTACGACCGGGCCACAATCGGAGCTTCTGTGAGTTCTGTACGCCCGTTCCACAATAAATACCCGGAACTTCTGTAAGTTCTGTACACCTGTGTCACAATACCCGGAATTTCTGTGAGTGCTGTGCGACCTTCATACCCGTACCCGGAACTTCTGTAAGTTCTGTGCGACCGAGCCACAATACCCGGGGTACCGGTACAACGTGTTTATACCTGCCTGGAACTTCTGTGAGTTCTGTACGCCCGTGCCACAATACCCGGAACTTCTGTGAGTTCTGTAAGGGTTTTATACCCGTACCCGGAACTTCTTTAAGTTCTGTACGACCTTCATACCCTACAGAGAACTTCTGTAAGTTCTGCACTCCCCGTTTCACAATCCCCGGGGTACCGGTACAACGTGTTTGTACCTGCCCGGAACTTCTGTGAGTTCTGTATGCCCGGGCCACAATACCCGGTCCTTCTGTGAGTTCTGTAAGGGTTTTATACCCTAACCCGGAACTTCTGTAAGTTCTGTAAGACACCCATACCCTGACCCTATATCCACAAACCCTACAGAACCTGACCTTGGAATATTCCATGAAATAAAATACTTTTACAGGACACCGTGGTAAATAAGACCCTACGTTGCACACAAAAAACTATATATTTACCAATTTTTACCAACAAATATTGTTCCTGTTTACTATGGCCCTCCGTAATACTACTACTGTAAGTAAGGACAGCGAACGAAAGTAGGCAGATAAGTACTGAAGGGAGTAGATTTTGTGTAAATACTTTTTTTTTTTTTCCTTCTTGTTTCTGTGTTTTTGTTCTTTCGGAGCGCTTACCGTACGTTTACCGTATACCACTCTGTCCCGAAATATAAACACCGTTTTCATTTAATATTCATGTACAAAAGTCACTTATATTTCGGAACAGAGTGGTATGACACTGTGTATATATCACACCCCCTCGGACGAATTTCAACGCTGAATTTCTCGAAGACCGATCGAGCGCTAACCCCGAGCGACCCGTTTGTATGGGAAAATCTCGACGAGATGCTCCGAAAGCCGCCTTTTTCGTTGTCTGTGCCCCCCTGGTTAGGGAGAGAAATGGCTTTGAAATTCACCCCGCAGGGTGTGTGATATACACTGCTGTCATATACGGTATGAGTGATCACCGTTGAAGGTCGTGCTATGTACACGTTATTGTCGGATGACAAGAGTAACAGTAATAATAATGTAAGCATGTAACCGCCAGGCACCGCGCAAATCAAAACGATTTTTGTCACGACGAAGAATTAATGAAATTGCAAAAAACGATTATTATTATTATTGTGTATATATTCGTACACATGCCAATGTGCGGCGCTTATTCCGAATCATACCATCCACACACCCATAGAAGTATATACATATATATATACCAGACAGGTATATATATCATATATATAAATGGTAACTGCTGTAGAATCCAATGACTTAAAACATGTGACTTAAAACATGGAAAAAGGTTCGTATATCAATCAATACCTGAATACTTGACAAAAAAATGCACCAACAATACAATCCCCCTTATTAATCACTTTAACCCCTTAACCCTTTTCGGACTGCAGTCCCGTTTTGGGGACAAACCACTCTAATTCTAAGTAATTTGTCCCCAAAACGGGACTCCAGTCCTATAAGAGTTAAGAACTGGTCCCGCGAATTTGGGTACAAACTACTTGGAGTTAGTGTGGGACATTTTTTTTCGTTCTGAATGGGTTAATGACCCCTAGCCGACGTTTCACCGGTCAAATCTGAAAGGGGGACATTTACTTGTGCCTTACATACACACATGTGATTCCCAAGCACCGTAAAACCACAACGTTTCGTCACTACGAAGACCACGCATCATTGATAAAATCGGGACTCTCTCCACGCCGAAAACAAAACGATAGCAACCAAAACGCGCTGAAAAATGGCTGGGCAGGCTGAGGCGGCCAATACGAGCGTGGTCTCGAATCGCCACAAGGATACCGTGCGCTGGAAAGCTCTTGCCCTCGAGTACGAGATGAAGATCAGGTACCTCGAGCGCGCTCTGGCGCAGGAGGAGAGCAAGCTAAGGATAGCGGAGCAGGCGAGTCCTTCCATTGCTGGCTGAGTATAGAGTCATTGGTACGGTCAGTAGTAGTGGTCTCTCTATAGTGCCGGCTGTCCACTATTATACGTATAGTTCCTGTGAAATCGCTTGGTAGCGAGTTTTTTCACGCGATATTTGTTGTGGCGATGCACGCCGATATACTAGATAATAATTAGGATACACTCGTAAATATACAATTGAATACAGCTTTATAATATAGCAGGTAGGTACAATATTTGGGTAAAGGGTGGTAGTGCGTATTCTATTGAGTACACGCAGGGGAGGACACTTGGTTGGATGAGATTGGTGGTATTCCACGAATTGTGTCAGCTTCTTCATTCTGAATGAATAATTCCCTGCACATTGTCGGAAGACAAATGATATAATAATTGAGTACACAATTTTGTAAACCCCAGTCCTAAGGCAGGCTATGTACTACGTGTGCGCTTTATTTAACACATTATACCGTTCTTTCTATACCTAACGACGCCCAGTGTCCTTGCTGTTTTTTTTTTTTCCATCCTGAATACGGAGAGAGACTAAATCAAGCTGTTGTGGTCACGAAAGCACCACACCGCATACTGCTGTAATAAGACTGGGTGAGGACACAGAGTGTCCCCTTGCAGGTTTGTCTATTAACTAGTAACCCCTTAAGAACTGGTCCGAGGAATTTGGGGGGAAACTACTTGGAATTAGTGTGGGACGCTTTTTCCAGTTATGAATGGGTTACGCATCCTTGGTGTTACTCACTTTCTCGTATATAATCAAGCATAAGAAGAGAAGCAGATGTATCGTTATCCCAGAGCCCGATGGCATCTGGCCCCGGAAAGGTGTCTCATGGCCCTTCTGTTATTATAATTATCCCGAATACGAATGCCATCCAAGTAATATATACGAAAAACGGACCAATTACCTTTGCTGGGTATTTACCGGCCTTCCAAGCCCATACTACTGCAATACGGTATCATAGACGATACATGACGATTTAGGCAGATGCCGTGTATATGTTTTACCGTGTACATACTGTGCCATCACTGAGGAAGATATAGGAAGCGAAGGACAGCGGAGCAGGCGAGTTACTCGTAGCGAGCATTTTCACGCTACATGTTTTTTTTTTGTCACGGTGTACTACTGGGGAGGGGGGGGGGCATGCTTACGCTCGTAGTCGATAGAGTTTTCTGCAGATGCCGTGTGTGTATACTTTATCGTATCACCCGGGTGATAGCATAACACGCCTACCTTTTCACACGGGGTGATAATATATCACACCTATCGTATCACACGGGGTGATAACATAACACACCTACCGTATGACACGGGGTGATAACATAACACACCTACCGTATGACACGGGGTGATAACGTAACACACCTAACCGTATCACACGGGGTGATAACATATCACACCTACCTTATCACACAGGGTGATAACATAACACACCTACCGTATCACACGGGGTGATAACATAACACACCTACCGTATCACACGGGGTGACAATATAACACACCTAACCGTATCACACGGGGTGATAACATAACACACCTACCGTATCACACGGGGTGACAAACATAACACACCCCCTGGAACGAGAATTCCTAGCTGCTTTTCTCGACAACGGGGATACTGCTGTAATACTGTAGTGCAAATGGCAAATGTCAAGCGATGCATCTACGAGTACGAGTATGCAGGTAATACCTCGACGAGGTTTTTTTCCACAGCCTCCTTTTTCGTTGTAGGTGCCACGATCCCCCTCCCTCCAGAAAATCGGCTCCGAAAAAAACTCCACCGGGGGGGCAGTGTCCTATCGTGCGTGTTGTACGGTAAACATACAAATACATAAATATACCTACAACAGTATGTGTGCTGCGCCTTTGTGCAGGGAGGGGGAGATGGAAGGTAAATATTTTCGGAGCAGGCGAGTTTTAGCGAGTTTTTTTTTGCACGCGACACTTATTATCCCGTCTGTCCCCTGCTTTCCTACGTACCGAGCAAGGCCTACAAAACAGTACGAGATCCGTTTCCGTCCATAGTTCCTATAGAGATTTACCAGCCTTCGAGGGCAGTTGGGTTGGGTTGGGTTGGGTTGGGTTGGGTTGGGTTCGATTCGGTTCGGCTGAAGAATGATTTTATCACCTTGGTGCTTGCTTCCTCTCTTGCTCGCGACGCGCGTTGTTGATGTTCTCACATGAACTCATTGCCATAGTCTGATCCGTGGTCAAAATACAGACTCCATTACTTACGGGGGGTGGAAAGAAACAACGAAGTAAGCAATGAAAAAAATAATAAGTTGATGGGAATCGCATCCAGCAAACAACATATGTGCTGGATTGCGCCTTTATGACCTTCTCTACTCTACCCGATGAACCTTAAAACACGAAACATCACACACATACAAAACAAAACGCAATAGAAACAATACACAAAACAGGCACAATACCGGTACTTCGTTTATAACACAGACAAAAAAAAATACACAACAAACACGAAAAACACAAAAAAACACAAAAAAAAAAAACCAAAAACCCCAAAAAAACACACACACCCACACGAAAAACACACAAACGAAAAACACCAAAAAAAACACGAAAACATCACACCACACAAAAACAACACAACAAAAACACAACAAACAAAAACACTAAAAAGCACTACTTGTACGTAAACAAAACATATATATATATTTACAGGTCCACCGGGAGGAAGGTCTCGAGCTTCACTTGGAAATGGCCACCAAGCAGAGAGAAGAGGCGCGGGCCACCACAAAGACCGCCGCTTGGGTTCGGTTGGGTTCGGTTGGGCTCGGTTGGGTTGGGTTGGGTTCGGTTGGGTTCGGTTCGGTTGGGTTCGGTTGGGTTCGGTTGGGTTGGGTTGGGTTGGGTTCGGTTGGGTTCGATTCGGTTCGGCTGAAGAATGATTTTATCACCTTGGTGCTTGCTTCCTCTCTTGCTCGCGACGCGCGTTGTTGATGTTCTCACATGAACTCATTGCCATAGTCTGATCCGTGGTCAAAATACAGACTCCATTACTTACGGGGGGTGGAAAGAAACAACGAAGTAAGCAATGAAAAAAATAATAAGTTGATGGGAATCGCATCCAGCAAACAACATATGTGCTGGATTGCGCCTTTATGACCTTCTCTACTTTACCCGATGAACCTTAAAACACGAAACATCACACACATACAAAACAAAACGCAATAGAAACAATACACAAAACAGGCACAATACCGGTACTTCGTTTATAACACAGACAAAAAAAAATACACAACAAACACGAAAAACACAAAAAAAAAACACAAAAAAAAAACCAAAAACCCCAAAAAAACACACACACCCACACGAAAAACACACAAACGAAAAACACCAAAAAAAACACGAAAACATCACACCACACAAAAACAACACAACAAAAACACAACAAACAAAAACACTAAAAAGCACTACTTGTACGTAAACAAAACGAATATATATATATTTACAGGTCCACCGGGAGGAAGGTCTCGAGCTTCACTTGGAAATGGCCACCAAGCAGAGAGAAGAGGCGCGGGCCACCACAAAGACCGCCGCGATCCAGGAAGAGATGCTGGCGCTATCCGCCAAGATGGTCAGGACGAACACCCTCCTCACCATCGCCGAGAACGCCCGCTTGAAGCTGGAGCAGGAGTTGGTTTTCGAAAAGTGAGAGGCGGTGGTGGTGGTGGTGGTGGTGGTGGAGGTGGTGGGTAAGGGGGGGTGGTGGTGATGCCAGGGGGGAGTGCACTCATTTGTTGCTTGCCTTAGTCATTTGACCATTGACCATGCGTCCCTTTCGAGATGACGGGGGGGGGGGGGGGGGGGGGGGGGGGGGAGGGGGGGCGGGGGGGGGGGGGGGGGGGGGTCGTGGGGT
>MEHQ01002474.1:5000-37051 GCA_008828725.1 Saccharina japonica | reverse complement strand
GAGGAGGAGGAGGAGGCGGGGAGGGAGAGGGAGGGGAAGGGGGAGGGGGAGGGGGGGGAGGGGCATACGAAATTGTTGCTTGTCTTCGTCATTTGACCATTGACCAAGCACCCCTTTCGAGACGGAGCACCGTTCCTACTCCTAATAGAGACACCTCCGACAATTGGGCGTCCATTACGTTGTTTACATATATCACATAGAAACCTTTGTTTTTTAGGGGGAGAGGGGAAGGGGAAGGGAGAGGGAGAAGGAGGGAGAGGGGGGATGGGGAGGGAGGGAGAAGAGACCGGAGAGGGAGAAGGGGGAGGGGTGTACTCATATCGTGCATGGACGTAGTCTTATGACCATAGACCCTCGCATCCCTGCGATGCTGGGACGGAACACGTTGGGTTTTCACCAACCAGGCGGACATTGCTTGTACGAAGCGCCACCAGCCGAGCCAGGGATGGTGTCAATCCGTCTCACCCACCCGGTGCATGTAGTTGTAGTCGTCGAGGGGTAGGTGTCTCGAAACAGTTCTTACTTGGGGGGGGGGGGGGGGATTATTAGACCCGTTCTAATATAATGCTATCCAATCCATACGCAAGTCCGCCTCACACAAGCGGTTCATAGCAGGGTGCAGCTCACCCTTCATGCGACTCGACCAACACCTCACGTTTCGCTTCGCGCTTGGTGCAAGCAAATGTCTGCCTGGTCGGTGAGAACCCGACATGCTCCGTCCCGGCATTGTAGGGATGCGAGGGTCTATGGTTCATACGACTACGGCCATGCATGAAAATGAATAAATACCCCCCCCCCCCCCCCCCCCCCCCCCCCCCCCCCCCCCCCCCCCCCCCCCCCCCCCCCCCCCCCCCCCCCCCCCCCCCTTTGCTGGCGGCCGAGAAAGAGGTTACTCGCCTTCACCTAGGGTGGGAGGCGGAGGAGGACAGGACGGAGAGGCTGGAGCTGCAAGTGGACGCATTCGAGGAAGGCAGGTCCTACATGAGGATGCATCTGCACGAGACCGACTGCCAGGTAAATAGATGTTATTGTGGGGTGCCTTAAAACTCACAAAACTACTATTAATACTGCTGTCATGTCGCATTCTACGTCTTTTATATATACATCGGACTCCTACATCTCCACACGAATATCGTCTCCTCTGCAAAAAATAAACAAATAATCTACACTATTCATACGTTGTAATACATAGTGACGCATTGCTAGCTTAAGATAGAGGTGCACATTTTTTTTTTCTTCCCGAGGGTGGCCGCTTAAGGAGCTCTATATACGAAACCCACCCGAAAAAAAAACTGATTTTCGGAGAGGAAAACAGAAATGTTACCCCGATGAACAGTCAAGTCCCCCCCCCACGGCCAACGTGAACAACGACGCTGCCAACACAAGAATGAAAGACCGATGAATTTGGCTGAACCCGTTAAGAACTGGTCCCACGTATTTGGGGGAAAAACTACTCGGAATTAGTGTGGGACATTTTTTTTTTTTTTTTCCAGTTCTGAATGGGTTAAGGAAGGAAGGAAGGAGCCCCGTCCTTCAGAAAATGGTTCAGCCCCCAAAAAGGTATACCTTCACCTCTACCGTAGCGCTACCCCATAATAAGGCGCATGCTACTGGTTGCCTTTTGAGGGTGATCGCTTGAGGAGCTCTATATGTATGTATGTATGTATGTATGTATGTATGTATGTATGTATGTATATATGTATGTACCCCACCCGAAAACTACCTCATGACAAGAAAACAAAAGTGCCACACGACGAATAATCCCCACGGTATAAGGGCACAACGAATTTGTTTCCATCACAAAACAAAGATTTCCGATGATGAGTTTGGGTTAAGGAGCCACGTCCTTCCGAAAATATTCCAGCCAAAAAGTGCTGCCTCCATCGGAGCACGCCCCGTAAGTTTTTTTTTGAGGAGACGGTACTATGGTTGGCTCTCAATGAGTTTTATTTGGCGCTACTTGGTTGGGTGCTTGAACCAACAAAAAGAAAAGTCAAAACATCGGACTACATCTTTACACTACAGTACTGTACGTATTGACTCCCAGTTAAGCGAAGTCTGAAACAAAAACTGCCACTTATATGGACATACCAGATTCTGCCACACAATTGGACAGGCATCACATTCCCATTTCACAATCAACATCTTCCAGGCAAGGCATATACATCCGCGATCTACGTTACCGCGATCTACGTTATCTGCACGGTCTAGAGCATATTTTCAGGGTCGAATGGATGTACACATACAGCATGTACATCTCTTGCAGACATCTTCACGACAGTGGTACTCGTATATAGGAGTACCAAGTACATTTGTTGCGTTTTACAGTATAAATACATGCATACATACATACACATATGATACATACATACATACATACACACATATACATGCATGCACGTGACAGGTTCAGCGCATGACGGTGGAGCGGTCGTCGCTTCTGAGGCGAGAGGCGGAGACCGAAAAAATGCTCGCGGAAACCGAGGCCGTCCTCCGAGAAGCCACGGGGTGAGCGCTACCGACGTTGTGCTACGTATATACGTACGGTAGAGACGCGGCCGACGATAGGGGAAACATTTGTTTTTGCCTCACGAGGCAATTTTTTCTGACCACCGGCGCTTCCTTAACCCCTTCTGAACTGGTCCCATGATTTTGGGAACAAGCTACTTGGAATTAGTGTGGAACATTTTTTTCAGTTCTGAATGGGTTAACCGAGGAGCTCTACCAAATAAGGCACATGCCCTATAAGGCACACATTCCCTATAAGGCACATGCCCTATAAGGCGCATGCCCAATAAAGCACATGCCCAATAAGGCACATGCCGTATAAGGCACATGTCCTACAAGGCGCATGCCCAATAAGGCACATGCCCTATAAGGCACATGCCCTATAAGGCACATGCCCTATAAGGTGCATGCCCTATAAGGTGCATGCCCAATAAGGCACATGCCCTATAAGGCGCATGATCTATAAGGCATATGCCCTATAAGGCACATGCCCTATAAGGCATATGCCCAAAAAGGCACATGCCCAATGAGGCACATGCCCTATAAGGCACATGCCCTAGAAGGCATATGCCCAATAAGGCACATACCCTATAAGGCACATACCCTATAAGGCGCATGCCCAATAAGGCGCATGCCCTATAAGGCGCACGCCCTACAAGGCGCATGCCTTATCGTCGGAACATCATGTATTTGCTTTTTTTACGTGGTTTTCGTTGTATGCATGAAGACCTCGTATGAAAACCCGTAAATGGTACGCGCGATACATGACAGAGCCGATATAATGCCCCCCCCATAACTATGTATGTATTGTATATGTGGGTTGGGTTGGCGTCGGTTGGCGACGACGCTGGAAAAGCACGCCTCTCACTGCGTGAGCTAGACAACCAGGGTACCGTTTTTTTTGTTGATGGTCACCACGGCTGGTGGTCGAGTTAGATCATACGTGCGGGGTGGTGAACCTTATCTCCGCACAAGGGGAATGCTCGTAACACGTAGTGCGTATATGGTAAGGCACCCACGAGGCAGATACATAGTATACCCATTGCTGTCTCTGGAAATGTCCACACTATAAATCAAATCAGTTCATTGGAGGCTGTCGTCCATATGCTGGTCTGCCTCGCAACGGTTTTTGGTAGGATGCAGCTCACCCTTCATGCGACTCGCCCAACACCTTACGGCGCTTAGAGCTTGGTGCAAGCAATGTCCGCCTGGTTGGTGAAGGTCGAACGAACTCCGTCCCGGCATTGTAGGGATGCGAGGATCTATGGTCATACGACTACGGCCGTGCACATTATTACACCCCCCCCGTCATATAAATATATGATATATTTATAGGTTGGGTTGGCGTCGGTTGGCAACGACGCTGTAAAACACGCCACTCGCTGCGTGAGCTAGACAACCAGGGTTTGCCTTTTTTTGTTATTTGTTTTTGGCGGTCACCAAGCTGGCGGATCCTCTCGAGTAGATTCATTCTGTGTGCGGGGTGGAGACCTTTGTTCCGCACAAAGGGAATGGTCATATCACGTATGAAGTGTTAATATGGTAAGGCGTTCCGCGAGGCAGTTACATAAGTAAAAACCAATTGCTGTCTCGCGGAAGTGGCCACACCAAGAAATTAAATTAACTCAATTAGAAAGCTGTCGTCCATATGTAAGTCCGCCTCAGAGGGGTTCTTTTAGCAGGATTGCAGTCACAACTCCATGCGACTTTCGCCCAATACCTCACCGGCGTTTCGCGCTTTGGTGCAAGCAATGTCTGCTGTGCGGTTGAAAACCCAGACGCGCTCCGTCCCGGAGCATTGAGGGATTGCCGAGGGTCTATGGTCATATGATACCGACCGTGCACAAACATGAGTACACCCCCCTTCCCCACCCCCGCCCCCCCCCCTTCCCGCCTCCCGTACCCCTTATCGACCCCTCCCCCCCTGCGCTTCCTCCCGTTGCACTCCTCCCCACGTTTTGCTCCGTTCCGCCCTTACCCGGCTTTGCGATCGACAACCGCTTGCCGCGAATTAAAACGGTCGTGCCCAACAAAGGTGCATCGACCGCATGCAGCACGGGACGACGCATGCGAAGGTGTCGGACGCACTTGCGGCGATGCACAAGCGCAACGTCGACGAGAGGGGCGCGAAGCTATCCCGGGCGAAAGACCGCATCGTGGCGGAGAACAAGGCCCGCATCGAGAGGGCCCTGGACGCCATGAGCTTTACCCGCGGCGGCGGCGGCGGCGGCGGCGGCAGCAAAACAAAAACACACCAGACCACCGCCACCACCGCCGCCAGAAACCTCGATCGACCCGTGCAAACGCCGTCCCACCTCCGTCCACTCCTCGCACCCTTCCTCCGACCCGCGTTTCGGAAGTCCTTTCTCGTGTACGCGGAACGCAAGTCGTCGCGGGATGGTGGGGTCTCACGAAACCCGGGATCGGGTCCCCCCGCGGCGGTTTCCACCGCCCCCGCCGAATTCCCGCCAGCTCGCCGCGCGGCTAGCCTCGACTTCCCGGGGATGCGCCTGGCGCAACCGGCGACCATCACCGCCGTCGCGGCCGTTGCTTCCACCGCTACCGGGGCCGTTGCCGCCGCTGCCGCCGGCGCCGGTTCAGATCACCCGCTCGGGAGTGACGCCGAAGGGAGGAGACAGGCGGCCTTCGGCGACGTCCCTCCGATAGTAGCCGCCGCGGACTTATTAGCCGCCGAGATAGCGACCGAGGCCCAGGGACGTCCACCTGCGGGCGCTCTTGCTGCCGGCGGAGGCAGCGGCGACCGTAGCGGCAGCGGGGGCGGGATCGGGAGTGAGCGAAAGGTTAGCGCTGGAGGGGGCAAGCGGGGCAGTCGCAGACCGTCTTCGTCGTCGGCGGGCGGGGCGGCAAAGTGGCGCATGCACGGGGAGGGCGCCGGCGTCGACCTGACCCTGACGGCTAACGTGCAACCTAGTGCGGAGGCTGGCCCTAGCGTGAACGGTGGAGGTGGTCCTCCGAGGAGCTTTTCCAGGAGCAGCAGCGGTGTGGGGACAGACCGCGGTTCTAGGGGTGCTGGGAGGAGCAGGCCGGGCTCTGTGGCCGGGGAAAGAGCAACTACAGCGGCGGCGACGGCGGCGGCAGCGGTGGCTGGGGCGGGAGGGGTGGACAGGGAGGCTATCGTCATTCGGGTGAAGCAACTGGGAGCGCAGCAGTTGGACCTTGAGGAACGCGAGGTACGCAAGGACGCGAAACTTACGGTAGGGGGCAGTAGCTCGTAAAAACGATGAGGCTTCTGCTCACTTTGATCATAAAACAGTCGATTTTCCAAATTGAGAATTGCCTTTCCGATGAGAATGCAAATCGGTTTTAGTACTTTGTTGTTGTTTTAAGAGTTGTATTTCCCTCACGATCAAAATTTGACCTACAAAATATGTTCCTCGATGGTAGGTATCGATCCACGATTTTGCTTTTGAAATCGACCTTGACAGGCTCGAAAAAGCAAGGATTTAAGGGAATTTGCATTTATGAGCGAGGTACCTCGCCCACAAATCCAGATTTTCTGGAATCTTCGATATCTTGAGACTGTCGATGCCGATTTCGTTTTGTTTTTGTCATTGACGGGTGTCACAACTGAAAATAGTTTACAGTGAAAAAATGTCTGTAAGGGAAGTAAGTACATCTCTTACAATTAAAAAAACAATATTTTTGATCTTCATTCTCATCGGAAAGGCAATTCTCAATTAGGAAAATACGCTGTTATAACATAGGAGTTATCTACCCCCCACGATAAAGCTGACGAAACGACATAGCCAAGATGAGAACTTTCACTACCTATATAGGTGTACAACGAATAGTATTTGTATAGCATGAATGGGGTTTTGACGATAAGGCACGCGTTTTTGTGCTGTTCCTCAGTTAAGAAAAGCCCCCCCCCCCCCCCCCCCCCCCCCCCCCCGTCAGTCGGAAATATTTGCCTTACAAGGCAAAAAACGAATGATACCTCTCTATCGTACAACGTATGACCAAGGCTAGGTACGGTAGGGAGGGGTCACTTTTTAAGGTCCGTCCTTTTTTTGTTTAGTCGCTCAGATCCACCCGGCCGCCGAGTGTCTTATTAATACCTACACCTGCTATAGTTTACCTCTTTTGGTCACTACGCGATATGTATGCACCGCGTCATGGGGATGGTTTTGTTTTCGCTGCGCCAACTAAATATTTTTCGAGTCCAATTTTCGAGTGAGCTCACAGAAACACTCGCTCGAATGGCCTAAATGCGGCATACAGTGAAAGTTGGGGTAGCCCCCCCATCGTTAGCACCAGCCGTACGTACGTGGTATACAGGGTGGCGTTTTGTGGGAGGACTTGCAGACTCGCGTGGGAAGAAAGGGGTCAAGGTCGGGAGAACGTCCGCACGCTACATGTACTCACACACGGACGTACAAAAAAAGGTCTTTTGTGTGGCCAAAGTTATGGTGCTCGCCCGGAGGTCAAGGTTCCTTCCAGGTGGCGGCATGCTTGACGCGTGCTACGTTGGAGGTAGAATTTTCTGACTGTTTTTTTTTTTTTTTTTTTCTGAAATGGTCGGGCGCCTGAACCCCATTTTCGTCGGTTTTTTCTCCTCGTGTTGCCATAATTTTCATTGTGCAGTTGGTCCATGGTTATTGTTCATCGGGTGTAGCACTTTTATTTTCCCTCCAAAACCACTTTCGGGTGAGGTATAGAGCTCTTCAAGTAATAAGTAACCACCCTAAAAAGGAAAAAAAAAACGAGGTGAACCTCTACCGTGCATAGCGTGCGTCGTTTGTGCTTTAAACGTCGAAAACGAACGTGCCAAAAAAAAAAACTACTGTATTTCACACGTCGGACAGGTCATCTATTTCCTACTTGGTGATCTACAGTAGATCTTTCACGGATACGTTTCTGACCCTTGTAGGATCTATCTACAATGACTCATGATACCGGCTGGGAGCTTTCATAACCCGCACGGCCATCTAGGGCATGCTTCCTGGGTTGGGGATCTGCACTACTCGTACACAGATCCTACACAACGTCCTCATAACGGCGGGTTAGGATCCAGATGTATCTACGTAGATCGTGCCACAACGGGTGTGTGATATTTTCCACGCAAGGCCCCAAGAGTTGTGCGCTCTCCGAAGCCACCGGCTACTAACATAATACTTCCATAAACACATGCTTTGTTTCGTGGGCCACCGGTCTCGTCATATTTCCGTCCCTTTCGGGCAGGAGAACCTGCTGGCGAAGAAGGTGGAACATGCATCGGATGGCAAGGGGGTGCTGGCCGCCGCAAACGCTGATGGTGGGGCGGAGGAGCAGGGCATGTGAGAAAAGCGCGCAGCAGTGACTAACTGCTGTCGTAGGTCGTTGTGGTTTGTGGGATGCTGCGCGGCAGCAATCGTAGATCGCAGTTTGGTGAGGTGCTTGCGGCAACGACGAAGTACAGTGGTCGCGTTTTGAGTCTAGGTGGGCGGACCCCAACGGGGGGGGGGGGGGGGAGAGTAGGGAGTACTTGAGATGCTGCAACGGTTTGTCCTTCTTCTTTTCATCCCGTTCATAATAGTTTCCCTACTTTTCCAATTCCCTCCCTATCATAAATCAGATCAGGGGCCACATAGCGAGCTCTCATTTACCCACCTCGTTACGGTAGTAGCACGGCTGAGAGCCGAGATAATTGTATCGTAGACACCCCCATGTATCGTATTTTACCGAGACGGATGGGTTGTGCTATGACGGTGAGGGGTGGGCCTGTGTCGGTACTACTACCAGGCGGTAGACGTGTCGTTGGAGATGAGCAGGGAATTGAGAGCAAGCGGTATGATCTCGACTAATCATACCAGACAATGTACGCCAAAACGTTGCGTTTTGTTGAGGTGGCCAGCACGTTTTTCAGGAAATGCCAAACGCGCGGCGAAGCCGCGCTCGGGTTGTAGCCTTAGCCTGGGTTGGGGTTGGGGCTGGGGTTAGGGTCGAGGTGTGGATTGAAATCCCCTAGCGATTTGTTGTCAGATTTAACATGACGCCAGCGCAAAATAAGCCAGCCAAATCACAGTTTTTTCTTCCATGTTTTGTCCGACAAGTTTGCCGACACCCATACACACACACCCGGTAGAACCAGAACGACGCTACGTACAACGAGGATCCAATACTGTCTCCCAGATTTAGCCCACTGCCGCTAGCCAAGGAACCCGTTTAAAGCCTTACGATCCCATATAATACGTCTTCCCCTCCCACTCTGTGGCACAACAACAACGACCACGACGGCGCGATGACGACGATGGTGGCAAGGCTGGACGCACAATTGCAAGCTACCAGGTCACAGCTGGCGGACGGAAAGGCGGAGATCGAAAGGTTGTCTCGTCTTCTGCGGGAGAACGCCCCCGCGATGCAGGGCGCGGAAGACGGGCACGCCGCGGCCGCGGGGACAGCAACATCACCGGCACCTCTAGAAGGAAAGGCCGACCTTACGCAGGCGACAGGCGCGGCAACGACTGGAACGACGATAAAAGCCGACGAAACTGGTCGAGAGCGTACAGGTGGAAACGCACAAGAAGGCCGTGCTAGTACCACCGGCGCCAACCGAACGAGCGGTGCTCCTGATGGTGCCCCCGTAGCTCTATCGTCTAAACGACCCGCCGCCAGTCATGCAGGCGGAGCTAAGTCGAAGCGCCGGCGCAGGAGTACGCTGCAATACATCGGCGCCGGTGCCGCCGGCCCCGGGAAAGACGGTGGGGGTTCGGCAACGGCAGCCGCGGCGGAAGACAAGGAGGAGAGAGTCCGATCATCCACGCCACTGATACACCCGGTCTTCGCCAAGTTTGAGCAAGCGGCGAAGGGGATGCCCCCCTCTGCGATCGCGAGGGTTGTGGACACGGCCCGAGAGGCCGGGGTGACCGCGGAAAAGATCGTCGCGTGCGAGAAATCGATAGAGACCGCTGCCGCCGCGTCTGTGGCAATGGCGGCGGCAGTGGTGGAAAATCGGGACGAAGGTGGGGACGGTGATGGTGGTGGTGAGAGTGGTAGTGGAGAGTTTGGTGCGGATGAGGGGGGGCGTAAGGCGGAGGGGGGAAGCGCGGCGGCGGCGACAGCGGCATCGAACGAGGAGAAAGCGGCGCGGATGGAGCTGGAAGCGTTGGTGGAGACCAGGACGGGGGCGATGCGTATCCTTACGAAAACCCCGCTTGATTTAATGCTGGCGGCGATTGAGGTCAGTGCGGGTATGCATACCATAATGTGCGTACGCATTTGTTTTTGGTGCTCGCGCGAAGTACCTGCTTGAGTCCATGCTGGTGGCAAAGGGGGTGTTACGAAGCCCACCACGTATTATGTTTTATATCGTTCTGTTTTTTGTGTATCGCGCGAGAAGTGTAGATGGGGCAGAAACGAAACTATCCCGTTTCTCGCTCGGCTAAGGTCAGAATAAACTCCGAGCCCAACGCCCGGGGTCGGAGTGCTATTTATTTATATATATATATATATTTGTGTCGCGCGCGTATGGGCAAAGGAGAAGGGACAAAACCGCCCCGTTCTTCGCTATAAGAATGTCGTATGATATGTCGATTTCGAAGTCATTCTCGTAGATGTGTACGCAGTGTGTCGAGGACGAAAGCCCGGGACGGCAAACGGCGGCATGCAGTGCGCGTGCTACTACTATAGGAGGTACGTAGCACATTTTTTCACCTGATTATTTCTGACTGAACGGGGCCCATAACCTACTGTAGGAATTATTTCAGAGCCGATATTGTTTGGGATGCCTGTTTTTTTTCCCGATCCTACTCGTTGTACCAACTGTAAAGGCCATGGGATTATCGGTCAGATTGTTTGCTTTCATTTTCCCTCAAGTCAGTTTTTAGGTCGAAATATGACGAGCCCCATAATCGTTTGGTTCACCCTTGCCGTAGCATGCATCTTGTGCGCATTTTTCAGAGGTTTTCACGGATCACGACCCGACCCCGCGGGTCGGATCAGAAGGTCTTCGAATTCTCACGGGTTGGATCGGATCGGGTCGGGTCGGTTCGACCCGAACCGACCCGACCCGACCCGCCCAATATACCACACCTCCATTTTAATTGGTCAACACCTAACTCCATTGCCGATCACGACCAGTTTCACACAAGTATGTGCGTGGAGGTTGTCGGAGCCCAAACCGTCGTCTTTGTGTCTGAATTTGGGTTAAACGTGTTTCCGGGTTGTTGTACGGCTGATGAGACTTGAGCTTGCGAACCTTATCGGAACCCCACCTGTCGTAGTTCAGAAACATTGTGCGCTATCATCCATTTTTCGACCCTAAGCCGAACTGTAAGTGTGCACTATATACTGCCACAAATTTCCTTCCTCTAAATTCCGCCACTGGGACATTTTTCATTTTACTTGACAACTATTCTAGCTATTATCTCAAACAAAACAACACATATTTGCTGGGTTACTATCTCGCTTGGATGCCTGCAGTCGATAGCGACAGCTACACCAAGGATTGGCTGGGATGGGTCCAAGAAAGACGATGGCAGCGAGGCCGCACGGAAAGAGTTACAGGTGAGAGGGAAGTGACGGTGACGGGGGGTATAAACAAAACAGTAATCAGCGCCGCGGCACGCGCGATTGCCGTCGTCTCACATACACGCTTCCCCTGTAACATTTTATGTCGGACCCCGGAAAGACGAATCACTGATATTGGGTACTTCGCTTATTCTTCCCCCAAAAGCCGCTCACACCCACTGATTCCCGACGAACCAGTGCCTGGTGCCGGCAAATGATCAAATATTGAAATCATCCACTGCTTAACCTTTTCCGCGTAGAAAGCGCAGGTGGTCGGCGGGATGGCGGTGGTGCCCCACAACTCTGTGTGGAATCTTCTTTTCACAGCAATAGTTTAACAAGGAACTCGTTGCTACGACTTCAAGAACATTCCCCCCCAAAAATGTTGGTGCAGTTAAAAAAGGGCGTATCCCCTCCAAGGGAAGGCTCTGAGTTAAACTCCCTCGTCTCCCCGCCCCCGATGTCCCGCCGTCTGCTTCTGCGCATCCACCTCGACTTTCTCCCATAATATGAAACGAACAACGCGCAGCGCAATATTACCGCTGCGGACATTGTGGAGGTTAGCGTGGCCTTAGCCGAAGCTCTCCTCCTAGATCGAGAGGGCGCCGCGCTGAAGGACAGGGAAGGCGGGAGTGTCGGCAGTAGCGCCGAAAGCGCGGCCGATTCAACACCCCCGATCCCAGCTAACACATCGCTACCACCTGTAGCAGCAGCAGGAGCAGAAGAAGAAGAGGCAGAAGCAGCAGCAGCTGCAGGCCCGAGCTGCTCCGAGGCCCCAGCCGCGGCAGCGGCACTCAATAGCTCTCTCTGGAACGACGAGAAGGCCGCGGTCAACCATCGCAGGCTGGCCCTTCTCTCGAAGAGCCTCGAATCCAACGACGTCCACAACCTGCAAGTGCTCCGGAGGTCCCTCGAGCTCCAAGTGAAGGAAGAAGTTCGCTCGCAGGGGGGGACCACAACGACGCCGGCGCTCATCACGCGCTCGCGCGACAGCTCGTACCTCTCCGAGCAAAGCTATAGGGAGGAGGTGACGGCGGCGGGCCCCATGGGAGTCGCACGCGTCAGCACTCGGGAGGAGACGGGGGGGGGGTCCGACGATGGGAGGCAGAAACAGTCGGCGGCGGGTTCTTCTGCCGAGGGAGACGAGCGGTGGCATGCAGAGGTGCTTGACCTGCGCCTGGCGGCCGTCGCGAAGGCCGTAGAGAAGAAGGGGGGCTGGCGGTCAGCGGTGTTTTTGGACAGCGGCGAGGTTAACATGGACGTTGACGCGGGGCCGTGGCCGCCAGAGGAAGGAGTGCTGATACTGCAGACCGTCAGGGATGCGCTCGTGGTCCAGCTTATGGAGGTCAGCAGTATATGTCACCGTGCCTCCTTGCCGTGTTGCCGTTTTGGTGACGTTGCTGTGTTGCTGTTGTGCTCTGCGGAAAAAAAGTGTTTTACACGAGACAAAAGTGTCGCGGGCGAGGAAGGGAGGGTTACTTCCACTCCTAGGACGGACAGAGTTTACTATTTTCCGCGGTTTAGTGTATAGTATCGTCTGCCGCTGGTGTCTACTATATCTTGCCTCTAGTGCCTCCTTTTCAGTGGTTTCGAGTGCTTGGTATCATCGCTTCTAGTGCGCCCTGCAGCCCGCGTCTAGTGCTTAGAGCGTTTCCTCTCTTCCGAGGCTCGTAGGTACACGGCTGGTTTCTGTTCAGGAATGTATTTAATATTAACGGGGAAAAACAGCCTATTTTTTATATCTACGCGAGAAACAGCCTATGCTTAAAATTTCACGCGAAAATCAGTCCTATTAAACAATGTCCACGCGAGAAACAACCTTTGTTACATCACTATCATAAATCACGCGCTCTCACCACATTTTTCACTCCCCCTCCTTGCCACTGCCTGTCGTTTTGCGCGATACAGTCGCGATCCAGAGTGGACTCACTGGAGGAAGCGATACAGGCATCGGGGGACGGGGTCCTAGTGAGCCATGTCGCGGAGAGCACCGCGGTTGTAGCCCCCGAGGGCCTATCGAACCACCTCGAGGCTAGCGCAAACCTTCATCGTGCGATAGCCCTGCTCTGGGAAGGTGTTAGCGGTGTCCTGAGCGGAACCCTCTTGGGGATAAAATCGGGAGGAGAAGGAGGAGGAAGAGTCCTACCCCCCCGCGAGTTGGCCCCCCACGCTTCCCTCGCAGTGCCCCCCCTTACCGCTACCGCTAGCGCGGCTTCACCGACCACCGCCATTGCTACCGCGGCCGATCAAGGCGCCGCCGCTCAAGAAGTCTACTCCATGTTGAGAGAAGAAGAGCTCGTCGAGATACCGGCGCACCTGGAAGGGTTACCCTTGACCGCGAGCGCAGGCGCTCTCTCCTTTGATGTCGGTAGGGTACAGGCTTCAGCTAAGTTCCTCGTCACCGCCATGATGTCAGCCACGGCGGCTGTCGCTGAGGCGGCAGCGGAAGCGGCTGCGGCTCGCGCAGCGGCTGCGGCGGCTACGGCTGCTGCTGCTGCCGCTGCTGCTGCTGCCGCCGCCGCCGCCGCTGCAGCCGCTTCCCCACTGCCCCACACCGATGACGACAGCAGCAACATGGAACGCGTGGCCGAGGCTCCAAAGGTTCCGCTGGCCCAATCGACCCCCAGAAGCAGCAGCAGCAGAGGGAGTAGCAGAGGAAGCAAGGGAAACCTGACACCAGCGACGTCGTCGGACGGAGGCGGGTCTAGCGGAGGAAGCGAAAACGCCGCTCTGTCGGCTTCAGCGTCAGAAAACGAAGGTGATAATGCTTGTATCCCTCTCGTAGCATGCGTCTATTACACCGCCGCGGTGGTGCATAGAGGGGTTTTGCCTGAGACATTTGCTAATGTTCTTCAGTACATTGGAAGTTTGGATGCCCTGGCCGGCCCCGCAGTCGGATGATAGTATCTATATAGTCGGTTGCAGTTGAGGACAGACATGACGAGGAGAGAGCAGCTCTTTGCTGCTGGTGCCACCTCAAGCCAACTTTTTTCATGGTAATACCTGCGAAGGTGTAGGCAACCCCCTCGGCATCTGTTTTATCTAAAGGGTTACAGTAGTGGGTGCACGGCAAGAACAGCAATAACAACAACAGCAGCAGCAACAACAACAACAACAACAACAACAACAACAACAACAACAACAACAACAACAACAACAACAACAACAACAACAACAACACCACAACCACCACCATCGCCGCCACCACTATCACTATCACCACCAATCTATCGACTTGTAGACCTGACCGCTCTCATCTTCCTCGTTATCGACGGGAATATTGTTCCCCAGATGGGGCACGCGCGATACTGACGGCAATGTCATTCTCCGAGGGCGGAGGAGGAGAGGAGGAGCAGGGCGCGCCCCACGACGGAAGGAGTTCGGAATACCAGGAAGGGGTCACGAAGGCTGAGCTCGAGGAAACCGAGGAGCGGTTGAAGGCGATGGAGGTGACCGCGGCTTGATCGCTTGCGTAGCGTGCAGTGAGAAAACACCCACCACCCTGCTGGCAGAACGAACTGCATGCTATTTGTTGTTTTGGTTGCATTACGAGCGAATGAGACTTTCCAACTTAACACGGCGGCCAAAACAATGGGATACACTCTTTTCGAGCTGGCTGAAGCTGGACTTTTACTTGATTTTATACGAAGTAGGTATGTTTCAACAGCTGAAAGCTCTTCCGATAAACTTCTGGTAAATTTCGTGGAACCTTCCACCAACGCACACAACAAGTTGACGACATACACGTATCCTGCTGCGCAAGTGTTTTATCAACAGATTGCGACTGTCTTGGTCGATCCCAACCTACCGAATATTTCGCTATACCAATGTAGTTCCATGTATGTATTGTGCCTTTTTTCGTAGTGTTCACGAAGAGGCTGTTTTTTTCTCTCTCCAGTTTTCACCACCTATATTAGGTTACCTCCTTTTTCGCATATATCGTGCTCGTCATATGTACACCTGCTGTCATACTCGAGTAAACGGTACCATAGAAAGCACAATTCATGGAACAACCCTACCGAAGCATTGTTGAGGGCCCTCGCCAACAAAGACGCAGCGGCAGCACCAAAGCACCAGCCACTGTACCAGCGGCCACGTCTGTATATGCGGCCGAATTCCACGCATTTACGCAGTAGTAACGCCACTCACTGCTGCTCGCTTTGGTGTCGAAACCCGTACATAGAGCCCCATCGTTCATATCGTTTGCCCCCCCCCTAGCGTTTGTCCAGTCTAGATGGTTCCCATCAACTGTTCAGTCTTCCAGCTCCCTGCCGTGTGTGCGGTCTGTCTTTTCCTCCCGTTCGTTCGATCTGATTGATTCATTCCGTTCGCGCGGCGAGTTTTTTTCCTTCTTTTCGTGCGGTCTGATTATGTACTTCCGATTATTTATGCGGTATGATCATGTCCTTGCGTCCATGCGGTCTAATTACTCCCTCCCGTTGGTGCGGTCTGCTTGCTTCCTGCCGGTCGGGCCGTCTGGTTGGTTCCTTCCGTTCGTGCGGCCTGGATATTTCCTTCCGTTCGTGTGATATAATTGTTTCAATACATTCATGCGGTGTGATTGTTATTACGGTCAATTTATTTCCTGTCGTTCGTCTTCCTTCCGTTCATGTGGTTTAATTTTCTTCTTGCGTTCATGCGGTATGGTTGCTTCCTTTTATTCGTGCGTTCTAATTAAAGACTTACGTTCGTGCGGTCTGGTGTTAACCTTCCGTTCATATCGTCCACTTGTTTTCTTCCTTTAGAGCGTTCAAATTGTATCCTTCGGTTTTTCTGCCGTTCTTCCAGTCTTAGCGCTTCTTTTCCCTTTTCCGGTTCAAGCGTTTGTTTCTCTGATCGGGCGGTCTATTTTTTCCTTCTCGTTCGTGCGGTGTGATTATTTTGTTCCGTTCGTGCGATCCAACTATTTCGTTTCGATCGTACAGCCTCATTGTTTTATTCGGTTCGTCTTCCGTTCTTCCAATCCTGACGTTTCCGTCCGTTGTTCCGGTCTATGCGGTTCCTCCCCCTTCGTGCGGTATAGCTGTTTCCTTCCGTTCGTGCTGTCTAATTGTTTCCTTCTGCGATATTTGCGTACCATACCCACCGAAGCTTCACACACCACAAAGGAAAGCCCCCTAGACACGCGTGCTCGAGGCAATACACGAGGAGCGAATGATGCTGCCGAAGCTGCGGTAAAACCTCCAACTCCTCTTCCAGGGCCCGTCTCTGACGTCGACAGTACGCGATTCGCTTACCGCAGGACGATACTCAAACACTCCGACATCTCCCCGCAAACCCTTTTTGAAAACTACACTCGACTTGTTGAGGATAACAAGCTACATGGTACAAGGGTTCATATTTCCATCTCTGTTCCGCCCCCCCCCTCCCCGGTTCACATATGCCTCCGCCTAAACCCGAGCTAGGAAACCGCGCGCAAACTTGGGGAGGTGGTAGGCGAGCGCGAATCGTCGATCGGGCTGCTGCAGAAGGAAGCTGAGGACCTGAAGGCGGCCCTTGCTGCGGCGGAATCCCGTCGACGAGTGTCGGCTGAAGGACGGGACGCAGACGGTCTCCGTCTCGAGGCCGAGATGGAAAAGGTGGAGGGGCAAACGGAAAGGGGTGAAGCGGTCGATCACACTTTTACTTACTGGTCGCTCGTCGAAAAACATATTTTTGGGAGGAACATAGTAATCATAATCTAATATCGTGTGTAACCATTAGGGGGGATGCATGGTTTTTTGGGTCTATCGTGGGTTCTGGTCACAATGACCCCCCAGTAACAGTAACTGCTGCTGGGTATGCATGTATGGTGTGTCTAATGTTATGTATCGTGTTCCTCTCGTGTCAAAATGGACTAATCCACTCTACACTTCGTAGTTCAAGCCCTTAACTAATTATGTTAATCCACCCCTACCCTTATTAGTTTTCACCTACGAGGGACGCGATACTGGATCCCATCACTGTATACGTGCCATCGTGTATCAAGTACTTATATTTTCTAGTTTCCCTAAACACACATGTCCAGCCCAAATCTTGATGCCCCTCGCAATAGCCAGTAATTTTCGTGTAATCATCATTGTTGCAAGTGCGTCCTTCGACCATGTTGATAGCTCATATATCGATCCCTCCAGACCCGATAGGCAGACAGAAAGGCCCCGGGCAGGAATAAAAAAACAGGACGCTACCATACGGTTTGTGGCATGAACATGAATACCCAATCGTTCTTTGTATTTACGGACATAGTGGTGGTGATTGTGTTCATCAACTTTAGTTATATGATTTACGTTGGGACTTTCTCCCATCATTGGTTCGTGCCGTTCTTGCTGCATGTTGTATTATCAGGCGTTCTCCTCTTTAACAGCGTGGCCAACAAACTTTTAAAACGTCAATCAGATAAGACGAAAAGAACTACCGTTACAGAAATAAGTGACACACAAAAACTTCAGGGGAACCAAAAAGAAAAAAAGGAAAAAACCTGCTGTAAGTCCAACCCGGTTTTGCCCGAGCACTCGCCCTTTATCACCCCGCAGTGTGACATAAGTCCTCAAAATTAGTCCACACATCCCTCCGCATATTTTCAATATGTGTCTCGTACCCCCTGCTCGTTGTTCGACTTTGTGGTGGTGGGGTCTGTTTTGGTGCGCAGGCGCTTGAGAGAGAGCGTGCCTCGCTGGCGGACGCCTCACGAAAGCTGGACACGTCCCTGGAAGAGAACGACCAGCTGTCCTTGGAAATCGAAGAGGCCAGGGCTAAGGTGAGACAAGCCAAAACATCTGCTCGTAGCGCTGTGGTGCGCTGTGGCCGGCCCTATCCTTTTTTTCTACCGCCCTGCGCAGAAGCAAACATCTTAGTCTAAATTGCTTCAAGGTGGGTTGTCTCCGAAACGGTACGTAGTGGGTGTGGCCCTGAAAGAGGGGCGCAAGTCGCCGAGTATTACTGCAACTGTAGTAGCGTCTATTTGGCTCCGTGGGCACTACAGTTTGTTAGGGTTTTTACAGAGGGTTAAGTTGTGGTGCAGCCATCCGAACAGTTTCGATTTCCTTGTCTGTCTGTCTGCCTGTCTGTCTGTCTGTCTGTCTGTCTGTCTGTCTGTCTGTCTGTCTGTCTGTCTGTCTGTCTGTCTGTCTGTCTGTCTGTCTGTCTGTCTGTCTGTCTGTCTGTCAGCCTGTCTGTGTATCTGCTTTTTTTGTCATGGCTTTTTTTTGGGGGGGGGGGAAAGAAAGCCAAGTCAAAATTATGTCAGTTACTGTTTTTTGTTCTCGTGTTTTGCACTGTTCGTGTTCACGACCTTGGTCCATCTTGTTCGACAAAATGGCAGAACTATTCTCGACTCCACGCTAACCCCCAACCCTGAACTCTGTACCCCGGCTACGACTGCCTGGGAAGTGGTCCCAAATTCCTGTCTTATCAACCCGACATGCCCCTCCTCCCCTCCCCCCCAACCTCCCATCATCGTAACGCCTTTACACATCAATGTTTCACTTGTTTCGAGTGTAGGAATTGCAACTGGAAAAGCTGCTGGAGGAGGTGTGCGACAGAGAGCGTCAGCTCATTTCAGAGATGAACGAGCTCAAGGAACAGAAGGTGTGTACGTACACCTTTTTCAATGTTTCTGTAATCTGAACAAATTCTACCTCTTGGCGTATACTAATCACTCATCAGGTTGGTTATTCGTACCCCACTCAAATAATGTGGCTGGACCTTTCTGCCTGCTTGAACAGAAACCACCGATCATCTCGAGCTCTCTGCATCTCTATGTATACAAATCACTCCTCAAGGTCGAAAATACCCCAACCAAAGACTACGCTGGGGGTTTTTCTCCCTGCCGACAAAACCACCCATCGTCTCGACTACCCCCTTAGGACACTCATCATGTTTTGGGATCATTCTACTCGAAATTAGACATTCGGATCGTTTCTTACAGTTCTGAAAACAGGATAACCCATGTACTGGGGGCAAACCACTTGTTGCTTGCGCCCCCTTAGCATTTCTGTTTACTGTTTGAAACTATTGCTGGATATTGTGTTAAGTTTCTGGGACAGTCTATTCGAAGTTAGAGTCGGATTTGTTTTGCATTTTTAACATGCACACATCGGACAGATAATAGATTCCTACTCCCATGATCTAGAAACACATTTCAGGGCAGAGAGATTCCCTGATCTGTATGATTTGGAGCATGTTGCCTCGTTGGAGCCGTACAATCTGCACGATTTACGTACCATAAGTTTTCATGGGTTAGATCTGTACTATACAGATCCCGCACAACGTCTCATAACGGAAGTCTAGGATTTATATGATATACCTGTAGATGATCTATCTGTAGATGATCTATCTGTAGATGATCTATCTGTAGATTATCTATTTGTAGATGATCAATCTGTAGATGATCTATCTGTATATGATCTAACTGTAGATTATCTATTTGTAGATGATCAATCTGTAGATGATCTATTTGTAGATGATCAATCTGTAGATGGTATATCTGTAGATGATCTATCTGTAAATGATCTATCTGTAGATCATCTGTCTGAGGTGTGACATATTGCCATATCTATTTATTTACACGATGCGTTCCCGGTATCGTACATGACATATGCCCAACATCTCATAACGGCAGGATGGCAAGACGCGGGCTGCAATGGAGGTAGTAGCACTTTTTTGCTGAAAACGTTTCCTGGATGACCTATTAAGGGCTCTTTAGGGTCCATATTAACGAGTACAAAATAAATTCAATTTAGAAAAAAACAAATTCAAATACGCTTATCATTGGTCAACACACGCATCAGCACCAAAGATTAGGATCTTAGGGTATAATCTTGGGTGGTGGTGCGGGTTCTGACCAATGAAAAGCGGATTTGATTTTTTTTCAGTAGTGGACAAACACTGTTAGTGGATCTTCCTAAGGTAGCTAATTAGGCACTCTGATTGGCCAAGCAAGCACTGACCACTGGCATAGGGTTCGGGTTCGGGTTCGGGTTCGATCTGAGGGTCAACACACTACTACCAAGACGAAACCCCCATTTTAAAGATCCACTATCACCCTTTGTCCACCCCTCTTCTTTTTTTTCCAAATTGGTTTTTTTCCTTCTTCGTTAAAACGGGCCCTACTTAGGGCCCGTTTTAACGAAGGACAAAATCCAATTCGGAAAAAAAAAAATCAAATCCGCTTTTCATTGGTCAACACACGCACCAGCACCAAAAATTAGGATCTTGGGGCATAATATTTGGTGCTGGTGCGTGTGTTGGCCAATGAAAAGCGAATTTGAATTTATTTTTTCCAAATTGAATTTATTTTGTACTCGTTAATAGTATTGGCTCTTAACCCCAAATCCTCGGTGTTTTTTTTTTTTTTTTTGTATGTATGGTTACAGTAAACCATGGGAATGCGCATCGGGTAGCACGCTTAGTTTCCTCCAAAATCAGTTTTTGAGTGAGGTATCGTATTTTTTTGTTTTTTTTTGTTTTCTCTTCTGTCCATCCCATGTGTTATCTCCGCCCTTACCTTTCTCTCTCCTTCCTAGTCGTAACTCAGATCCGGGGTCACAAAGTAGGCTCTTCTCCCTCCTCCCTCCCCACTACGGTGCTTGCCTCGCTTTTTATCGCGAGAAGATTTCAGCACTTTCTTCCCTCGTCAACTTTCGTCGAATAGTGCTTAGAGCTCCTCACGTGACCACCCGTATGAGGCTAAAATGGTTCACCTCTATCGCAGCATGCGGCATGGGTCTAGATGATCTAGATCATGATCTGTCCACAACAGCTCATAAACACCAGGCTAGGATCTACTAGATGATTTAGGTCGTGATCGGCCCAACGTGTGAAGAGGTTGTTGAGTGAAATCATTTTAAAGATCGAACGCCACGGCGCGTGCTCTTCTTGCGCTTCTCGCGTATACAAATAAATGGCACAGGCCGCTGAGGGAGCCGCCTTGAAAGAGATCGACCTGCAGATATCGGCATCGGCAGCGGACGAGCCCGCGCTGGACAAGCTACGCCAGAAGCGGCAGCAGAAAGTCAAAGCCATCGCGGACACCAACGGCCAGCTATCGGTGGGTCGGCCATAACATCTCCTAAACCACAAAATAAGCCGATTCGCTATTTTTGTTATTACCCTGTACACGCACTTGCTTAGAGTGCTGCTGAAATGTCCGATTGATAAATTACCATCACGCGTGACAGGTCTTTGTCCTACCTGCATCTGTCCAGATATCCTCGTAAGGATATCACATACTGGTACAGGTTATATCACCATTTCTTCTGGTCACAAGATATTGGTCTCGTATCGTATAAGTGTGATACCAGGGGTCCCAACATGTCATCGACAGGATCTCGGCACCTCCCTTCGTCGACGGGCGAATCATGTTTGGTATACGTATATTATTGATCCGAGACCATCTATCTGATGTATGACAAGATGCGCCCCTCATCCTGCCACTCATAGCTATCGTTCATACATACTGTATGTCCGACTACTGTATGTAGCGACGGGTATCGAAGCGTTGTATTGATAGGAGCGACCTCGAAACGATCCCGAAAATAAGCGAAATAACGAATTGATACGTAACAGATACCATACGACGGTTATGGTACTCGATGCCTGGTACACGACTGACTGCCGTATCACACGGGGTGATAAGGCAACACACCTACCGTATCACCCGGGTGATAAGATAACACACCTGCTGTATAACCCGGGTGATAACATAACACACCTATCTTATCACACGGGGTGATAAGATAACATACGTACCGTATCACACGGGGTGATAAGATAGCACACTTACCGTATCACAAGGGGTGATAACATAACACACCTACCGTATCACACGGGGTGATAACATAACACACCTACCGTATCACACAGGGTGATAACATAACACACCTGCTTTCTCACACGGGGTGATAACATAACACACCCCCCTAGGACGAACTTTGTCCAAACCCAGGGAGGGGGTACACACACACAACGAAATGCTGGCTTTGGAAATATCTTGTCGAGATATCGCCCAAAAATAGACCCATCCTTCAGCGTTTGCACCCTCCCTCGTCGTCCAGACAGACAGCTTTGATATGTGCGAAATTCTTGTGAGGGTGAATGTGTGTCACGCGCGTTATACGGTACTGCTGTAGTGATAGGTGTCGGTAGTCTAGTATTGGTTCGATACGATAAAACGATTATAAAAAAATCAGATTGATACAATTTTGATATTCAATATATACGTGGCTGGTAGCTGTTATATACCTGGTAGTGCGTCGAACCTTATGGGATTTTTTCCCCCCCCGTCTCATTTTATTATCTTCGCCCTTCCTTTCTCTCTCCTGACGCGTGCTACGGTAGAGGTAGCACTTTTTGGCTGAATCGTTTTCTGAACGAGCGGGCTCCTTAACCCAAATTCGTCGTTTTTTTCATTTTTGTGACGAATAATGTTTCAGAGTATACTTCGGTCATGAGATTTCGCATCCGGCAGCACTTTCATTTTCCTCCAAAATCGTTTTTTCGGTGAGGTATGACGCTCCTTAAGTGAGGAGCTCAGAAAAAGCATGGTGCACCTCTATCGTAGCATGCATCTCCTTCTTAGTCGTAACAAAGTAGGCGCTTCTCCCCCCTCCCCACTAGGGTTCGTGCCTTGCATTTTTATCGCGATAATACTTCAGCCCTTTTTCTTTCCCACGTACGTCGACTCGCATCGACTACTGTACGAGAGGAAGCTAATGTGAACAATGACCCCCTTAACTCCTTCTCTCTTTCCGAGCAGAGCATGCGCGCGCAGCACGAGAACATGTGGGAGAAGGCCATGGAAGGCTTCAAGCGAGTACACCATCTCCCCCAGGTAAACAAGAAACGATAGCATGTCACGCATCGAACATATTGTATCAGATCTCCACAATTCATCGGACTGATCAGATGTCCGGTTCATCGCACAGATCAGATATCCAAGTCATCGGGCAGGTCATATATCCATGTCATCGGACCGATCAGATCAGTTTTGTTTTGCAGTTTATCTGACAAATCATCTCGCCCTGTCGTCGGAGAAACCACAATCTCACGGGATAGATCATATCAGATCTCCATGTCATTGGACATATCAAACCTCCAAGTTCATCGGACAGGTCAGATCTTCATTTCATCGGACATATCATATCAGATCCCCAAGTCATTGGATTCATCATGCCTGCAGCAGTTCATTGGACAGGTCATCTCTTCATGTCAGCGGTGGAATCAGATCTCCATGTCATCGAACAGATCAGATCTCCAGTTCATCGGACATATCAGATCTCCAGTTTATCAACACAGATCAGATTTCCATGTCATCGGACAGATCAAATCTACATGTCGTCAGACAGATCCGATCTCCGTGTCATCGGACGGGTCAGATCCCCATGCCATCGGATATATCAGATCAGGTCTCCATGTCAGTGGACAGACCAAATGTTCAGTTCATCGGACATACAATCTCTCCGTTTCATCGGACAGTTCTTACACCCATGTCATCGGACAGATCATATCAGATCTCCATGGGATTGGACATTTCAGATCTCCATGTCATCGGGTAGATCAGATCCCCATGTCACCAGACAGATCACAGATATCCTTTTCATCGGACATATAATATCAGCTCTCCGTGTCATTGGACAGATCACTTCTGCAATTCGTTGGGCAGATCATTTATCCATGTCATCAAACATATCAGATCTCCATGTCATCAAACATATCAGATCTCCATGTTATCGGAAATATCAGATCTCCAGCTCATCGGGAAGATCATATCGCCAGTTCATCGGAAACATCAGATATCCATGTCATCGGACATATCATATCAGGTCTCCATGTCAACGGACATATCATATCACATACCCATGGCATCGGGCAGACCATCTCTCCATGTCATTAGAACTATCAGATCTCCATGTCATTGGACACATCAGATCTCCATGATATTGGACATATCCATGCCAATAGCCACGTCAGATACCCATGTAATCGGAAATATTAGATCTCCGTGTCATTAAACAGATCAGATCTCCAGTCCATCCGAAAGGTCAGACCTCCAGTTCATTGCACAGATCAGATATCCACTTCTTAGGGCAGGTCATACATCCATGTCATCGGGCAGATCAGATCTATCTGCAGTTTATCGGACATATCATCTCTCTATGTCATCGGAAACATCAGATCTGTATGCCATTGGACATATCAGATCAGATCCCCGTGTTTATTGAACATGTCAGATCTCCAGTTCGTGGGACAGATGTGGCTCGCCGAACACCTCACGTTGCTTCCCTCTTGGTGCTATCAATGTCTGCTTGGTCCATGAAAACCCAACATACTCCGTCCCGATTTTGTAGGGATGCAAGGGTCTACCTGTGGTCTTACGACTACCACCGTGTATGACATGCGGCTAATGAGTACCCCCCTCCCCCCCCCCACCGCCTCCCTAACCCTGTGGTTCATCGGTGGCGCTCCTTCTGATTTTCGTTTTGTTTTGCTTTATTTTTTCCGGCTGCAGATCTCTGTAAGAAACCGGCAGTATGGGAGCATCGAAGAGTGGATTGAAGCGGAGATCGCAGAGCAGCGGGCGGTGCGAAAGAGGCTGGAGAGGGCCGCCTCTATGCGAAAAAAGGGGTTCAAACGACGCCTGCTGCCTACGTAAGCAAGGGGGCAAGCCACGACCAGAGACACAACAACCACTAATAATCTAGACTGCCCTGGTACACACCAGACGCATGATAGTATGTGCCATCACCACCACCACCACCAACACCACCAACAGCCCCTCCTCCCTTTTTTCTGACCCCAACATACCGCTTATCGATCACCCCGGACCACCCCCACTGCCCCCCCCTCCTCCCTCTACTCGTACCGTTGCCGAACACCTTACGACGCTTCGTGCTTGGTGCAAGCAATGTCTTCCCGGGCGGTGAAAACAAACCCGACGCGCTCCGTCTTGGCATTGTAGGGAGGATGCGAGGGCCTATGGTCATACGGCTAAGGCCATGCATGACAATGATCCCTATAGTCATACGACTACGGCCATGCATGAACATCGAGTACCCGCCCCCCCCCCCCCCGCTCCCCCACACGCACAAACCAACAGCCCCCCTCCCCCCTTTTCCATGGTCGAACGACTAAGACAAGTAGCAAAAGAGTAAACCCCCCGCCCCCCTCCCTTTTTCTCACTCGAAGTTCACCCAAAACCACCCCCACACTGCCCCTCCCTACCCCCTCCCCTACCCCCGCCTCCCCACCCCGCCGCCCCCTCCTCTACCGCCTCCGTCGATAAAACACACCATCACAACACCACCAACACCGCCAGCGCCAAGGCCACACCTTCCCTCTCCACCACGAACCTTTTCCCCCTGGCCGCTGGGCCTCGGGCCGGGAAATCGGGCGCCCCTCGCCCGAAGTCGGACCAGCACGGCGGTGGGGGGGTCAAGACGATCGCCAACCTCCTGATAAGAAAGCGTCGAGCGGAGGCAGCGGCAGCTGCGGCCGCAGAAGCTGCGGCGGCGGTGGCGGTGCCGGGCCTACAGCCCCACCGGCAAGGAGGAGCAGATTCGGCGGCGGCAGCAGTGGTACCAACACCGGGCTCGCAGGTTCGAAGCAGACTGAACTGCTACGTGCTCCTCGGGTGTAGTTTTTGTAGCGCATGCATGTGCTCTGGGGGAGTATGACCAAAGCCACCAGGTTTGCTGCAGCAGCCGGGGTACCCCCATAATTTATACGAAGTATCCCGCCGCCGCACCGGCAGGTTTGAAGTCACTGGACCTGTGTTTTGTTTTGTAGCACAGCATATAATCTTGGGGTACCCACGAGCATGGCCTAAACACCCAGGACTACGGTAGGTAGTGCCCAGGTACCTCAGGTACCCCAGAGTGTATACGAAGTGCCATGTCGGATGCGCAGGTTTAAAGCGACTGCATCTTGCCACAAGGGTGGAGTTTGTCGGGGTACCCGGTATATGCGATGGTACCTGGTATATGCTTTGAAGGTACCCGCGAGTGTTACCTAAACACCGGGGTTTACTGTAGCGCTCGGGGGCACCCCAGAGCATTATACACGAAGTACCACACGCCGGATTGGCAGGTTTGAAGCGATTTCACTGCTACAAGGGTGCCTTTTCGTAGGGTGCCTACTGCAGTATATAATCATGACTTGCGCTAGTGTGGGTTAATTAAGTTTGGAAAAAGAGAGACACGACGTAGGATATATATATATATATATACGAAGTATTATATACACCCGGGTACATACCCGAGCATGACCAAACCAGCCAGGTTTATGGCCCACTATATTTGGCATCCGACACTGTGCAGCATGAGCTTCAACACCGATCACTCAGAGGCATAAGCATTCCCAGAAAGAAGGTAAGAAAACCAAGGGAGGGAAACCAAAAGAAAAGGAAACCTATAAGCAACGAAAGCTAACTCCCTTCTGTATCCACTTCCAGCTTTAACATCGATCTGCCCCACTTTGGCTGTCCTTGCTCCACCCTTCTTTCTCCCTCATTCTATTGACTAGCTCTCCCCCTTCAATTATCTCGTTTCAACGGTCAACCAGGCGGAGCGAACCCACGCTGGTTGGAAGGCACAGCGGACGCACTCCAACAACCAAAACCAACCCCGCCACCACCAGCTGCCCGAGTCTTCTCCTTCTCCGCTGACGGTCAGCATACCACACCCCGCCGCCGACCCGGCTACCCCGTCCCCTCGGACACCCGCAAGAGGCGCGGCGACTGTTAGTAAAAGCGGTAGTAACAGCGACGGTATCGGTAACCGTAACGGTATCGGTAACGGACACCGTAACGGATTCGGTAACGGAGGTGGAAGCGGCATCGGTAACGGGATCAGTTTCGGTAGCGGAAACAGCAAGGGTGGCGGTGACGGTAACGGTAAGCGTAATGGTAACGTTAATGGTAACGGTAACGGTAACGGTAACGGAAACGGTACCGATTTCGGTAACGGTTTCGGTAACGGTTTCGGTAACGGTAACAAGAACGCTAACGGTAACGGCTACGGCAATGATTACGGTAACTTCAACAGCAACGTCAACGGTAACGATAACGGTGGCGGTAACGGGAACGGTAACAGCAACGGTCGCAGTGACGGTTACCCTGGTTTCAGCGGTACAAGGCGCCGGAGGTCGCAAATAAAAGACGCCGAGCGCCACAAGGACCTGTTCACTAACGCGCCCGACGAACTTCCGGGGGTAACTGTTGTCCCGGGGGGCGGGGGGGGCGGTAGTGCGACTCAGCCCGGCAGAGAGCAACCCGGCGCAACGGAAGGGACATGGAAGGACGCAGGAGAAGGAGGAGGGGGAGCAGGACGAGGAGGGTACAGAGAAGATGGAGGAGCACCTTCTGCTTCGTGGCCAGCACGGAACGCGTGGGTGAACGGAGAGGGCGGCGGTAGCGGTGGTGGAGGCAGCGGCAGCGGTGTCGGTAACGGTGTCGGTAACGGTGTTGGTGGTCTTGACTCTTCCCCGCGACGTCTCGCGGACATGGCCAAGATCGACTACCACAACGCTTTTCGAAAGACGAGTATTGTCGGCGGCTTACCGCACCCCCTGGGCCACCCCGGCGGGCTTGACGGCCTGATGAAGCAGTCATCCTGGGTGGACTCCCTTGACGGCGTCGGCAGTGGCGGGGGCGGGGGCAGTGAGAGGAAGGGCGGTACTCGTATTGCTACTACTGTTCGCGCACCCCCAACGACGGCAATGACAATAACAGCTCCGGCGATGTCGATGCCCGCGGCGGCTACTCGTACCGACGAGCAAGGGGGGTGGCAAGGGCGGGCACTCGGGGGCAAGAAGAGAGGGCGCTCGCTGGGCACAACAGCGACAACAACGGCATCGACGATCGAGAAGGCTCGCGGTCGAAATTCTGCCCCGGGCAAGGCGGCTGGAGCCACGGCCACACCAGCGGCAGCACCGGTGACGTTACTAATACCACCCAAACCAACCTTTACCGGTGGTCATCAACCTTACTCTCGAACGGCGATGACAGGGTCTGCCGTTAGCAGCGGCCGACCGGGCGGGGGCAGGGTGTGGCTCGGCGCCGCGCACGAGGCTTTCCTGGAGCCGCCCATCACCGCCAGCGGGCTTCCGAGGCAGCTCGCCGTGCCTGGCGGTTTCCTCTCTGGGGACGAAAGAAGGGGACATTACGGTATCGGCAGCAGCAGCAACGGCGGCAGCAGCAGCGGTGGCGGTGTATTCGGTCCCGCTGGACGCCACCAACTGCACCAGTTCAGGAGAAGAGGCGGGGGCGGGGGGGGGGGGGGGGGTGGTGGCCGTAGCAGGCATTATTTGGCCACCGGTGGCGGGATAGAGGCCGCGGCAGGTGGAGCAGCAGCTGTTGCGGACTTGAATAATTTGCACCCTGCGTGGCGGCCTAAGGGGATCATCCGCCGGCAGAACGCCGTGGCGAAGGTCGAGAGAAGGTAGTAGATATAGCCCCGACTGCCTGGTAAATATGGCCGACCTCTACGTACGTGGTACCTGGGATAAGGCTCCTGTTGGTGTGCTGTTGTTGTGCCGTGCTCAAGGGGAAATGGAACGAGGAAGGCTGACTGATATATACGTACGTATGGCAACAAATACGTGCTGTGCCGATGATGCTGTGCTGTGCTGTCTAGGGGAAACGGCACTGTAGCACGAGGATCGCCAATATCGTGTTACGGTATGATATATCCACACGTACGTATAGGTGTGAAGCCTAAGTTTAAAGTGTAACTCGATGACTATTACCACAGTACTGCTGTAATTACACAATCATTGGTGTCCTACGAGCCAATTCTGCTGTGATGAGGGGAACTGCTGTCATTGTGAGGTAAGGAGTAAGGGTGATGCTGTGGTGTCAACTCATCACCATACTGACGTGGGCGCGTTAAGTTTACCTCTGAGGAAAAATATGATATTTATCTTTGTATGTTGATATTTACCCAAGAGTTTACTCTTTGGTGTTCCCTCTCGGGCAAAATAACCGAACGAAAAAAATGAACAAAATCATCCTTTACGGTTTTTGATGCAACGTCCGTTGCTCCTTTTGATGCACCTTTCTCTTTCATGCCAGTCAGTACGATTTTGGAAGCATGTTGTGGGGGATTATCGTTTCCCTCTCTTCTCCAATCCTGGCGAGTTTTCCCTCCGCTCTCCCGCCCTCATCAAGCCCGCATCCACATACTACACACCATGGTACACCCCCAAACGATAGCATCGCATCGGCCCTACTCTCAGTTCCTGGCGTGCGCTATGGCCTTCGATATTATTTCTATGCCCGTGCCTGTTGTCGTCGTCGGTCCACGCCTATCTGCCGTTTCGAAGCATGCACACCTCGGATAGAGGATGACCTACAGTAGTATTGATAGTATATACGTTAGTTCCCCACCTGCCGTTGCGAGAGGTTGTTGTGCAGAATCTGCAGAATGCAGATCCAACCCAAGAAACATGCGCCAGATCACACCTGGTACATATTTTATACGAGTCCCACCCGGCAACATGAGCTAGATCATACAAGATCGCATGGCATCCTCCTTGAAATATCTACGAGTATAGAGATCTTTCTTTTATCAAGGCATCGATTGTCTGTCGTGGAAGCATGTATCCCGCAGACTTACCGCCTTTCGGCAAACCACTGCGCACGCTTAGGTATACTGCTGGAGATATCCCATGTACAGTATATAGTTCCCGCGGCATGATAATTGAGAGCACGCTGATCATCCGTCTGCCAAACCCCTGCTGGCGTACTCGTATAAATGTACCCGGTATCCTATATGACGAGTCGTATGCTGCTTGCTGTGTCACCCTCTCTCTCCTCGTCTCACTTTCGACTGTTGTGTTTTGTGGTTGTTTGTTGTAAAGTAGTTGTTGTTTGTTGTCGTTGCTGTTACCACATAATAAACTCGTCGCCAAAAATCTACAACTACAGTATAGCAGGACGTACTCGCAGTCCGTGGTCACAGGACAGCCCCCAAAAACTCTGGACTGGAATGAGTGCTGGAATACTCATGTATGTGCTCGACGATGGCAGCAAGGGCACCCTCGACTATTAGGATCGTTTTGTATTACTACTGGAATATGTTAAGCACGAATACGACAGGGGGGGGGGAGAAACGAGTTTAGCCACGACAACGATGTGTCCGCAGCGTATCTACGGTACCGTACCCTCCTCTATACATAGGATGGATGCACCGAAGGGAAAATCCTGCGCGCACCCACCTTTTTGAGGACAAATACAATACTTGGTAACTGTTCGTATGGTATGTGTGTGCAGTGTAGTGGGGGGTATTTGTTTTGGCCGTCCTTGTTCCTTGACAAAACATCCAGTTAAGTTCGACTTGGATCGACAGCTAAGTTTGGAGCGATTGTTGTCCATGGCTGTGGCCATCGCCGTGGGATCAGGGTATCAGGGCGCCAAGTGGGCTCTGCCACCGCCTAAACTATACACCGTGCATCCAGGCAGGGGCAGTTTGGAGGGGGGGTTGGAGGGCTCAGATCCGAGTCGAGCGAGAGGCTGTGAGCTGATGATGACATTGTGAGGGTTTTCAACAAAATTTTATGGAAGAAAATATGACAGGAGACGGCCGTGTAGGCTTGTGACGGGCAGCGGTTATAAACGAAATGCGCTAGTTTAGTAGGAGCTCAACGAACGGCGTGACTACGAAGCGACGCCCAAAAAACTAAAACAATTATACTGCCGTCTCCAGATATCGTTGCATTGGTTTTCAGCTTGTTTGTATCCTCGACGTATGCATCTCTCTGTATTCTTATGGTATACCACTTGTATACCAGGGTATTGTTTTCCACGTTGTGGTTGTCACAACGGAGGGAGGTTGTGGGGGGGGGGGGGAGGGGGTGGGGTCCACTGCCCGCTGTCCACTGTTGACGCTGTGCTGTCCGCGTTGTCCACCTGCCCAAGAAACCGTGGAAAAAAGCAAAAAATACGGACGGTAAAATAATTTCGGTTTCATTTTGCCGGTTTCATGGTTTCATGAGGTTTAAATCCTCCCCGTTTTCCGTTTCGAAATCCTTCCGACTCATCACTACAACTCCTTCTTCATGATCAGCTCAGCTCCCGGGCAACAGGCAATAGTACGTAGCCTCTGGCCCACGCTACGGTCGCATCATGAGGGCTCCTATGGAGTTATCCGCAGCCACCTTCCTCTGCTTATGCAGCACTAGCGCTTGGGCGTTCACCGGGCCGGCGCTGGCAACCCCTCCGCGTGGCAGCAGCGGGAGCAGCAGCGTCACACGTATCGCCTCGACAGCAAGCACTTCAAGCAGCGGTGCAGCAAGCGTTGGTGAGTTTTTTTGCACGATGCCACGCGGCCCTCCTGTCCTGAGTGAAGGTATCGGTGCCCCCTTGTCCGAGACGTTCGCCGTTGTTGCAGACGAGAACGTTGTGGTGGTGGTGGTGGCGGTGACTGTGGTGGTACAGGGGCTCGGTTGACTACTGCTGTGCGGCTCACTCTATACGTGTACTCGAGCATGAGAGCGAAAATGGGCCGCTTTCTGCGTACGTACATGACCCCTGGGTGGTACTTTACAGCAGCAGCAGCAGCAGCAGCGGTATCCAGCGGTAGTTCCAAGTACTTGGTCCCCAGCACGCGGGGGCAGTTGGCAGTTGCCACAGCAGCCGTAACTCTGTCTACTGAAGGCAAACAACATGCAAAACCTGATATACAAGAAAGCACGACGAGTTCCTGCAAACGTCATCCAACATTATTCCAAGTATACTTTGTCCCTCTGAAACGTGCATGCAGCAGTAGTTTGCCGTAAGATTACACACCCAATGGCCCCCTGGCTCGTACGTACCCGCAACCGAGCCAATGTTCTGCGAAACACGGGGAGAACACAGAACGGAAATAAACTGAAGTGGCTTTGGTGGAAGGAACGATGCCGTCGAGACATTTCCCTATATATGGACGCATCGCTGAGTGCTTGTACTTTTCCCTACGTACGTACCGGCGAGAAAGTCAGCTTGGGAATTCCTCCCACCACTACGTAGGGGTGTGTGTTATGTTATCACCCGGGGTGATACGGTAGGTGTGTTACCGGTATAT
>MEHQ01002474.1:0-2500 GCA_008828725.1 Saccharina japonica | reverse complement strand
CGCCGTCGTTGGTTGTTGTTGTTGTTGATGCCTCTATTCCTGCTGTTTAGTCTTATTCACGTCTCTGTTTTTATTGCTGTTCGTTGTTGCTTCTGCTGCCTTTATTTTTGTTGTTCGCCGTTGCTGCTGTTGATGATGCTGCTGGTAATGTCGTTTTTACTTCCCGATAGATGTGGCAGAAGAAGCCGTTCTTTTGCGATGCGAGCCTTCCCAGCCTGGCGGGGAAGTACACTCTGGACGACGTCCAAGCCGCCGTCGACGCCGACTTTGTCGAGGTAAGCCCCCCCCGAAACCCGACATGCTCCGTCCCGGCATTGTAGGGATACGAGGGTCTATGGTTATACGACTACGGCCATGCATTAAAATGTAGTACACCCCCCCCCCTCCCCCCCAACCAACACCGCCATGGCCATTTTGGAAACTCGATGACGCCCAAGCCGCCGTCGACGCCGACTTTGTCGAGGTGAACCCCCTCCCCCCCTCCCAACCAACACCGCCATTACCATTTCCGAAACCCTACGAGGTTCAAGCCGGGTCGACGCCGATTTTGTCTAAGTGAGTGCCGCCCCCGTCCCCAACCCCCTACCATTGCCTCCTATAAAAATTTGGAAACCTTACGATGCCGTGTACCGTATGGTGTCCTTGGAACAGATATCGACAGCACCGACCGCCTACGTTCTGTCGGCGAAACACGAGAATGTTGTAAAAAGATGGAGGGATGGCGTCGTTCATTGTTTTTGCTTGTTGTCTGTTTTGTTTCCCCTCCCCCCCCCCCCCCCCCCTATCATTTCGATTCGACGCTGTCATCGATATGCAAGGAAGCCCTCCTCATACCGTAGTAGGATGCAGCTCTCCATTTCATGCGACTCTCGCCAAACACCTCACGTTTCGCTTCGCGCTTGGTGCAGATCAATCAATCAATGCCTGCCTTGGTCGTTAAAAAAAAACCCGACCGTGCTCCGTCCGGGCAGTGTAAAGATGCGAGGGTCGTTAGTCGTTAGCCATACGACTACGGTCATGCATGAACATGAGTTCACCCTCACCTCCCTTGTGCTTCTTTGTCACACACACCACATTCCCGCGTACCGTTTGTGTGTCGTCACGAAGCCCCCCCCTCAGCTCGGTCTCGAAAGGGATGCGTGGTCAATGGTCAAATATCTTAAGGCGAGCAGCAAATGAGTACGCCCCGCCCCCCCTCTGCGTAGCCTCTGGCTGTCGCTACAGCCCCCCCCCCCCCCGGGTGGCCCCTGGCTGGCGCCACAGCCCCCCCCCCCCCCGCGTTGCCCCTGGGTTGCCCCACCGCCCCCACCCCCCCCCCCCCCCGAAAAACACGTGCGCAAGAGCAGTCAGTGCCATACAGGTCCCACACCTGCCACACACACGGTATGGACCTTTCCAAATACCTATCCATACCAGGGGATAAACAACCACAAAAGGAAGGAAACCAATAAAACACAATCATCCCACGGGTCAATAATCTGTCTAGCCTGAGAGGCCTTGTATTATATCATGATATTGGGGGATTATTGTTTCAGCCCGATTGTTTGTGTACGTACATACACCTTTGCACGCTTTGTGTTGCTGTTGGCAGGCGGGCAGGGGCACCTTCAGCGAGGGCTCTTCCGGATGGAAGATGGCTCAGGTGTCCGTGCCGAGGGGTAGGAGCTTCGAGGACGCCAAGCTGAGGTTCGAGGACGTTCAGCAGGCCTTGCTGGAGAAGAGCGGCACGGTGTGTATGTCCTAGTGTCAACTGCAGCGGTAGTGCTGGTGCTAGTGTTGGTGGTGGTAGTTGTAGCAGTAGTAGTAGTAGTAGTAGTAGTAGTAGTAGTAGTGGTGGTAGTAGCAGTGGGGGTAGTAATAGTAGTAGTATTTAGAAGTAGTAGTAGTAGTAGTAGTGGTGGTGCTTTTAATGTGTGGTATTACTCGGTTGTAGTGATAGTAGTCTGGTAGAAGTATTGGTATCAGTGGTTGGAGCAGTAGACCTAACGAGGTCACACATATTTTTTCTTTCAGCGGCAGGCAAGAGAACAGCAGGTAGGGCAGCACCGAAGCAGACTAGCAGAGCAGTACGTTAAACCAGTAGACCGGCAAAACGGCACAGCAACAGCAGTAGCAGCAGCAGCAGTAGCACTCGTAGTACACCCAACCCATCTACAGCAGTAGTGCACCTCCTATTTTCTATTTTCATATACTCGGGCTTTCCCCACAATAAATAAATGCGTTTTTATTGTTAGTTTTCATCGATTCACCCGTCCGTACCCCGACCCCTAATTGAACGCAGGTGGTGATTAACAGCGCGGGCTGCTACGTGCGGCCTCTGGCGGGCATCTGCCTCGAGGTGATGGAAGCCCTGGACATTCCTGTTTGCCTCAACCTGTACATCACCGCCGCCGGCCAGAAGACATCGGCTCCCCCCCACACCGACAAGCAGGACGTGTTCGTCATGCAGACGCAGGTGAGAGATGTTGGTGGAGGGGACGGAGTGGTGCTGCTGGTGGTG
>MEHQ01003596.1:0-50439 GCA_008828725.1 Saccharina japonica | reverse complement strand
ACAGATGTGGAACTCCTCAAGGTCACTCAGTGCTCGGCGTGTTTGCGTGCTGATCTGCTCTGTTCGCGCTGTTATCCTCGGCGTGTCGCGCACACCCCACCTCTGTTGCTGATACTCGGCCGAGGCCCATGGTGTGTGCTTGGCTGTCGAGGCGTGCAAAAACTGTCGCGACGCCGCTGCTGTAAGCCAAGAACGGGCTTTGAGGGTCGAGGGGACAAGGGGGTACCCGTGGTATGATGAGAGGGGGTCACTTTTCTGTCACGCTGATTGACTTGAAAACTGGGGCCACTTTTGTCACGCTGATTGACTTAAAAACTGGGGCCACTTTTGTCACGCCTAATATCTTGAAAATCGGGAACACTTTTGGAATTTTGCTTTCTGAGTCTCCGGTCCCAAGGACCGGAGAACCATGCCATCTGAAGCATGTTGTCTGCAGTAAATCGATGTGTTGCTACCCTCCACGTTGAAGTTCGGTTGCTTTATGCATGAAGGATACAAGCCATGCTTGCTCATAACATTAACCATGCCGTCGGCAGCATGCTGTTTGCAGTAGGCCGGTTTGCTGCTCTTGACATTATAGTTAGGTTGCCTAGTACAGGATGCATGTGAGCAACGTCCCATCTGCGCCGGAGATTTGGTCGGCGGCCATATGCTTCAGAAAGCTCAGCAGAGGCAGTGTCCAGAGCAATTTATCGTTGGGCTGACCTGTGTACATTAGCAGTTCGACAAACGCACGCATTAAGAACACGGATTTCAGGGTGGCGCAAACATCATATTCACGTTTTTAGTGTACCATTAGGCTTGTCACGCATGTCCTGTAGTACGAGTGAACATGCATGTGTTTTTATCGCGGAAAATACATTTAGACGCGAAAACCCCTCCAAGTCATTCGCTTCAGATGCCGACGAACTGTATCATGTGCGTATGCGGCAGGCAAATGGGCCCAGAAAACGCAACGGGGGTATAATAATGATTCGCAAATACATGGAGTCAGTCGTCAAATATATCGACGGGTGATATAGTGCCTGCTCCAACCTCTACATGCGACGTAGTTAATCGTATCGGGTAAATGAGCAGCAGCGACGCCAATAGGCTTTGCCGAAACACTAACCATGCATTACCGAACGAAACCAACCTAACTTGTGAAAAGTCTGTCAGGTGACGACTTGTAGTGGCGTTAGACAATGGTGCGGTCGATGCCAAGGAGGGGCTCGCTGTTGGTGGCAAGGGTATGGAGCATCGCACTGGTAGCCATTGAAACCTGTGACTGTTTATGAAACAGGTTTACATCGTTCGAATTATGCTGTACGCAAAGCATCATTAGTATGTTGTATAGTGCAAGGACAAAACGCCACTTAGAGTGGGTTAGACCTTGAGGCGGCGGACTGCTCGCGTCGTGCACTGATAAATCACAACCCGTAATGTAGACCACAACATTGACTTCATCCAATCATTGGCAAGGACATTCATAGGTGTGGAAAGCAGGGGATTGGAGATTGTAACATTTTTGTGCCACATGTACTTTGTATTCCACCCGTAGCTAGTAGACCGATAAGACGAAACAAAACTGGCACTAAACCCGCCATGCCACCTAACATGGATTAGACCTTAGGGCGACGGATTTGTCGCGTCATGCACCGCTGATTTACAACTCAAAACACAGGCCACAACATAGACTTAATCCATTCATCAACAAGGACATAGCGAGGTGTGGAAAGCAGGGTTCTGGAGCTTGAAACATTTTGGGGCCACATGTACTTCGTATTCCGCCCGTAGATAGTAGACCAAGACATATTTGGCGCAAAACCCGTCATGTCACTCAATTAATCGCAGAGTAAGCAATCACGACTGCCCGAGCAAGCGCATGTATTCAAGGTATTAGCTAGTTGTAGCGGTTCGTTGTGTACGCACTTCGAAACCGTGGAATCAGGAGATGTGCCATTAATGAAGTCCGGTCGTATACCACGTAAGTAAGTCGCTGTATTGAGATACTTGAGGACTATCCGACAGTGAACCAGTGATTAACACTACGACACTGTGGATTCAACTTAATGTCAAAAGTGTTTCTCGTTTTCACGGTGCATGTCAAAAATGAACGTTTTGCGCGAGCCCACTTATTATAGTAACCTTCGCAACGATTAACACCGCACAATATATGTATACGAAGTACGTTCATACATTGTATTGTTTGTCTGGTGTGCTTCGATGACAATCGACGGCTGACGTTTGATGAATTTTCTCCGTCCAACGTGGCCGAGAAAACACCGATTAAGCAGCGCCGTGAAATCTAAAGCAAAGTTGATGCAGCAGAGGGTCGATGTTCACCAATCACAGACCATGTATGCCCAATAGTATAGGAACATAAACATCAACAATGACAACGTATCTGTACTTTGCATTGGTATGGCACAACGTATGTTGCTTGGCCAACGTCAGAAGGGCATCCCGTCGAAACATGAATATGGACGCGTAGAAAGTCGACTGGAAGAACAGACGTATGTCCGGCCATTGTGTAGACGTCGTATCAAAATAACACATGCACCGGTGAACATGCACAGCGCTCGTCTTGTAGAGCGCGGCAGGCGTGCGAAGCCGGTACACGTATGTTAGCTGATAAGAAGTACAGCCAACATGCCGGTGGAACGTCGCAGACATCAGCAGCTGCAACAGCACAGCATCAGCAGACCCGTTAGTCTCCATGTCACTTTTGCAGCAAGTGACGGCGGCAGCATAATGCGGCGATGGCATGGCAGTAAGACAAAAGTATTACGTCCGTGTTGGTGTTGCTCACCTTTGCACGCACTACTACTGCTGCTACTACTACAACTACTCCAACTACTACTGCCACGACAACTACAACTACTACTACTACTACTACTACTACTGCCGCCTGGATCTCTTCACTTACGATAGGGGCGCGTCGGGCTTTCGTATCGATGCCATCCAAGCAATCAAACGTTTTAGCACAGTCCGCAAATATAGTGCGCGTATACATGTAACCATACGAAGATATAATATTCTATCAATTCCGCCACAAAGTCTCATATCAGGCTTGCAGCGTTGCTAGGGAGTAAGTAATGATGAAGATCAAGCTAACATGAGCGACGACAACCAAGAGCCCATTATGCGGCTGTGATGTCCAGTTGTTTACGAAGCGTGTCAAACGCTAACACCGCGATAGCAGTGGTGGCACCCACGGTAGAAGTCAAACCATAGGCACTGGAATTGAATTGTGATTGCGTTATGATGGCCGGGGCCAGGCCGATAAAGGCAGACTGTTGTTCAAGGTAATTAAAGCTTTTCAGGGCACGATATATATTTGCTAGACCGGACATGTCCTGTATATGAGCTCGGAGTCCTCCGACTGTACTGGTGTGGTACGGGTGCATTCGAGAGTTCCCGTGGGATACAGGTTGCACAACTGACAACGCTAGCGTAGTTCATTGGATTTGCACCGTGTGCAAAGCGAAATTGATTCGTGTAAAAAGAAGAGCGCTCGCTAACGGAACCTTTAGTTCTAGATCGCGTTCACCGAAACATGAGTGAAACCCATTACGGCTGGTACAGCTCACATCATGAGCGGACGTTTGCAGTAACGTATATAGCTTTGTCGGGGCCCCAGCGGCGGTTACGACGGTAACAACAGCATGTCAGGGATCATATCAAGGGAGGAAAATCTTTGCGGCGAGTGATGAACAAATACGTCGTTCTTGTGTACGGAGGTGTCTTACCGGGCCACCACCTTTCTAACAAACCTGGCATCATTTATAGTTGCCAGCCGGGGTCAGCGTCGAGAAGGTCTTCAATTACTCGGATTGAGGCTTGTAGGTGGAATACCTAATCAACGACGACATATACTTTTGAACGGATATGTCCTCAAACCACCTGCCACTAGCTCACACCGGTTCCGTAGATGACGAAATGCAAGAATGTTTGTAACGCAGGTACGTGGCAGGGTGGAATATTTTAACGAAAGACAACAACGAGGTGCATGGGCTGTGTCCGGTACTGTTTTAAGCCTGATTATCGATATCAGGAGGAGCTGCGTAGAAGACGTGGTGTTGTAGCTGTAAAAAGCAATACGATAAGTGGCGTATATGACAGAACGCATACAAAATATCCAAAGGCGCGTGCTCTGTTCGTACACATCTCGTAAATGCAGTCAGAAGACAGTTGTATCCAATCGGTAAATTGTTTGTTTATTTGGTTTATTATATTTATTGCTTATTTTGTTTTTGATATTCGCCTTTTCTTGTTTAAAAAAACAATCTCTTTCATGCACCTGGATTGCTGACAGGGTAGGTCTTGTCTGTCGTATATGGCAGTGCATAGCCTGCTCTGCTTACTTCACCGCAGGGGAGATTCTTTGTGTTGTAGTTTTGTGACCATATAACTGGTACGTTCCCAGGGTGAAGAATTGGCACGGATACTGGGTGTGCTAGATGTCGACGGGTAGAAAGGAAGGTTCAATATGAAGAACACGTACAGTGGTCTACACCCACAAGCTTCATAATCGCGGGCGCGCTATATCCCGATCGTAGCTACAGCCTGTCCTTCGCCCAAACAGTTATACGGTTTACAATATGTTCAAGGTGAGTTGGGTCCGCTCGATCTGGATCGCACGGCATCTAAATGGCACGCGACCAACAATTTCGGGTGTGCTTGCGGTTGTCTGTTTTTTCTCACACTTCCATTCCGATGTCAGCTCTGGTAAAAACTAATGTGAAGTAGAGATACGCCGTACGCCATTTGCTTCTGGTGCGCCTTCCACGAGGATATCTGTACACCATTCGAAAAACTCGTGTTACTCGAAAGTGAAAGTGCAGTCCCATAGCCAAACCTCATGCCATCGCCTGGGCACAACAAATATCAGCTTTCCAAACAGTATTGACATTCCGACGGTTTTAGTTTAAAGAGCCTTAGAAAGGTCGTTCATCACGTATTAAGGATTAAACGTGCTAATTATGTGTTCGTAGCACGCCTCTTTAGACGGACCAAAACTATTTACCTAACTACAGGCATCTGTTGAATACCAGGTACTAACATATAAAATACAAATGATCCATACATTCAAGCCGCAAGATTAACAAGGGGTGAGCGCCAGCAACTGCCTTCGTTGAGGTGAATGTTATATGTTTAATTTAGGGGCAGATACGTTCCTGATCTGTAATAATCTGCATGGTTCGTATGCTCTCGCTCACGTTGCGGCTTGGTATACGCATATTCGCGATGGACATAGGACAGGTTAGCTAGGTTGGGTGTATACTAAAATACAGTATAGCTGTCGTTAGGAACTCGCGCAGCACCATATTAGAAACTCTCTTCAGGTTGTGTGCATAGGTGGGGAAAACATCAGGAAAAAACGTCAACGACGTGCCCCGAGAACCTCCTCTGCCCTCCCTTCAGGCGGTACACGCGCATGATGGCGCAGACTAGGATCACGGATTCGAAACCGTGTTGACCACGTTTGTTTCGACATTAAAGTTACAGTACGTTTACTATAGAAGTAAAACAAAATGGATATTCACACCACTTGTACGTGTAGGGTTACTGTTAGTACAGATGCTTATAATCTCAAGAGTCATGGTTTCGACACCCGTGTACGACTGTTTGTTTTTTTGTATGTGAGAGTGCAACGAATTAGACAGATAAAATTCTGAGAATATGTTGGATAACAACGTAGTAGACGAATAAAATCCTGAGAATAAGATGCAAAGTGCCTACGGAAAAGTGCAGACATATTCAACTGTTTAATCAAGTAAAAAACGGTCGACGCTTTCTCGCAAGGGGTACCTATCACGAGAAACTTGGTCAAAACTAGAAACTCGCATTCCCTCGTAATAAAGTATGCATACAGTGTATGCCAACCTGGCCTACATGCCCACAACATTTCCCGTCAAACTGATCTGATACATGAGTATAGATTGTACAGAATCGCATTGAGTCCTATCCGTGGAATACGTGCGCAACGACAGCAGCTTCAAGGGAGAGGTGTCTGGCAATCTTTATCGGACCAGCCACCCCCCGCACCGGCAGCCACGGTATGTTATCGCACGCAGGCTCGTGGCAAAGGGAATACACGGATAACACAGCCAACTGCTGTATGCGCTGTACCAAGTGCTGCTTCAGTTCTAACGAGTAGGGGTGACCGCGCATGTCGTTATCGATGCAGATGACTTCAACCTTTAGGGATACAGATACTACACATGGGCCCCGGAAGTGCCACCAGTTGCTGTTTCTCCCGAAGCACCCTTTTAAGGTCCCATGGGGTATAAAGGCGGGTTCCAACAAACAAACTCGCGAGCTCCAAAAACTAGAATAATGGAAATAAGCGAGATAGTCAAGATACTGTGGGGGAATATGAAGAAACTCGCCAAGTAGTGCATTGGGTCCACCACGAGACACCCGGGGCCGAAATATAAAGAGAGAAGGCCACAGCGATCATGGAGCCTGGGTGGCATTGGTACTGCTAATGTAGTTTACGCAGGGTATATATGTCACAGAGACAAATTACCTCGTAGGTGCAAATGTGTTGAGAGAGACGTGTTATTCCACTAGTCTTACGGTAAGTTAATATTTCGAGACCAAACCGAATAATGTAAGTGAACACCCTGATTGGCAGGCAGTCTAACTGGGTGAAAAACAAAATTGCAACTGCAGCGCCAAACAAAACAACACATCACATATAGGGGTTTTCGACTGGTTGTTGGTAATAAGTCTCGTCTTAAAGAAAAACATACGTTTGACTCTTCGAATATTCACTAGACAACGACAAGGCAACATATGCCACAGCTTAACACAACTACAACCTCGCTACGTGGGTTTGTGGGGGGCGCGGTCGGCATAGTTTGTTTGGTTTGTTAATTTAAAACAAAACACCCGCAGCAGCAGCAGCAGCAGCAGCAGTAATGACCAGTTGTGTGGCATATTCAGGGTCGCGAGTACTCGCCCCTATTCCCGGATATGCCGTTTTCATACGTACCGTCCAGAAGACAGCAAATGTCACGTACAGTCCTGGCCGTCCACTTGAAGCCTCTCTCAGCAGCAGTACAATATCACTACCCACACATATACGTACCATTCCAGCTGTTTGGGGCAGCTACGTCGACAAATGCCGACTACCACTGCCGACATGACTTGAAGCACCATACACGAGGCTTCGGCATGTGGTGAGTGCCCCCAAAGCAATGCAGGATGTCTACTGATGTACACATGTGCGCCAGGCGTCAGAAAACACCATGGCCGTATTGACAGCATGCCTTCGGAGCGAACGGCACCCTCTACCGATGACTTTTACCGTGATGTGCTTTGCGACGTGGCCTAACGGCGGTAGGCTCCCTCATCGCCTGCGAAACAAAAAAATCCAGCTGTCTCGACCCTATGAAATAATACATCTGCAGGACCCCCCAACATACACAAACACTTACAGGTACACCTACGGCGGTACTCGTGCAGTACCACGTACGTACGTCGTACAGCAGTAGTGCGTTCCTCAACCGTAGGTGTAGTTCAAAACGATGTATAGCCATAGGCTCTCCCATAAAGTACAACCCCAAAGCTTGTACTCTTGGAGATAGATCAAAGTTAAGCATAGCCGAACACGAATGTGTGGTGCAGAAATGTACAGCTGTAGAGCAAGACCGCGAGAGGGTTCATTGTAGCAAAGGCCTCCTCACCTGCTTCGCTCTGGCGATCAGAAGCTTAAACCCCAACCTATGTCTCCTGCGCTAGCGAGTGTTTTTTTCTGGCGTACCAGAAGAGAGGGAAATGAAAACGATTGTAAGCACCAGGTAGTAGCTGCCGTGTGTTGTAGACCTTAAGTCAGAACGAGGGTCACGTCTCGGAGGCTCAGAGGCCACGCCAACATTGTTGATGGAAATGAAAAGGTTTGTATTGTATGGCATGGCGTATTTGTATCGGGGCAGCAAGTTCGAGCGCACACACCATCATCGCTGCAGCCACACAGCCACTGGGCAGCCAGAAAATAGGGAGTGGCCGGATAAGAGTTCTAAAGCAGCGGCCACAACACAGCGGAAGCCTCGTGTCATTCCTTTTGGTCTCAAGGTTGAGCATTCCTACCTGCATCCGGAGCGCAAATTAAGTCAGGTGAGAGAGCCCTGAGCATACGTCAGTCTTTGACGCCACTTGAGGCGAATTCTTGTCTTCCAGCAGCCTGGCTGCGGTACTGCAGATGAGTTGTTTTTGCTAAAGCTCTGTGTAGCTGCAGACACGCGTAGGAGTTACGAGTTCGCGGGGAATTACCCCATACTCCAACTGCGTTCATAATGCTTGGTTTTCTGAAATATTTATGTTGCATAACAGGTATGGTTCCATGATTGGTATACATGTAGAACACGATTTTAACTACAGAACCGGGCAGGTACTGAGGTACTGATCAACAACGTATACGTATAAATCACGTACAAAGTTGGCAGCACACCTCCCTAGCGTAAATCATGTCTTTATGATAAACCGTGCAGTACTGAAGTCGTTGCCCTACTCTGCACGCACGACACACCAACTAAACGTCGCACAGAGGCGCGGCGGAACCTCGGAAACACCACCAATACTTGAGTAATAAGACGTTCGAACACACGGGATATAGAGCCGATTGCCCCAAAACCCTGCACAGCAGCGATATCTGCGCTGCAGCAGCACCGCCGCTACAAGAACCCCCAAAACACCAAGTATGGATGCGTCCCCTGTGGTGTTGTACAAAAACATGCCTAAACGTACTGCTGTAGGTCGCAGCGCGTGCTGGCCGCCGATAGGGCCGACTGCCACAGTGCAACTGGGTAGAGCACGGGACAGCCTTTACTGCTGTGTCATCGTAACGCTTTAGGTGACGAATGTTCAATGTACCACACGTTGGTATATCGTTGGAGTCGTGATCCATGACAGAAAATGTGTCGTCCGTTTCTGGATTGCGCTGCTCCCTGTGCTGCTAAAATATCATCAGAATACGGAGTGTGTGTGTGTGTTCTTCACATAAAACCTTCCTTTCTACCCGTCGACATCCAGCACACCCAGTGTCCGTGCCGATTCTTCATCCTAAAAAGGTCTATCATCCCCCCGTTTTTCCTACTTTATCCAAATAACTCATTTCGGCTCTGAAGCCTGTCCCCCCCCTGACCAGCCCGTTGTAGCCAGTTGTGCACTTACACCAGTACATTTTTGCGTATCTTGTTTACTGAGGTTTTCTAAAATCCGAACCTTCCGGAGCGGCCTTAAAACTGCTCTATTCAGACCTTTATCGCCCAGTATGTGTGCTGAAAATCAGACATTTTATGAGGATCATTTGGTTCTCCAACACGTGCAAAGATCTGAACCTTCCACCAGGTAATGCAGAGGAGACCAGACAATATGTGATGTCATGACATCGCATATACTAGACACGAGAAGCACGACATACACCCATCATCAATTAAGATATATGGCAAGGGGTATACTCGAAACGGAAAAAAGAAACGAATGAAGAAAAAAAWACTACCCCCAAGCAGTGGCATAGAACAACCGAAAATAAGCAATGTCCGTCAAACAATGACGACAGTACTTTAATACATCGAGAAAAAACGAGTTGAGGCAATGATGTAAGTACAGCAGTTGTACTGGTGTACTCAGTAGTCATCGTACTCTGTACGATGACATCAAAGGTAAACTATAGTCCCACTGCAAGAAGCAGCAGGGGTGCTTGTTGCACTCGGAAAATGCACTCTCGCTGCTGTAGCTCGTCGCCAGGGCTCGCGTAATATAACATTTTAGTTGGTGCACTTTATTATGCTATTTGCTACTTGGAAGTGTAAGGCAGTAAACCATATAACTCGTATTCATAAAATGTACGAGGAAAAACCGACTTCGCGTTTCGTCATCATACTATATTATTCATATGTACGTGCAAATATACTGCAGAAGTATAATACGAAAGGCAAGATTTCGCACACTATGAGCAGCAAGACGAGTTTCTGAGGCGGTAATCTCGACAGAGAAAAGAGTACAAGTGCTGAGCAGTGTGTCTATGGAAAACACTACGTAGCGTAGACAAGATATCTCCAAAGCCGCCATCGATGAGCTTACCCCTGCTTTTGGTTGGGAATTAGGTCAGAAATTCATCACAGGATGTGCGAAGGATGTGTGCTCTACACCGTAAATCTACAGTGCGTATCATATATAGCACCCGCCTGATAATATCTATAAAGCTCAGCACGCAAGGGGCTCTACATACATGAAGCGAATACGTCACACCACAACCCGTTTTGAAAAACACTCAAGCGAAGCGCGATACACATGCCGTGGGCTACTACAACAGTACTGTACTTGATTGTATACTCTTAGGTGGAATTGTACAGCAGTATGCGTGGGTGTGTATCAGGTGGACCTCGTCCTGTTAGAGTCAAGGTCGGAGTCGAGCCCCCCGAGTGCATGCTCGTAGGGACTTTTTCTCCAAAAAAATTTGACTAGCGAAAGCGCGAGAGCGTAGTAGCAAAATTCGCCATAAGAATCGCGAGCGTTGAGAAGCTGAACCTTCTGCGCGATAAAAAGCAAGGCATGAACCGTGTGGGGGAGGACCTGCTTTGTGACCCCGGATCTGAGTTACGATATGGAGAGAGAGGGACAGAAGTGTGAAGATAAAATATGGGATGGAAAAAACTACAACAGGATACCGCTTTATCAGTTGAGAAGCCCTATCGGCGATGAGGTTTGGGCTCAAAGGTGACCCCCCACTACCCGCGCTGCTGTATACGGTACTCTGTAGTGGTGGATGTACGAGTACGGCTTGCTTCCAGTCTCAGCATGTACGAGCGCCTTAGGAACATCTGGTTTATTTCTTCGAAATGTATGTGTATCTTTGCAGTGTACAGCAGAAGTCTCCGACGAAGACTTCCGGCCTTGTCTTTCAACCAATCACGGGGTGCACTTGTGGGGGCACCTGCCCTCGCGTTGCCTGAAATTCGACATCTACCACCTACCCGTCTATGTGATGGCTCTGTCTAAGAAGAGCGTTGCCACTCACCTTGAGCCTAAACCACATGGCGCCAGGTAGAAACGCAGGATAAGAGGGAGTTGGACTTCCCGCGCTTCCACTTGAAAACGACACCCGTGGATCGATCCAACCTTCAACACCCGGTTAAGCAAACACAAGGCGAGGAGATACGAGGAACGCAAATCAACTCAGTTGCGAACAAATCAAGTCTCCATCTCTACGACAAACAAATGTATAGTACACGTACGGGTCCCGGTGCATGACATGGTCTCCAAAGCTCTACGACGGAGTACAAGTTCAATCGCTGCTGGATATGAGACGCGCGATGATTCTCTGTGGGCGAGCCAAAGGGGACACAAGAGGTAACTTTTGTTCTCGTCGCATCATCTGTTTTTGCGTTCCTAAAGCGAGCGAAACCCACGTGCAATAAGCTCTTGCAATCATTGGCTACAATGTTGGAGAGCGCGGGCCTGCAACTTGCCTGCCGAATCTCGTCCGCGCGTCCGCGGCTCTTGGTTTGGGTTGTGTTATATTTCACCTGATCAAGAAGAATAATCTGCCCGAGCGAGCTCTCCACTCCCCGTCGTAGATGTGACAGCTACTGTAGTCTCGTCCACAATCAGAAAAGTCGTGAATCCGATGACCGCAAATACGAAGAGGGCGGGACCCAGCTCCACGCTTACCCTATCCTGTCTATGAGGCTATAGGCCGCCATTGCAAGAGGTGGATATGTATTGCGCCCCTCCACTGCCAGGATCAAGATACAAAGTCCGTACGCAGTTGGCGCTGTTATTGCAGGCCACCCCACTCGGCATTTGGAGCACACAAATATTTAGGCTTATGAAGAGGGACTGTTACTAGGCGTCCCCTCTTCATCACAAGGGTTATACGATTTATAATGTTTAAACAAAATGAGTGACATCAATAAAATAGACCAGATGAAGAAATTTGAGGCCATTTTTTTAGAGTGCGTTTTTTTGTATTTTTGAGCGGAAGGAAAGTAAATATTTTTTTTACTTCTATCGCAAACACTCTATTTTATATTTGAGTTTCCCATTGAAGGGACCGTCACAGCCTCGTTGGTTGTCATTGTCGCCAATATTATCGTTCGGCCTATTCACCAATCAGCGCAATGAGTGTAATTTTCCTGTCTTATCACATAGAAGATTATTATGGGCATATTTGGAAGAGACAGACCGTCTACAATGAATGATACGGGTGACACTGAACAACGATTTTCGACGGCAATGATTGACAAAACACACATTCATGTCGTTTTGCGAGCACCTTGTGAGGCTCAATACCTTGCCCACCACGCCCCCAGGGTGAACCTACCTCGAAGGTTGACAAGCCTCGTGGCGTTTGAGTTGTGCAACAAGAACGGATGGTTTGTTGTGGGCAACGTATTCAAGAGACCAAAGGTTGTCAAATGCCTCGGTTATGTCACGTTTGCGAGCACCTTGTGGGATTCATACCTTGGGAAATGCCTTCGCAAGGTTTCTCCATCCAGAAGATTGTCAACGCCCATAGTAGTGTAGATTGGTGCACCTTGTGGGGTTTCTAACCTTCCGCAATGCGCCCGCAATATTTTCCGCGTACATAGGTTGGCAAGGTTGAGATTTCCGGGTTTGGCGACACCTTGTGAGGATTTCGACATTGCGCAATGTCTCACGATGTATTTATTTGCGAGCACATTGGGCAATGGGGGACCTGTGGTACCTTGTGGGAGTTCATACCTTGCGCAATGTCTTCGCAAGGTTTCTCCATCCAGAAGATTGACAACGTTCGTAATAGTGTAGATTGGGGCACCTTGTGGAGTTTGTAACCTTGCACAATGCGCCCGCAATGGTTTCGGAGTAAATAGGTTGGCAAGGTTAAAATTTCCGGGTTTGGCGACACCTTGTAGGGATTTCGGCATTGCACAATGTCTCACAATGCCTTTTTGGCGGACACATTGTGTAATGGGGGGGTTCCTGCCACCTGTGCAAGGGAAGGGAGACAGAGGGTGGGGGGGGTCATAGGGAAACCAGGACGGACGAAAGCAGGAAAGAGGCGGCAAACAGAGTAGGTGCCAGACCGACTAGCTGGTAGAACCTGCCTGTACTACGGGCACAAACCTGCCTCGCTGGCCTTTGGTGTGCTCCGGCTGGCTGTCCTATCCTGTCGTTCTCAGTCTTGCTCTGTTGGCGCTGTTTCGGTCCATTTCATTTTCTTTCATTTCATTTGGTTTTATTGGAGGTCGCATCTCCTCTGGGAGAAGCACGACACTTTCTTTCTTTTTTGTCATGCTTTTTATTTGGTTGCTTGATTGTTGATTTGCTTCAGTATATTTACTTTTATTATTATTTTTTTTTTCGCTTTTTTCTTTTTTGTCTTTTTTTCTCTTGCATTCACCTGGATTGCTAGCAGGGTAGGTCTTGCCTGTCGTATATGGCGTTGCATTGTCTGCTCTGCTTACTGCACTGAGTGTAGTATCTCTGTGTCGTAGTTTTGTGACCACAGAACTGGTGGAAAAGTTTCATTTGCCTGACATAACCCAGCTCCTAAAGTCACTGGGAATAACCCAGCTCCTAAAGTCACTGGGAACATAACCCAGCTCCTAAAGTCACTGGGAAAAAAGTTTCATTTGCCTGACATAACCCAGCTCCTAAAGTCACTGGGAAAGTCACTGGGAACAACTCGGCTGCGCATCTGGTACCTACCCACCTCTGACCCCGAGACGGCAGAGGACACAGGAAGTGGGTGTCATCTGATGTTTGTTGTTTGTCTGTACTGGTACGTATCAGGTACGGTATGATAAATACCATGATTAATAGTTGTATCCTGCTTTACACATGCACGTGTAACCGAAGAAATTTCCTTTCATTATTCGGAATAGTAAACTACAGTACCAGGTACTACAGTATTGCTCTATGCTATATAACTAACAAGAGGGTACGTGCCAATTTTGCTGTGCTGTCGTTCTACACGAAGGATATCCGTCCTCTGTCTGTCTGCCAGGATGCCATACGGAGGGTGGATTGGTCACGCTGTCCAGGTCTACTGCTGTAGCGCCACAACAAGTGCACGTCCAAGTGGGCGAGGAGAGACGGTATCATATTCCAGTAATATTCACGTTTATTTGTACGCGTCTCCTGGTCGCCACGAGACGAACAAATTCGCGATCTTTAGTTTGCACACGTAGCCATAAATGATACCTGGTATGTACGTATGCTACTTGTAATATGTGTTGGCTCGGAACGCTCTGGAAGGGTCCAAATAATTTAGACATACATAACTCACTGCTGTTGTAGAGGGTTCCTTTGCTGCCACAAATGCTGTGAAGGCCTTAGGGGAAAAGCCTCTGGAAGAAGGTCGGTAGGACCCCCTCCACAGGCTAGAGCACTTATCGAAGCACTCCACAGTGTCTGTGCAGTCACACCCTCTGGGGGGAAGATGTCAAATCACCACCAGAGCTTTGCATGGTATGTCCTAGAAGGTTGTATTTGTTCTGGCCTCCCCAGTGTATCGCATTGTTCAACGCCCCCCAGCGGGCGACAGAACGCACGCTCTACAGGCCACGATGTGTATAAAGGCCTCCAGAGAATACAACAGCATCCATCTCCTGCAGAGAACGTAATGTTGAACCTTCCAGAGGATTGTTTTCGTACTGGCCTCCCCAGTGTATCGCATTGCTCTACGCCCTCCAGAGGGTGATAGAAATCACGCTCTACAGGCCATAATCAGTATAACGACCTCCAGAGGATGCATATACACAGGTGGCCATTTACCTACGTTGCGGGCCCACGTTGGGCAACCTGAATGCAAAACAGGTTGGCCACAAATTGCAAGGTCCTACCTTGTACAACATAGGGAAGTACAACCTCCAGTGGTTGGGAATAATAGGCGCACAAGGTGTCAGGTAGCCAAGGTCATGGCACACAAGCTCTCCAGGTTGGGAAATGCGCCCGTATAACATTACCGGATTGGGGGGAAAAAACGACAACCTCTCAAGGTTGGGAAATGAAAAAGAGCGCCCATACAAGGTAGTGGCAATGCGGTTGATTGACGGGTCGACGATGCAGTGTCGTCGTAGTTTATGAGCTGAAGGGGCGTTTGGTGTGCCAAACTACTTGAAATGAGTATACGTACGCGGCCACACTTTAGATAGTTGTCTCTTTTATGTACACACAGGTGGCAGGAACCCCCCTATTACACAATGTGTCCGCCAAAAAAGGCGTTGTGAGACATTGTGCAATGCCGAAATCCCTACAAGGTGTCGCCAAACCCGGAAATTTTAACCTTGCCAACCTATTTACTCCGAAAACATTGCGGGCGCATTGTGCAAGGTTACAAACTCCACAAGGTGCCCCAATCTACACAACTACGAACGTTGGCAATCTTCTGGATGGAGAAACGACATTGCGCAAGGTATGAACTCCCACAAGGTACCACAGGTCCCCCATTGCACAATGTGCTCGCAAATAAATACATTGTGAGACATTGCGCAATGTCGAAATCCTCACAAGGTGTCGCCAAACCCGGAAATCTCAACCTTGCCAACCTATGTACTCGGAAAATATTGCGGGCGCATTGCGGAAGGTTAGAAACCCCTCAAGGTGCACCAATCTACACTACTATGGGCGTTGGCAATCTTCTGGATGGAGAAATCTTGCGAAGGCGTTTCCCAAGGTATGAATCCCACAAGGTGCTCGCAAATGTGACATAACCGAGGCATTTGACAACCTTTGGTCTCTTGAATAACGTTGCCCACAACAAACCATCCGTTCTTGTTGCACAACTCAAACGCCACGAGGCTTGTCAACCTTCGAGGCAGGTTTACCCTGGGAACGTGGTGCGCAAGGTGCTCGCAAAACGACATGAATGTGTGTTTTGTCAATCATTGCCGTCGAAAATCGTTGTTCAGTGTCACCCGTATCATTCATTGTAGACGGTCTGTCTCTTCCAAATATGCCCATAATAATCTTCTATGTGATAAGACAGGAAAATTACACTCATTGCGCTGATTGGTGAATAGGCCGAACGATATTATTGGCGACAATGACAACCAACGAGGCTGTGACGGTCCCTTCAATGGGAAACTCAAATATAAAATGGTCTCAAATTTTCTTCATCGTGGTCTATTTTATTGATGTCACTCATTTTGTTTAAACATTATAAATCGTATAAACCCTTGTGATGAAGAGGGGACGCCTAGTAACAGTCCCCTCTTCATTAAGCCTAATTATTTGTGTGCTCCAATTGCCGAGTGAGGTGGCCTGCAGCAAAAGCGCCAGCTGCGTACGGACTTTGTATCTTGATCCTGGCAGTGGAGAGGCGCAATACATATCCACCTCTTGCAATGGCGGCCTATAGCCTCATAGACAGGATAGGGTAAGCGTGGAGCTGGGTCCCGCCCATCTTCGTATTTGCGGTCATCGGATTCACGACTTTTCTGGATTGTGGACGAGACTACGTAGCTGTCACATCTACGACGGGGAGTGGAGAGCTCGCTCGGGCAGATTATTCTTCTTGATCAGGTGAAATATAACACAACCCAAACCTAAGAGCCGCGGACGCGCGGACGAGATTCGGCAAGCAAGTTGCAGGCCCGCGCTCTCCAACATTGTAGCCAATGATTGCAAGAGCTTATTGCACGTGGGTTTCGCTCGCTTTAGGAACGCAAAAACAGATGATGCGACGAGAACAAAAGTTACCTCTTGTGTCCCCTTTGGCTCGCCCACAGAGAATTATCGCGCGTCTCATCTCTAGCAGCGATTGAACTTGTACTCCGTCGTAGAGCTTTGGAGACCATGTCATGCACCGGGACCCGTACGTGTACTATACATTTTGTTGGTCGTAGAGATGGAGACTTGATTTGTTCGCAACTGAGTTGATTTGCGTTCCTCGTATCTCCTCGCCTTGTGTTTGCTTAACCGGGTGTTGAAGGTTGGATCGATCCACGGGTGTCGTTTTCAAGTGGAAGCGCGGGAAGTCCAACTCCCTCTCATCCTGCGTTTCTACTTGGTGCCATGTGGTTTGGGCTCAAGGTGAGTGAGCAACGCCTCTTCATAGACAGAGCCATCGCATAGACGGGTAGGTGGTAGATGTCGAATTTCAGGCAACGCGGGGGCAGGTGCCACCCCGTGATTGGTTGAAAGACAAGGCCCGGAAGTCTTCGTCGGAGACTTCTGCTGTACACTGCAAAGATACACATACATTGTCGAAGACAATAAACCAGATGTTCCTAAGGGGCGCTCGTACATGCTGAGACTGGAAGCACGTACTCGTACATCCTACCACTACAGAGTACCGTGATACAGCAGCGCGGGTAGTAGGGGGTCCACCTTTGAGCCCAAACCTCATCGCCGATAGGGCTTCTCAACTGATGAAGCGGTATCCTGTTGTAGTTTTTTCCATCTCATATTTTATCTTCACACTTCTGTCCCTCTCTCTCCATACTCGTAACTCAGATCCGGGGTCACAAAGCAGGTCCTCCCCACCACGGTTCATGCCTTCGTTTTTATCGCGCAGAAGGTTCAGCATTCTCAACGCTCGCCGATTCTTATGGCGAATTTTGCTGACTAACGCTCTCGCGCTTTCCGCTAGTCAAATCTGTTTTGGGAGAAAAAGTCCCTACGAGCATGCACTCGGGGGGGCTCGATCCCACGACCTTGACTCTAACAGGGACGAGGTCCAGCTGTATATATCACACCCAGTGAGAACATACTTGCTACAATAGACACCTAAAAGGGCCGTTTTTAACGACCACTTGAAATAGCATTTTTTTTTGCTATTTTGGCAACAAAGAATTGGCAACACTTGCCAAATAAACGCCAAAACTTTCTAACGAGCATTTACACGATTTGCTATTATTGGACACGATTTGCTATTTTTGGACACAAAACGCCCCTGGTTGACTTGGAAACCCCCACCACGTGAGCGAAGGTGCAAGCAAGGTACACGAGCCATCGCTGTCACGTAGGTGCTGTCATGAATCCGACCTCAGGCAAAGTAAGACCCAAGAGGTCGGCCGCACTTCCAGCTCGACTGAGTTGCGCTGGAGAATCCGGGGCGGCCGCTGGATTGGGACTTGTTCGAGCTCAAAGCGCACAAGAAAGGAGCTCCTCTTCCCCAACCCCGCCACCCAAGGCATATGATCTGCCCTCATCGCCGGGATGCCCGGTTGAACTAGCCCGATTGCACCAGGCCATACGAGACAAGGACCCTGAAATGAAGGCGCTGCTGGCTAGGCTCAAAGAAGCGAGCAAGCCTCCTGTGGGCGTCGACGGTGACGACGATGGTTTCGGAAGCGACGCAATTAGCGATACTGTCGGATCCGAGCCAGACGGCGACGTGCGCGATGCCCAACCCGGCGGGCGGAATGCCCGTGAAAATCTGAGTGACGCCGTTAATAGTGCATCGAGTGGGTCGATGGGGGGAGGGGCTAGGTGCGACGATGGCCGAGGCGAGACCTCCAGTGAGACGGGTTATGATGTCGACGAAGGAAGCGTGGCAACTCCAGGGAGCTCACGGAGCGTAGATACCCGCATGTCAGCTACATCGAAACCGAAAGGCAAGGCTAAACGCGGTGCAGAAGCGCGGAGCGGGCAGGAGGAAGGGAACGGGTCTGGGCATGCGGGGAAGAGAAAGCGCAAGAAACCTCTTCCTCCGAAACAGCCAGCTCCAATCGGCGCCTATGGTAAGTGGAAGCTGATGGATCTTCGCAGGGTCGTCCTGTTCCGTGGACTTTCTGGCCACCAGAAGCAGAAAGACAAGAGCGTCCTCAGCAATCTACTCACAAGGCTGGACGCGGAGAGGGGCCGTACGTCTCCTTACACTGGAGATTTCGTCAAGACGACCCCTTCTCAAGGTGAAGTCCCCACCCCCCTGTCCCGCCTGTTGTTCATGCATGGCACACCGTAGAGTACTTGGAATGGTCGGGGAACAGCGAGATGCGTAGTATCAGCAGAATCACTTGATTTTGAAGTTGATTGCACGAGCTTCCCACGGGTTACGTACCACTGTGTCCGGAAATGTAAAAGGACCGGCTGGTGTACTCATGTAAACGTTCAGGCTGTTCTTATATTTTCAGACAGAGTCGTATTTGAATAAAGGTTACTACGCTACTGCTGTGTGAACTACCAACGGATACGTCACGGCTGTTTTTATATTTGCAGACAGAGTCGTACTTGAATAAAGTTACCTACGCTACTGCTGTGTAAACTACCAACGAGTTCGAACGTAACGTCGGATTAGGGTTTGTGTTTTAAACTACGAGAAAAGTCCACATAAAACTACCAAAACGCCCCCTACATTTTCGAACAGAGAGGTACGCATTTACGGTCTGAGCCAGACGGGGTACGAAAAACTGCAGCAGGTGATCGTCGCAATTACCCCCCCTCCAAGAATATATATATATTAGTCGTTAGTGACGTATTTTCTTCCCTGTTGCTTATGTGGCGTATCCGTTGTTCTCTATCCACGCAGTGTGTGCACCGGTAGTCATACCGGAAGGGGCTATATTGGGTTACGAGACCCTCGTGATGAAGGGGCTAGGAAAGGAAAGAAGCGAGATGGTGAAGTTTGGTGGCCACGACTACAGCGCAGGAGCTATTTTGGACGAAGTGAAGAAGCGCAGGGGCTCAAGAGGCGACACCGATGCGGAGTTCATGCAGTCCCTTGTATCAGGGAGCACCCGCAAGTCAAAGAATTGCTGCCCGCGGCTCTTGAACATCATCGCGAGTGAACCAGTCAGAAGTCGCTTCGTCCAATCCGAACAGCAAGCTTCTAGGACGGAGCTGGACCGCGGTGCTGTTGGCGCTAAAAAAAGCATCTGGCTTGAGATCCATGAGCTGTTCGTGAACCCTGCGACTGAGGTACGATGATAATAGCGTAAAACATCAAGCACCGCCATCTGTGGGGGGCTCTATCGTATAGTCGTAATACATGGTGAACACGCACACGAGAGTGATGGCCCCCCAGCAAACGAAGAACGGCTTGGAAAATATAGCGGTAGTCGTGCACGCGAGAGGGCACGGAAAAAAGACGACATGCAATTAACATCCGTAGACACCAGAATGTAACATACAACTATATACGTAGAAGGCTTCGAGCACGCATTAGGGCCGTTTTTAACGACACGAGCAAATAGCGAAAAACTTGCTACTTTGGCAACAACAAATTGGCAAGTCTTGGAAAATACTTTCTATTGACAAACACGACGAAATGGCAAGAAACTTGCTATTTGGCTATTTGAGCCACGTAACGCCTTCATTTTTTTAACCCTAACCCTAGATGAATACCTGGTAAAAGTTAATGTTGTTTGAAGAGTACCCCTCACCTATCCAGTAAAAACGTGTTCTGCGGTGTCTTTTTTCCTGCTTCATACCGGACGTTCATACAGTAGCGTTTTTTTCCTCCTCCAGCGAAGGTCGAGAAGACATAACACTACGAGTACTCGCACGCGTACTCGTGTACTGTCCTCAGAGTTAGGGCTGTACTGGCGACGAAATCCAAGGGGTGTGATCAATGAACGAGTGCAGCTCAAAGTAGGGCGTATTTGTTTCATTTTACGCCAGTAGGGAGTCGTAGTTGCGCTGCTGATAATCATCTGCAATGTTGTGTTGCTGATTGTTTTCCTATTCTCGTGGTTCCTCCTGTACCAGGTCGCCTACAATTTATCGGGCGACATCCAGCTCTCACAACTAAAGCCTGGTATATGTCACCAACCAAACATCGCCGTCGGGAAACTCATCGACATGTACAACACAACGAGGAAATACTTGAACACGTACACTACTAATTCCAAGAAATCCGGGATTGGTGAACCTTTCTGGAATTTCTGGCAAGGTTGGTAATTGAACGTGGTGCCGTTCGTACTGTGATCGTGGTTCGATAGAATGGCTGAATTTATGTATACCTGGCTATACATTTGTTGGTTGCATTCACCGTACGTTTGAGAAACAGAGTACAATTCATCCGGCATGGGTGAAGCCCTTCGTGGTTTATTGATGAAAATATAACGTGTTGATTTGGGTACAATGGCGGTAATTCAATTGAATGCTTGACTTGGTTTCGTTTTTTTTTTAGTCACCTTCGCGGTCCACCTGAGGTCTGCGTGTCCATATTTTTTTTTCAATACGTACGACCGTGCAGATAACCAACCCTTGCCGAACATTTTACTGGTGTTATTGTTCATGTAGATCCCCCTTGTTTGCGAGCTACTGTGTGCGTGCCCGCAGGTACTACTGTTTATACGCGCGACCGTGTAGGTATGCATCCCTTCAGGAATGTTGGCGAGCGCTCCCATGCAAGATGGCAGAAGCACCCGAATCAGCTTCTGAAACATTTCAGTGTATACAGGTTCGCTCCCCCCCCCCCACCTTTNNNNACCCCTCCCCCCGGCCGGTTGTAAAATTAGGCGACACCGACGCCCTGTACATGCATGAGGTGTGTGCACTTCACCCGGAGCTATTGGAGTTCACGCAGACGCTCATTCCGGAGACTGCGAGGGCGGAAGCTGGCCTGGGCGGAGCCGTGTCGTCGCAATCTCCGTCCGGGAGCGTGGACAACGACGATGCGGAGGAAGGCGGTCACGGCAAGTCCGTGGCGAAGAAAATCGGTGAGGCGACAAGGGCGAAGCGTGCGGACGCTCGCCGTAAGCAGGCCGCCAAAACGACGTTAGAGACGAACCTACCCATGATACGGGAACAGTTGGGTTCCGGTTCGGCTGGTGGGGGGGGCGGGTCGTCGGCTTGTAAAGAGACTGGGGAGAAGTTCGAAGCGGAACGAGCCCAGGCTCAACTGAGCTTCCATCGCTCACGTGCTGCGACAAAATCTGCAGAATTGATGTCCAAGCACGAAGAACTTTATACGATTACACGCCAAAAACTTGCGGCCGAGAAGAGCGCGGATGACCCTGATGAGGTGTTTATCGAACAGTTGGAACGGAATCTGGCTAAACACATTTCTGTCATGAAGGCTGAGACCTCCTGATTTTAGCGGTCGTTAAACTTTCGATCTGTGAAGACCGGCCCATTTACAGATCGACGGATCCTTATACTGCGAGTTGGATGTTGTTTGTTCGTACTGTTGCGTCATTGACCGTATTCCTCTTTCCTGGTACTTTTCCAATGTGTGAGGATTAGGGAAAATATTATTTTTGTCGAACCCGCCGTGATTTGTTGTACGGTGTTACGAGTATACGGAAGTGTCAGGTTGGGAGCCATTGATGATGTTTTGTGATTGCGGTATACCGGCATTTGCATTGGTGTGTTTTCTTTCTATGCTACATGTTGCTACGTATTGGGACTGGGCAGTTGAATGACGTTGTTAGCAGTATGTTTGCATCGGGGCGTTTGGTATTTGGACACTGTCTCGCACGGTGTCGTCGACCTTGTTGGCACTGGTGTGTACATTGTCCACGTTTGGACTCCGAACTTTTTGTCGAAGTTTCTTGTTTGTTGTTGTATGGTAGCCATGCCTCCGCTGTATAGCTCGATTGCTTGGCGATCCCACCTCTTTTTGGTACGGCAGTTTTGTCTGCGCAGTGTGAGTGTTGGATATGTGGGTGGCGTTTGGAGTGTGCATTGTGTCGACATTGGGGCGTTTGGTATATGTATGTATTGTTTGTTTGTTGTCTATGGTAGTGTTGGGGCTTCGTAGTTGGATGACGTCCTGTCCTTACAGCTGTATGTTCATATTAGGGCATTACGTAAGAGTTTGTGACGTCTTGTATCACGGTGCAGTCTACCTGGGTGTTACGTCGTGCTGGTATAATGTCTATATTGCTGACGTGTGGTGCTGTCTGCCGCATTTTGTTATGATATTGTTGACGTGATCATTACGGTTTGAGTGCTGGGGTCCGGGCCGTTGAAGGTTGGCGTGACGCTTTCGCAGCTTGTCCGACCCGGGACGGCTCGACGTTGCGGTGGGTGCATTGACCCAGAACAGGACACAGAACAAGCTGGAGCGGGAGGGTTGCTTCTTTGTAGCTTTAGTTGCCCTGCACCTCTTCGCTATTCAATGCAAATTATATGAAAAGTGTACACCAGCCGTGTCGAAGTTAGTAAATATCATGATCGACGACAAAGGGTTCGCTGGAGCCACACGCACGCTACGAGTGTGATAATGCCTTAAATAGACTTATGCGTGATGCTGGCCCGGACAGTTTCTGTGGTGGTTCTTTTTTTTCACATGCATACGTCGTATTGCTTTTTTCGAATGACACAAGACACTATCGCTGCATTCGCAGGCGACTATTTAATACGTACAAGTGCATGCTGTTCGGTGCTCGTCGCGGAGAGTTTGCCAGTTTGTCAGTGCCTCTTTTTGGCTTGCATTCTTTGGGATTATCATGGTAAGTTTTTATGGGTCGCATTTTTGTTTTTTCATCCCATTTATCATCTTCGCCCTTCCTTTCTCTCTCCTTCCTGGTCGTAACTCAGATCCGGGGTCACAAAGTATGCTCTTCTCCCTCCTCCCCCACTACGGTTCTTGCCTTGCATTTTTTATCGCGAGGAGTTTTCAGCACTTTCTTCTCTCGTCGACTTGCGTCGGCATTATTTGGGAATATATATCTGGTGTATACGTAGAGGTAGGCCATATACGGATGTTTTGCTCATCCAGTATTGAGCGGCAATGGACTAAAACATGTTATCAAACAAACGATGTATACGTACACGTATACAACGTAATGCATATGCGTAGAAAGAGAAATAGTCCGGTTCGATTAGGTTTCTGGTTTGTGATTCCAAATTCCTACGCCATTTAGACCGCGTCATATATAGCAACGGCCGGAAAAAGCATACCCTCGACCGGAAAAAAACACATGAAAGAGTAACGGAGAATAAAACTGCTTTACCCGAAACACACCGCGTGTAGTGTTCGCTTCCATGGACCATTCTGCGTCAATTTTACTGGACATGTTCACAGCATAACTACCTCAACGCCCCCTAATACGACACTCTAACAAAAAAACAAATGCGACATAAGAGAAGTACACAGGTAGACCGGTATACTGCTGTACCTCGCACAGGTCGGCTTGGCATCCGATTCAACCAGGAAGGTGCTCGGAAAAAAAGACGCCAAAGGACAACCCGGTATTGAACCCAACATATATGATACGATCCCCTCCACCACTGAACCCGACAAAGGGTGTATCGGACGGTTGCGAAGTTTACGTCAGCACGAGTGAAGCTGATACATAAAAGTAAACGCCGTGCACGACAACCGACGGCCAAGCAACGCCAGCGAACCAGCCGATCGTATACTCTCCGCCCTCTCCCCCTTCTCCTACAAATGATTCATACGACACACAGTAGTAACTCAACGGCTCCACCTTGTTCCACGAGCAAACGCGACGAGGACGGTGTTCGCCAAAATTTGAAAAAAAAAACGACTGCGTACCAAGTGGTGGGGCAAAAATATAATATATACCCACTCCCGTTGCAACTACCCACATGCACGCGTCCCCCACTGAATCCGCCAACGGCCAGAAAAATCATACCCTTGAAAAAAAACATGGAAGAGTAAAGGAGAAAACACTGACTTTTTCACCCGAAACACACCACGTGTAGTTTTCGCTCGCACAGGTCGGCTTGGCATCCGATTCAACAAGGAAGGTGTTCGGAAAAACAAAATGCCAAAAGACAACCCGGTATTGAACCCAACATATATGATACGACCCCGTCCCCCACTGAACCCGACAAAGGGTGTATCGGACGGTTGCGAAGTTTACGACAGCACGAGTGAAGCTGATACATAAAAGTAAACGCCGTGCAAGACAACCGCCGGCCCAGCAACGCCAGCGAACCAGCCGATCGTATACTCTCCGCCCCCTCCCCCTTCTCCTAAAAAATGATTCATGCGACACACAGTAGTAACACAATGACTCCACCTTGTTTCAGGAGCAAACGCGACAAGGACGGCGTTCGCCAAAAGTAAAAAGAAAAACGACTACGTACCAGGTGGTGGACCAAAATATAAATATATATATATATACCCAACCCCCTTGCAACTACCCACATGCACTCGTCCCCTACCGAATCTGACAACGGCCAGAAAAATCATAGCCAGAAAAATACATGAAAGAGTAAAAGGAGAAAACACTGACTATTAAACCCCGAACACACCGCGTGTAGTTTTCGCTCGCACAGGTCGGCTTGGCGTCCGATTCGTCCGATTCAACCATCAGGAAGGTGTTCGGAAGAAAACAAAACATCAAAAGACCATCACGTATTGGACCCAACACATATTATACGACCCCCTTGCAACTACCCACATGCACGCGTCCCCCACTGAATCCCACGAAGGGTGAATCAGCCGGCTACCAACTTCACGACAGCCTTAATGAAGCCGAACACATGAATATGAAACGTCGAGCAAGATAACCGCCGGCCGAGCAACACCAGCCAACCAGCCGATGCACCAGCGAACCAGCCGATGGTATACCCCCCAACATTCAGAAGTATTCACAGCAGCGAATTTCTACGCAATACAGAGGGACTCGGCATCCGCTTGCTATGTGTATTGTTGTCATAATCTACCGCGGCGTGTTACGGTCGACATTACGCTTAGGCCGTTTCTGCCCGACCCTCCCAAGGCTGAGCATGATACCCCTGCGCAGTTCGACTTCGCCACTACGCTTAGGGCGCGCGTCCGTAGGGGTTGAAAAACTAGGTGGAAGAACCCCCCCTCGAAGGTTGGGCCCACGGTTACCACTAACAATTGTTTCGTCAAGCGTGCTTATCTCGGGAGAACCCTCGTCGATGCAATAGTTGTGTAGGTGGAACAACGCTTGGATGAGCTTGGGACGTAGTGCGAATTTGACCCTGAGCGGCCGCCACAGAATGCCCCATCTCGACACAAGGACACCGAACGACTGTTCTACCTTGACACGAAGTTGGCTCAAGTGAAAGTTGAATGAATCGTAATCTGGCGACAGCCCTTTGCCGGGGTAAGGTGTCAACAGCTGGTTGCTGAGAGGATACGCGGCATCCCCCAATATATAGTATCCATGTGGCAACTTCGCCACTAAGTCAGACATGCCCGAGCTCAAATATGCCGTCCAGTCGTTACTCGATCCTGGAGTAATGCACGACATGCACAGGAACCTATAAGGCGACGTAGCTATGGCCTGAATGTTCAGTCCGTAGCTATTCTTGGATTCAGATAAATACCGGATGACATTCAACACGTCGTGTAGAGAGGGTGCCTCGGTCTTGACGTGAAGTCCATCTAGACAGCCAATGCATCCGGCAATTGCGTCTCCGTCGCTTTTCGCCTGCGGTCGTTTGGGGCGGCACGGCGGAGGAGTGCATCTGACATCAGCGTACTGTTGTAGGTTTCGTCTACTGAATGTACAGCAGTACTCGGTTTGCCGTATATACGTACAACAGGAGTAGTTCGGCTGCGCTTGCAGCGAGGAAAAAACATTATGGACAACCTAGTACTTCGTATATGAATAGTGCGGTGTTTGTGTTGTCTTCACATTAAACCCGTTCTTTCTACTCAACGACATCAGAACACCCAGTGCCTGTCCTGATTCCTAATCCTAGAGAGATACAAATTATGTGGTTACAGAGTGTGAAACGGAGAAAAAACAAAACAAAATAAACGCAAATTAATGGGTAATAAAGCAAGTGAGATGCTAACGTACCGGGTACGAGAACACAACGACACGAGCCGAACCAAAAAAGAACAAAAATACAAAAAAAAACGAATTATGAACTGAAGCATAATACAAATGACTTAGGGAGACAGACGCGTCCCTAGAAGAAAAGCACGCGTGCCCAAGAGGAACAGATACATGCTGCACGGGCGAAGCAACACGAAAAAGAGGAAGACACCGTAATAGGGCGGAAACACAGGGAAAAACAACACAAAAAACAAGAAAGAAGATACAAGAGAGGAAAAGAGAAAAATCGTTCTCAAGGCGATGGTAATAAATGACAAGTTCCCGTCTCTGCTATAAAAAACGATACGGGGACCATGTCACGCCTTCCGCCATCTTCTTCCCACTCTAAACAAAAAACGGTGTTAAGCGCCGCTACTACCTCTGCCGCGCCCCCCCCCCAGTGAACATTTCAACAAGAAACAAAAGTGCGGTGTTTCTGAACAATAACTGTCACACACATGCACATGGTGTATACACACGTGAGGCCAGCGCTAACGCTTATTTTAACATGTAGATCGCACATACGTAAAACATGGAAAAATACGCATGGCCAGGTACGGGGTGCCAGGTACCTGGTATACTTCATATCAAGTACAATAAGGCAATATTGGCATAAGTACCAGGTATATACCAAGTACCTGGTATACTTTTTTTTGCACCAACGATCGACGGTTCATTAGTTTTCGACCGACTTAATTTAATTCGTCGCGGTCGGCCTGCGGTGTTCATGGAAAACGAAACACAAAATCTATACGAGGCGTAGGTGTATTAAACGTTAGATCAATAAAAAAAAAAGTGTCATACATTAATTACTTCTTCTACACGGCGCCGAATGTTTTAGGATGTAAACGGCTCGTCTCGAATATTATACTTGGCTTCTATTATATTTTTTGGCAAGAACAACATGCCCTACGTGTACTGCTGTAGATCCTCTGCATTGTTGATCATCGCTTCCAAAAACCAAGCATGACTGCAAACTACTCGTACTGCTTTGCTCATAAATACGAAAGCAAGCTGCGAGTACGTCCATACGTATACGAGTACATACATTTGGAGCTACATACATGACCATCGTCCTCCTCGCTTGCCTGGAATTCAGAGGCGAGCTTCTCGAGCTCCGCGGGTGTTGTGGGAAGCCCCATGGGCCCAACCTCCGATTGCATGCTGATGATGGCGTCCACGACATCGCGAAGGCAGGCGTACAGTGCTGTTGTGGAAACTCCATACACCGTTATCAGATCCATGTATGACGCGCAGGCGCAGAAACGCAGCGCGATTGCCAGGCGAGTTTCCACCGAGATAACCCCCGAGGCGGTTCGCAACTCTTTCACGCGGAAAAGAGACAAAGAAGGGGGGGGGGGGGGGGAGGGTACATGAAGAGGAAGAGGGAAAGACAGAGGGAAAAGAGGCACAACGTAAGAGGGAGTGACAGGGGGGGATAGAAAAAGGGAGGGACAGGGAGAGATAGAAAAAGAGAGGGACAGGGAGAAAGAGTAGGGAGCTGTGAGGTCGATACACGAAGAGCTTTATTAAAAAAACTGAAGGAGCTCGCATGAATCACATGTACAGCCGAGCGAAGCGGAATCCCGATGGACTCATATATAGGATATAGGCGCACGCGTCTGTCTTTCCTATTAATAGTGCATACCGGGTATATACCAATACGAGTACGAGTACGTATTATTATTAATACGTTGGAATATCAGGTTTATACGCTTTATACGTACGAGTACACAAACTTGGTTTTATACAAGAGTGCCGGTGTGTACGTCCGTATCTATCCTGCTGCTACGTCTTTTGCGTATATAACCTTATACGCGTACCATGTACTCATTCACATGTATGATTAGTATGACATATACAGGTATGATATGTACGAGTATAGTTCACAGGATACCCCTACGTACGCACCTGGTGCCTGGTGCGATAGAACAACTTTTTTTGTACGTATATGCCGGTGTATATATACGCACATGGTATTGATATATATACAATTTCCTACCGACCAGACAGGCTAATACTCTCGAACTCGAAAATAAGAAATACAGGGTTTGGTGTACTGAAATTACGTATCCGTGCTAAAATAAGAAACCCATACAGCAGTAGACAAAGTTTTATCTTGCTTGGCCAGGTACCATTAAAATAGGTGACCTGTCCTGCTGTGCTCGACGCCGTGTTGCTGTGCTTTCTCTTTCGAACATAGATATTAATTTCTCTGTTGTCCTCCTGGAGAATAGAGCTAAATAATGTGCACATCCCGAGCATGTTTTGCATGCATGTCAAGTCCAACGTTTCTTTGCTGCACCATGAACCTCTTGGCATTTTCAAGTTGCTGCTTGCACTATATATAGCCTACGTCATGCGCCTCTTCTGCCCCTTTCCATGAGAGAGCGTGGCGGGCGACGTCAGCCGTCCGCGGAGCGGAGCCCTTGTATGTACGTACGTATGCAACGACAGCATCCCATGCATACTGCTGTATCAAACACGGATTGATGCGGTCAACTTGGAACCAATGGTCGGATTATCTGTCTGTGCCTATGCGGAGACCCTCTCCTTCGCACGCACTCACCGGCAAACTTGGGATCTCGCGCGAGCGCAGGGCCAAGGATGTTGACGAGCTTGTAGAAAGACCTCTCCTCCATGCGATATGTCCGCCGAAAAGCTTTCGTTTTGACCGCGTGTGACGCGTGCGGGGCCCAGTTGAGGCGGGACCGTTTTTAAGCTCGCACTCGACGTCGGGGCTTGTCCAAATCCTCCGTCAAAACGAAGGCCAGGAACGCGGCGACGGCATCGTCGTTCGATAGTCCCCCGTCCGCAGGCGCAAGCTCCTCGTGTCGTCCTCCTCCCTCTTCTTCCTCTTTTTCGTCGCGCTCCTCCTGCTCCTCCTCGTCGCTGCTTTCGATGTCTTCTTCTTCTTCGTCCATCTCGCGCCTAGCGTGTTGCTCACTAGAGCGCTGACCGCGAGTCCCTGGGCCTGTTGCTATGGTACCGCTTACGGGGTCTGCCATGACTGATCCCTCCTCTGAACGCGCTGAATGTCACAGGCTGGGCTTGGAGAAGGGCCTGACGAGTAGACGAGGGAGACTACGGCGCGGTTTGTACAACCTTGCGTCGGCGTGATTGGGCTGATGGGGCTGAAATAGCAAATTAAATAGCAAATTTCACTTTCCAAAAACTTGCCAACGAACAGCTACGGAAATATCCCAAAAAAACTTGGCAAGTTTTTTGCTATTTTGGCAAGTGAAACTTGCTAAAAAATGGAAATTTGGCAAGTTATTCGAGGGTGGTCGATTTTTTTTTTTCGACACCTCACGTCAAATTGTTCAACTTTTACGTTTTGACAGGGGGGGGGGTACCTGAGACCACCCCCTCCCTCTACGCCTACACAAAACCTATATAAAACTGAACACAGGGGACGGTAGAGGGCCGCCCCCCCCCCCCCCCCTGCTTGATATAAGGCCTTCCATACTACTACAATAATACCACCGGCCGCAGGCCTATGGGCTGCAGCTGCGTAGAGGCAGCGACTGCAGCAGGAGAGTCGAGGGAGAGTATTGAGCGGTACAAAGGAGCTATGAGCTCGATCGAAGGTGGACCAGAAGGTCCCGAAGAGCCGTGGGATCCACAGGCTTGGATGGATAAGCACTGCCTAAAGAAGGTCGCGACGGACGGGGCCTCTGTATATCAGTCCAGTCAAGTCCAGTAGTGGTCGACGCCTTGATGCCCTATACTCGCCCTGCCCTATATCGTATACTTCGAGTATACGAGTACCTGGTATCTGGTATCATAATACTCGTATATACCGGTACGTACCTGTGGTACCTCATATAACGATGTTGCCTTGCCTTACCACCGAGCTGCAGCAGCATGCTTGCTCGCACAGGTGAATCTTGGTACTAGAGCAGCAAGCAGTACTCGTAGCGCTTCCCGCAGCTACAGCAGTCGAACATTGCAAGCCGTTGCTTCGTGTGTTTCTGGGTGGGGACTTGGATGCCGTATTTAGACGAGCCACGTATGTATTCATACTGGTGTGGGTAGACCCTTTTACTCACAATATCGATACTACTATATCTCGGTAGCACTACTTGTACGAGTAATTGCCCCGGTCTGCCCTACGTAGCGGTACGACAATTAGTACCTCCTTAATACTGCACTGCTGCTGTACGTGCGGAGAATATTTATTTTCGACCGGCGCTACAGCAGTATAATTAACCTGGTAGAACACTGCGAATCGTTGCTCGGGTTGTTTCATGTTGGTTCTGTGTGGAGACGTGAGCGCCGTGTTCCACGAACCACCTGGTACGAGTAGACAATCTTACTGCTTCTGTAAATATCCTGTACCTATCTGTCGGAGATGTGATGTTACTCGTACGTTATTTGACTTGTTGCGAGGGTTTGCATCTGTCCGGTACTACTGTTACACGAAACATACACCGATACTGACCGACACACCCTGCTGGATACACCGGATACGCCACCAGTATACACAAGGTATATTCGTACACGAAATAAAAATAAAAAAAAGTGGTAAATGTTTTTTTTTTCGGCCTCTGGGGGGGGGGGGGGGGGGGGGGTTAGGTGTATGATATCCAAATCCTCGGCCGCCCCTGAGTTATTTGCCAAATATGCGTCGTTGAAAACGGCCCTAATGAGTATACAATCAAGTACAGTACTGTTGTAGTAGCCCACGGCATGTGTATCGCGCTTCGCTTGAGTGTTTTTCAAAACGGGTTGTGGTGTGACGTATTAGCTTCATGTATGTAGAGCCCCTTGCGTGCTGAGCTTTATAGATATTATCAGGCGGGTGCTATATATGATACGCACTGTAGATTTACGGTGTAGAGCACACATCCTGTGATGAATTTCTGACCTAATTCCCAACCAAAAGCAGGGGTAAGCTCATCGATGGTGGCTTTGGAGATATCGTCTCTACGCTACAGTAGTGTTTTCCATAGACACACTGCTCAGCACTTGTACTCTTTTCTCTGTCGAGATTACCGCCTCAGAAACTCGTCTTGCTGCTCATAGTGTGCGAAATCTTGCCTTTCGTATTATACTTCTTCTGCAGTATTTTTGCACGTACATACAATATAGTACATGTTGACGAAACGCGAAGTCGGTTTTTCCTCGTACATTTTATGAATACGAGTTATATGGTTTACTGCCTTACACTTCCAAGTAGCAAATAGCATAATAAAGTGCACCAACTAAAATGTTATATTACGCGAGCCCTGGCGACGAGCTACAGCAGCGAGAGTGCATTTTCCGAGTGCAACAAGCACCTCTGCTGCTCCTTGCAGTGGGACTATAGTTTACCTTTGATGTCATCGTACAGAGTACGATGACAGTACACCAGTACAACTGCTGTACTTGCATCATTGCCTCAACTCGTTTTTTCTCGATGTACGGTATTAAAGTACTGTCGTCATTGTTTGACGGACAATGTTTATTTTCGGTTGTTCTATGCCACTGCTTGGGGGTAGTATTTTTTCTTCATTCGTTTCTTCTTTCCTTTTCAAGTATACCCCTTGCCATATATCTTGATTGATGATGGGTGTATGTCGTGCTTCTCGTGTCTAGTATATGCGATGTCATGGCATCACATATTGTCTGGTCCCCTATGCATTACAGCTGTGGAAGCACCGATGTATGCGAGGGGTGTATCGGTATCACTTTACTTACTATTGCGTAATAGAGCTGGCTATCCCTGTCGAAACTCGGGGTGTATACAAGTACTCGCATGATACTCCGTATATATCCGATGCGGATATATTCGCCCCTGGAAACGGAATATATCAGGTTTTTGGGTGTATTACATTAATCATATCCATACTAAGTGACATATATTGAGACATGAAATATTATGCCTGGTGTATATCATTTCAGTAGGTGGCCCCCGAAAAGGGCCATATCTTGCCGGGGTGCGAGGGTCCGTTCTATATTGACGTCTCGGCACTAACTATTTAGCCCCAATTGAGGGATGTAGGCCCCCTTAAAATGGATGTGGTCGTTTGAAAGCATACATGACGCCTGATACAACGGCCGATGCGTCGGCTTGCGGAACAGGGCACGAAAGGGCGGCACTGTCGTGGTGGGCCCCTCTGCAACTTACTGTAGTTACATATGGCGATCTGCTGTGATCGTCAGGCACTTGATGCAGCAGTACAGTAGTAATAAGGATTCACCTACCTGGAGACTCAGGTTGATTCGATCGTGTGGTTGAATCGGTTTCCAGATGTATAAATACTATGCCCTCTTCCGTTGCCCATTGCATTTTACCCTCTCGATCGTTTACAACGACGGTGGCGATGTCGACAATCGCCGCCGCAGCACTTGAGGGCAATACCACATTTAATATTTTAACGGCAGTGCCGCGGCCGTGTCCATGGCATGTCACGGCGTTGCCGTGGCATGTCGCGGCAATCCACGGCAAGACCCACGGAAAGCCCCGCGGTAGGCCCCACGGTTGTCACCAGGCAAGGCTCGTGGCAAGGCCCGCGGCACCCAATGAGAACAGGGTGACAGATGAAACTCCAGCGACTCCTGCGGAGAGTTTAGTATATATATATGCCTGCACCGTGTGGGTGGGAGCAGGGGGCCAAATGGGATGGACCCACTGCGGGATCAAAGTAGGACATGGGAACATGGTGTAAGGTGGGTGTCTTTCCGAGGACATTGCGGTGGCTCTTGCTGTTGGACCTGCCGTAGACCTTGCCCCGGACGTTGACGCCGCGGGCCTTACCACCGTTGGTCTTGTCGTGGGTCTGGATTACGGTTCTGGAAGTGGACATGGTCGCCGGGTTTGCCGTGGGATGCCATGGCACGTACCACAATCATATCCACGGGCGTAGCCGTAGCACGTGGAACGGTCTCGCCATGGCCAATGGTGAACCTGAGCCTTGCGATGTACATAATTATTTGACTGTTTCATGGCGCGTAATGGTACTTCTTGGCACTTCTTGGGCTCCCACGAACTGCAATTTTGCTTCATGGAAACGCCATGGGGTTGCACGGCACTATATTTCATTGCATGCCATGAAGATCACCATAGCATTGACATTGTATTGGCCCAAGCCAATGGCATTTCCATGGCGCTATAAAACAGCCAATGATAATTACATGATATATCTATGGCCAGGTCATGGCCCTGGTTGGTACTGCCATAGGTGTGTGTACGCTGTCGCCATAATGGGGCATGGTGTCGCCATTGGTTACCATGTCATCGCAATGACAGCCTATCTATGGCCTTGCCATGGCAGGCCACGTTATTTCCATAACCATGCCATGGCATGTTATGGCCTTACTACAGGGGTCCGCATCTGAGATAGACCTGTGTTTTTCTATTATGCCGATACCTTTACTGAAAGAACGAAGGCAACAAATCACACGCCGTTTGTGTCCAACGGTGCCCTGAGTCAGATGAAAATTCGCGTTTGTGTTTTTTGTTTTTCGTGTCTTTTTTGTTTAGTATTCACCTTCCAAGGCTGATTTCGTATGAAATTCCAAAAGGCCAATTTCCAATACACTTAGTTTCCGAAGGCTATGAAAATCACATTCTAGACAAGACATTCAAAATGTGATCACAGAGACTTGTGGTGATATACCAATAAGGAAAAAAACAGAAACGGAAACTTTTTCAGCACCATCAAAAATGAATATGTTTCACCAAAACAAGTTGAATCATGATCGTATAGCCTATCACCACACTTCTCCGCGATCACATTTTTAATATCTTGCCTAGAATGTGATTTTCATAGCCTTCGGAGAATAAGTGTACTGGAAATTAGCCATTTGGAATCCCATACGAAATCAGCCTTCGAGGGTGAATACTAAACAAGAAAGACACGAAAAACAAAAAGACGCAAACGCGAATTTTCATTTGTACTCACGGCACCGTTAGACACAGACGGCGTGTGATTTGTTGACTTTGTTCTTTCGGTAAAGGTATCTGCAGAATAGTAAGAAAACAGGTCTATCTCAGATGCGGACCCCTGTACAACAGCCCATGGCAATGCCACAGTATCCGACGGTAATGCGATGACATGCGCATGGAAATGTCACGACAGTCCATGACAATGCCATGGTAACCCATAAAGATCCATGGCAATGCCATGGCAATACCATGGTATTGCCATGACATGTCACGGTAATTTAATGGTCGTCCATGGCAATGCCATGGCGTGCCATGAAACAATCAACCAATCAGTGTAGATATTGTATTCAATCATGCCGGTGCGTGGGATATACCTTACCAAGCACCTTGCCATCGCCACAGACAGGTTCAAGGTTGCAATCCCTAATTACCCAAGAGTCTAACGTCCACGCCATGTTTTGGAGACACACCCGGGAATTCAGCACATAATTATATGAGACCCCATGTGGCCTGTTCCCGTTTATTTTATTTCTTGTGCTAGATACGTAGTTCGTTTTTGTTTTTGGGAGATTTCGGTCTTCAGGGATCAATCGTTATTTACGAGGAAAAAGCAAGGGCAATAACCCAAAACGGGTACACCCGTGCCGGTTGGAGTCAAAACCGGGTACATGGAGTCGAGTCAAAACACCACATCCCACAAGCCATCACGGGATAGATTGGCCAAAATCCCATCGTGCCCGTTTCTGAGGGATAGTGACAACCAGGCACACTTGTCGGCGCCTAACTATACACTTAGACGTGTCCAGGTTATGTTTGGAGGGCCCAGGTCCGGGTGGGATCGGGAGCAGGATCAGGGGTCAGGCGTGTTTAGAGGCAGAGGGTTTTGGCGACAAACATGTGTGTTTTACTTGGTTTCAGCTTAAATGATGGCCCTAGCCCATCCACACATGCCGCTACTACTCCCTTCCCCAGACAAGGTATGCTACGAGCGGCGGTGTTGTAGGTAAACCTTGACTACACCACCGTAGATGTGTACGTATGCATACCACCGGTAGTGTATTAAGCGTTACCACTATATAATAGATCCGGCACCAAGTTGTCGTACATGCATGGCGAAATAGTATTGGATTGCAAAATTGTGTATTATCTACCTGGGATATATCTGGTGGTGGTGTTGCGATACGCACATGAGACGTAGGCTTTGGAAAATGTCCCGCGGGAAATGAATCGTCTTTCAGCTGTAGTAGGAAAGCATAAATCATTTTCGCATGGCGTTTCTATCTTGCGGTACGGTTCGGTTCGGTTCGGTTCGGTGCGGTAAGGAATGGTGGTACTGGTAGCCACGGTAGCCATCTTCGCAAAATCGTAGGTAACGGTTGCGGCGGAACAGCGGCGGTCATAAACAAGAGCGGTTGTAGCCGTTTTGTGGGAGGGGGCGGCGGGCGAGAGGAGGTTGAGGGTGGGAGGAGAGGGGACTGAGGAAAGGACGATGAGCTTTCAATCTCCCTTGGGGATCATGTGAATAGGGAGGCTTATTTGTTTTCGGTACGTTTATATAGGGCGTTGGTGGAATATCGAATAAAAAGTAAGAGTGCACGGAACGTACCGAGGCCCCCCGGAACCTCGAACCGACGAGGTGCCGGCGAGGCTCCGGTCGACAAAGTCGACAGTCAGCTCCAGGAACGATTCAGCGAAGTGTTGGCGGCACTGTCAGGGAAAGCTGGCCACAAGCGAAAATGTCGCGTGGCTGACGATTTCGACGCATTCCTCCGTGCGCGAACGAATAACGAGCGGGGATGGCAGACCGCACCCGACGTAGATGTGTTCGAGGGGCTATGCTGATTGGACTCGCACGGTAATGGCTAAACATTTAGTGCACGTCTTGACGTGACCCAGAGAGGGGTTGGACGATAGCTCGCGGTGCAGTAGCGGCGGAAGGTGTAGAAAGAGGTACGCAGCACCGCCTCTCGACGAAGGGAAAGTTTCGAAGCTAAAATAAACCCAAATACAACAGCTTGGAAAGACCAGCGTATAGACCCCCGTTGAGCAACGGGGGAACCCCGTAGCGAGCCCGCTAGTACGGGGAGTACCTGTCCAACACGCAAACGGAACAGCGGCGAGGGCAGGTTTCGGTCAAACAGGCACCCCGGCTGGTGGAAAGACAAGTTCAGAAGTTGGCCGGGGACATTCACCTACGCGTCGCTACCCTACCAAAAGCGGCCGAACGCTTCGCGATGGTACTGGACATACCCATATTTTGTGTCACTTTCACACAAAGAAGCGCGGATTCAATCTGTCGGGAGCAGTGGTGACACAGGTGTTGCAGATGTCGCGGGGCGAGGGCTTCATTTTCAACTTCTTGTTCAGGAAGACGTTGCGGGAATCATCCCAAGCGGTAGTGGTGAAAATTAACGAGAACTGCCGGGATATCTGCGCAGTGGTTGTTGTTGTTGTTGTTGTTGTTGTTGTTGTTGTTGTTGTTGTTGTCTTCACATTAAAAACCGTGCCGGTCTCTCTATCCAGTACCTCCATCTGTCCGTACTAATCCAACACTTGACACGGTCGATTCCCGTGGTCACAGGCTAACTTACCCAAAAAAAGGTATACTGAAATAAAAGTGGAACCCGAAGGGTCCGCAAAGCGATCAAAGCCAGTCAAAAACAGATAGTCTGGAGCCCTCCACTCCCCTCTACACGCTATGTGAAGGTAAAAATAAAAATGGAAAAGTCAACATCACCAATCAGGGGTACACGCCCCCTGATTCTATCTTGGTGCCCCTATAATGCCGGGGTGTTCCGTGCCGGGTTCACGCCGGTCAGGCAAACAAATCGAGTCCTCCACCCCGATTATAAACGCAGACATGATACGGGGAAGGGAACTATGGTCCCGTGTGACTGATGTACCCCCGGCCTGCAAGCAGTGTAACTGCAAAAGGTCAAACACAACGAAGGGAAAAAGACGGAGACAAAGACAAAGAGACAAGTCAAAAGTACAAGCAAACACTCACACAGACAAGACCGCAGAGACAACACATTGACACGTCATCCCGAGGGGGTGGTGCAATGGTGCGGCGGTGGGGGGGAGGGGGAAAAATAACAAAACAAACAAACAAACAAACAAACAGCCCAGGAGAGTCAATCCGGCACATATCGCGCCACTCGGTCCGCCATTTCTCGCTTGTTTCCTTCCCTCGCCGATTCGCTCTTCTTCCGCACCCCTCTCGTCCCGTTGGTTCTTGGTGTCTCTTTATTATTGCTGCGCTTTTTTTCTGGCTTGGTCGCTCGTTTCCGGCTAGCCTCCTCTTCGTCTTTGTGCCAGGAGGTCATAAACCTCTCAGCTCCCTGCAGCACTCCCTTGTACCACTGCCTTCCTCCCTTCACCTTCGCTGCTTCCGCCCAAACTGAATTCGGGACTTCGAAGACACGTCTCTGGTCCTCCGTAGAGCCGTGCGTAGCTCCGAACGCTTTGAAGTCGTCCTTCAGGCACGTCTGCCAGTTCCGCTCCGGGCACCCCGCGCCCGGGTCCTTCCCCCCCACCAGCTCCCCGAACATCAGTCGTTTCGGGAGTCGCCCGTCTGGCTGCCTTGCCACGGCCCCCGCGAACAGCAGGCGTCGCTGCCGGACAGTGGCTTCCACGCTCTGGCACCCGACCCTCTTCAGGGCCTGGGCGTAGGACAGCTGCCGGTAGGTGCCTTGCTTGCGCTGGTACCCAATAACTCGCAGCAGCAGCCGGTGGTGTATCGTCCGCAGCAGTCGGTAGTGGTCGCGACGTGGGGCCCCTGTCATGCAACCGTACAGCAGTGCCTCCATCGCCTCCGCTTGAAGCAGGCGGGCCTTGAGTCGAAACGGTGCTCCCGGCCTATCGAAGAGCTCCGGGCCATACCTCCTGACGCACGCCGACGCTGCTCTGCTCCTGAAGTTGATCTCCCGGGTGAGGTCGCCATGTTCGTTGACGAGGCCGCCCAGGTACCGGAACTCGTGGGTTTGTGTGTATTTCTGCCCCGCTGCTTCGATTATCAGCGGCGGCGGGGGCGGTGTTGGCTGCTTCTCCTTCACGCGCATCAGGAGAGTCTCCGTCTTCTTCTCCGACACCGTCAGCCCGAACTCCCCAAACACCTGCACGATAATGGTCATCATCCTCGCCAGTCCGTCGGCGGACCTCGATACAACGCCGGCGTCATCGGCATACAGCATCCCCCACACCGCCCTCCGTACGCGGTCGAGTGGTGTCTCCGTCCCCGCTCCCGTCTCCTCCTTCAGGAACACTAGGTTTGCATGATACCATCGTCCTCGCTGAATCGTACGATAACGACCTCTAGGGCCGCGGCGAAGAAAACGTTGAACAGCAGTGGGGACAGCACACACCCTTGTCGCAAGCCTTGCGTGACCAAGAACCAGTCCGACAGTTCTCCATCGTCCATGCGCACCCGGGCCCGCATTCCGTCGTGGAATTGGCGGATGACGGCGACCATCTCCGCAGGAATCCCGGCCCTGGCCAGCACCTTCCATAGCAGCTCTCGGTCCACCGAGTCATAGGCCTTCTGTAGGTCGACGAAGCACATGTAGAGCGGTATTCTCCTTCTCCGCCCTAGTTCCTGGAGTCGGCGCACGACGAACATTATGCATACTTTGAATCGACCAGGTAGGCAGCCGCACTGGTAGCCATGATAAAATATCGACATGCGGCGACATCCATGCAGTGGGAGCTCGTGGCGGGTTCATGCTTGCTGTTCCCGAGCGTCCCAGAAAGCGGAGACAGGGGGAACTTTGCGTACACGCAGTTGCAGATGACCTTAAACCTCCAGACCCATCGGCGAGCAGCGCGTATGGAGGACAAGCGGTACACGCTGCATTCGTCCGGGTGGGGGGGGCGGCGAGCCACCTTATGGACGGGACGGCCATGGACGTGCTAATGGAATGCCTAGAATATGTGTCCTCGGCCGTAGCTAGCAGATACGTCGGAGTAACGGCATCCGTGTGGGCATCGAACGGGACGAGGCGTTCGCACGAAACCGAAACCGCGTTCGTACGAGCAGACGCCTCACCACTGTCGGAGGGCTCGAAACAATCGTACGCGGCATCCCCACAGAGAAACCTAGCGTGGAGAACACGAAGGGGCTAGCCTAGATGCTTAGGAGTAATAAGAAACAGAAGGAACCCCCGGAAAAGAGAAGATACCAACGAGCGAGGACATTGAGATAAGAGAAAGGCCAACAAGTATGGGTGTGATTCCATGCCGCAGCAGAGAGGCCTCACTGATCCCAAACTATATAAGCATAAAAGAGTGGAAACCAGCACGGTGGACCCCTGTTCCGGAAGTCCTCACTGTTGTGTTGAAGTATAGTTGTTAAGCTAACTCCGCGGGCGACAGCGCACTCGGGCAACAGCACGACAAAGTAGGAAAGAGGTTATGGATAAAACAGACAATCCGGCCCGCCCATCGTTGTAACAAAGGGTATCGTCGACAACGACTTATTTCGTTTGTTAGTGTATATTTTACTGGGGGAACGTACTTTCTGCGACGGGATGCCGCCTTGGTTGCCAGAGAATCGACGAGGGAGTAGTAGCCCCTGGTGAGAGTCTTAGGCTGGTCTCAACCGAGAGGCCTTATTGATCCCAAACTATATACGACTTCACCTACGACGCGATGTTTCACAAGGGATAATAACGTTAACGTATGCGTGCATGGGTGAATTGACTGTGTGGCCATCTCTAATTTTTGTCACAAAAATCATACCTGGAAGTTGTTTATGACGTGATCCCCACCAGGAAGGCACATGTCGGTAACCAAACACACACACAAATCACGTTACCGCGAAGAACGCTGCTAGCCAAAACGACGTTCCTAGCCCAGGGAGAAAATTACTACCTTATGGGTCGCAACAAATCGCTCTTGTTGTAGCGTCGAGGGCAAGTCAAAACAATCAAGTTTTTATCGCCCCGTGTGTGGGTTCGCCCTGGCTCCTCAGATTAGGATGTAATATAGTACGAGGAGCTTGGCTTTGAAGGGTAGTTTCCGCCCACGACGCTCACCCAAAACAAATTTGGCCAGAACTGTTGAAGCGAACAGACATGTCTCGTTTTTGGTTGCAACTGACAACTTGCAAATGCCAGCAACTTTATGCTGCAGGAAGACGTCCCGGACGCCGCATGTATGTATGTTGGAAACGAAAGGATGACGATAAATTGTAATGCTGGATCTCAGTGGGCAAGATTGGAAATATTGGCAAACCCTTCGCGCACCCCCAGCTGCTTACGGGCAATAGGGCGTCAGGGCCAAGGCTGGTTCTTGCACGTGGATACTGTGTATTTCATATATGGTTTATTGAACTATGCCTTGTTTTGGTCTGGGGTTCTACCACTAGTGATAATTTTAGGGCGGCCGTTCGTCTCACACCAAACCGCGCCCGCAGTGTGCCCACCGCCTTTATGGCCGGGAATATTTACGTACTATGCTTGGACCACCAAACATTTCAGTGAGCCATCTTGTGCAATAAACTTAGGGTGTTCCGGCTAACTCGTTTACACTTCCCTTGCTCGGCCTTGTTGCACGTGGACAAGGTGGCAGGCCGGCGAGTGCGTACCACAGCAAGCCGGCGAAAATTCGCCAAGTGCGTATTTTCCGACAGCACATCACGGGAGCTGATACCGTCCGATACACGAGTCGGTTGGATGGCCGGTCGTTGTGAGCGCCGGGAGATTTGCCGGGAATTAGTTTCGGCAGTTCGTTCTCCTTTTGGTATTAATTAGCTCCAGTGCAACAGTAGGGAAAGCGACCAAACAATGGACGTGCAGCGTTGCCCTTGTCCGCTTGTTTGTCGAAATGATGGTTTGAGTTTCGTCGCCGTTGTGTTTCGATGTTATTTTAGTCGATGTAAATGTGAGCCTACAAATTGTTCAGGGGGGGAAGGTTTGCTCAGTGACACAGACAGAGAATTTGTCTGCGGTTGCCCTGTGCCTTTTGACTTTGAGGGTTTGTGCTTGGGTGGTGGTTACGTACGCACCGCAGCGGCAGCTTGTACACAAGTCTGTAGAGCAGAATAGTGTACATGTATGCTCACAGAGGTAATGTATGATCACAGAGTTCGTAGCACGTTGTGGATGCAGTAGGTTACCCAGCACGTGACTGGTCGACGTGTCGCGTAAAGCGCCATTGAATGGGATTTCGCGTCCTTGTGTACTTCCCACGCATGTGCAATCTGCTCATGGCGGACTATTGGCGAATGGTTGTCTCGACTAACAACACGCAGCGGTCGCCTCAATTTGCGTTGTGCTGCATTTTCCGCGAACACCTGTAGGGTAACACCCACAAACATGTGCGATGTGTCCTTGGACTTAGTGTGCACAACGTAGAGTACGACAAGGTTGTACAACACCTTCCGCCAGTGAAGGCGATGCAACCCTCGTGCCGAAAGTGTTGTGCAAGCCCGTGCAATTCTGACAAGGTTGACAACCTAACATCAAGGTGTTTTGCACAAACTCCCACGATCGCCGAGGTTGTAATATGTACCCTAGGATGAGATTGTACAACACGTTCAGAAACATAGATCTTGGCAAACTCCGTGCCGCAAGCGTTGTGCCAACCAGTGCAATTATGACATGATTGCCAACCTTACATCAAGATGTTTTGCATAAACTCCCACGATCGCCGAGGTTGCAATATGTACCCAATATTGAGATTGGACGACATGTTAAAAACATATAGACCTTGCCAATCTTCGCGTCGAACACGTTGTGCAACCTTTGCCATTAGGACAAGATTGGCAATCTCACAGCAATAGACTTTGCACAATTCCCACGATCGCCGAGGTTGCAGTATGTACCCAATATTTAGATTGTACAACATGTTAAAATTATAGACCTTGGCAACCCTCGTGTCGAACACGTTGTGCAACCTTTGCAATTCGGGCAAGATTCACAACCTCACAACAATACACTTTGCACAAACTTCAACGATCGCCGAGGTTGCAATATGTACCCGGGGATGAGGTTGCACAATAATATAGAAAACATTGTGGGGCGTTGTGCAGGGGGGGGGGGTCCGGCCACCTGTGTATGTATTCACCAAAAAACTTCAAAGGCGCAGGCAGGCGCAAAGTCGGGGGTTCAAAAACGTAATGACGACACCGCATATTATAGCGCGCATAGTAACGGCCGCCGCGCGTACAATACTCATTATATATAGATTCAACGTAGTATATCAGGCATATATCTGTATAACTAATTTAGAATGATGGCGTAGGGTGTAGGGTGTAGGGCGTAGGTCGTCGTAGGGTGTACACACGTGGCCACTTGGCTACCCTTGAGAACCCTCCAGGGACATTTTGACCCTCCAGAGGGCGAGGCCACCCTCCAGAGGGTTTGTATTATTTTGATGGTCCGAGCTCCCACCCTCTAGAGGGATGATATTTTTTGGGTATCCTGTAGCGGCCTGAGCGACGTTGTTAGCCCCCAGAGCGTGCTCTTTTGAAACCGCTGGAGGGCCGTGTTGAACTTTTGTTCCGGAGGAGGGTAATTAGTATTTCAGCCCACTAGAGGGATATATATTGAAAGCTCTGGAGTGGGGTCGGTATATCACCCTCCAGAGTGCGTTGTCGTTTTGTAGGGTACGGTTTTCCGCCCTCTAGAGGGCTCTCTCTTCTGATGCGGCCTCTGGAGGCCACGACTACAGTGTTCGTAGTTCATAGCCCCGAGGGTGTTTGCGTGTCATTCCCTCTGGAGGGCAGTGGGAAATACTTGTCCCGTTGGAGGTTAATGATAATAGTAAGCCTCTAGAGGAATAGAGGTTGCGCGCGCCAGAGGGGAGTCGACTCTTTGCAATCCAGAGGTTGGATGCATCTGCCCTCTGTAGTGCTTCGTTGCTTGCTTTAGTCTTTGGACGGAAGTCATTCTCATCATCCCCCAGGGGCTTCCTTGGCAGAGCCTCCGCCGCTTGCGGGTTGGGCATTACCCGCCATAGGGTAGTCATGACGTTTACACTCCGGATCCAGCCTGCAGATTGTATGTCATACAGCTAGCTGCACATCGGCAGCGTGGATTTTCTTTTTTTGAAGATACATTTTTTCAACCGCCATGGAAACAAGCTTCACAAAATTTACCAAACCCCAAAACCCGGCGGGCGTCATATATGGCTTCATTCTCGTTGACTGCCACAATCCACGAGTTGCTGTCGCTGGCAGCACTGGCGGCAAGCAAGTACAGGCGAGATAAACATGTTCGTCGCTTATAGCTGTGCTCACGTGAGAGGAATGAGTCGAAACGATGTGGGGGAGCCGTGGAGGGGCGCCTAGGCCGACGATTCGGAAGACAACTGCGCGAGTGCCCCTCCACAAACCCGAACACGTTTTCGAAATGGACGAGACCAGAGAGCTAGAGAGGACAGGGCTCTCTCTGTGAACCAGATGGCCAGCGGCAGCGAGGATGACAGCTATCCCAAAGTGAGAGTACGTAATTGACTGGTTTTCATGTGGGTGGGCAACACATCATAGCTTGGAGCAGACCGCGTCGTACATAGCTTTCCCAGTCCCTCGTCTGTGGTGTCGTATCACGTTTTACGTACCCGCGGGGATCACGCTTTTCGCATTTACGTGCTAGCTCATACGTAACCAACCAGAGCGATGCTACAAGACTCCCGCCTCGCCACCCACTGCTCTATCTCTTGTTAGACCCGCACCAGCAACGCGATCACCCCTACGCTCTTCATTTTGTGATGGCCTGTTGCTGTACCTGTGGTACAAGTTGAAATTTTGAAATTTGATACGAAAAATTAAAAGACTCAACGGGCTGTATTTTGAATTATTGAATTTTGAGCTCTATCATACCTGGTGCCTGGTACTGCTGTACGAGTACTGCTGCAGTACGTACGAGGTACGTACTGCTGTACTGTTGCACGAGTACTGCTGCAGTGCTGTACGAGGTACTGCTGTAGAGGTACGTACGTCGTTCACAGCAGTAGGTACGTACTGCTGTACTGTTGCACGAGTACTGCTGCAGTGCTGTACGAGGTACTGCTGTAGAGGTACGTACGTCGTTCACAGCAGTACCAGTACGTACTATTAACTGTACTCATAATACCGATGTACGTGTTGTTACAATGTAGTTGTATACGATAGCATCCCACATACACATCGCATACTTGGTATGATAGCTGCTATTAGAGTGTTTGCGGTAGAAGTAAAAAAACAATTACTTTCCTTCCGCTCAAAAAAGTCGATTCCCTTCCCCTCCTGGTTTCGGTGTGTTTGCGATAGACGTGAACAAAATCCTGCAGGCGACGCCTCCGAAGATGGTAAGGGAAATGGGGTGAGGCAATGCTGCAAACCAAACACACGAAAACAAAAAGTAGCGTACGAGAGGAACGGCAGCCCAGCAACAGTGGCGGCGGCAGGGGTATGACCGCAGTGCCGTAGCTGCTATCCAACGACCGCAAGCAGCAGCACCGGCGGCTGCACCTACGTGGCGGCAGCCCCAGAAGCAGCGGCAGCAGCGGCAGCGGCGGCGGTAGCAGTAGCAGCAGCGGCAGCAGAGCAGCAGAAGCAACAGCTTCCGTTTTTGCCTTTTTCGATTTTGCACCCGACTATTCTTGTCGTCGTGTGCTGCTCTTGCTGCTGCCCATGACCTACGCGCGACACCGCGCCGGCACGCTCCGCTCCAAGCCCGCCCGGCGCCCGACATAAATAGACCGTGGCGGCGCGCCGCCGCTGCTGCTAATGCTGCTAGTGCTGCTGCCGCAGTGTGGTGAAATTGAAATGATACACGGCGATCTGTCATCCTGTCGCGCTCTACAAGCAAGGCGGTACGAGTACGTCTCCATACGACTCGTACGAGTAACTCGTACGAGTAGTTCTTCTGAACAGCGCATCCTCCACGACACCAAGCCGGCGAGAGCGTACCGTAGCGGGCCGCCAGCAGTCCGCCGGCGCCCCGTTAGCAAAATCCAGCACCGCTTGTCCGTATCATACTGTAGCTACACCTCTCGAGCCTCTGTGCTCCCACCGGTTGTTGTGTTGTGTAGAGCAAGCAGCAAGGTTGTGGCCTATGGGAGACATCTCCCATAATTTGGGGCGTTCTGCGTCGGTAGAATGCTCGGTGCGTGTAGGCCAATCAAACTGAGAGACAAAAGTTACCGTAACTTTTGATCAAAAACGTACTTCTATTAAGTAAATGTTTGCCGTTTTTTCAAAAACTACCTCAAATCCTTCCTTCGGCAGAATTTTTAGAGAAGTAAAAAGTAAAAAAAAAAAAACGCAAACACTCTATTACCGGTAGCGAGCAAAGGGAAGTCCAGCCGCCCCAGCGAAACAATTGTGCACGAGTCCTCAATGTGAGCTGGGGCAAGGGTTTTACCCTCGGCGTTGGACTACAGTATACTTATTGTACTGCGATACAGCAGTTTTGTAGTACCGCAAGACTGCAGTACTGCTGTACGAGTATCCGCACAAAATATAGCTTGCCGTACAGCAGTTTGCATACTTCCATACCGGTATCACTTGAAAATATCGCTGAAACACTTCTATAGCAGCACATCCATCACCAGTACGTACAACCAGTAGTAGCACAGACAAGAGAGTGACCAAAATCAACGATATACATCTCCAAACGGAACTCGTATGCAGTACGTAGTCACAAGAGAACGGGTTACGTTTCGTGATTTTGATTTCCTGTTATTTCATCATATTTTAGTTTTCGACACTCACCGCCAATCCAAGTCATTCTACGAGTACACGCAACTCGGCACGGCCTTCATTCCGTTTTAGGATACCATAAACCGGGTGTTCTTAACAAAAAAATAAACGTCAGGTGTGAGTCCGATCGAGTAAATGGGTTGATACTGAAGTGTCTGTGCAAACTGCGTCATGTGTTTGTTCTGTATTCCATGTACATTAAAGTGTTTGTCCTTTCTCGACTCTCGACGTAGAAGTTGATACTCTATTTTACAGTTTCATGCAATATTTTTACCACGGCGGAAAACGGTCGCACTTTGTTCGGGCTGGTGACTTGAGTTTGATTTGCGACAATGTCACACATTTGTTTTTGGTATGTGGTACAGTAGACACTTTCGCCAGGGGTATTTTACTTTCTTGTCTTGCCCGTCATAATGTTTTCAGCGTCAGTCCAACCACGTATCCCCGCGCCAGTAGCGCGGAGTTGAGGAGTAATTTTATTCAGGCTGCTGTTTAATCTCCTCATCCCGACGGCGTCGTATTCCCCGCGTGCGTAGATGTTTGTTTCAAGTTTTTATCGAGAATGCCAAGCACCCCATCGACGTAAATATGGCATACTGTTTTCCCTCATCCTCCTTACGCGCCTGCTACATATCCGCGTTGTATATTTTTTTCTCTGTAGGTGAGGCATATTCCGGGTCTGTTCGCATTCAGGAAAGGTCGGCTCGCGTTCAACCTTCTAAAAACGCGTGCCACCCGCATCGGCCAAGGGGCGCACGCCGTTTGGCACCTTTCTGCCGCTGTCTCCGCCCATATTTCCTCGGTGAGTACCTCACGACACCACTGCTGTATAGTTGACCACTGTGTTGGAGTTTGTATTAGAACTATGTACTCGAGATATGTAAAGCTACGCAGCGAGAGGTCATCCGCCATAATTGGGAATCTCCGCATCCCTGTTGAAGCCTACCGTGCCAGTTGTGCAAGGTGCGACGACCCAACTCGATTCCCGTTACATGATTCCAAAAGTCAACTGTGTACGCTTGATGGCAACGGCACGTATTCAGCCTGTCTCTCATGGAATGCACCACATTGCAGGAAATACCGACGACGACGACGAGCAACAGCCCTCGGCCGACAGCGACGGTAGGTTGAGCAACAAGAACTCATAGAAGACGGGGTGGCCCCGTCGACAAACATGGAGGGAGGGCACCAACAGGCGCGAGGAGTACCAATGTCGACGGCTCTAACGCAGACGACTGTCGCAACGACGATAACGCGGGCCTGGTGGAGGAAACCTCCACTCGCGGGGGTGGACTTATCATGGATGTGGACTATTCTTGTGTAGATCACGACCATTTAGTCATAGCCAACGAGGAGAAGGGGGGGGTGAGGCTGCTGTGGCGCCGAACAGTCGTAGATGACTGCCATGCTTCTGAGGGGGGGACCAGAGCATAAGGGCGTGTGTGTTTTGCATATATTTTTTTCATTCGTAGGCGCTGTTCCCATTTTCATTGGTGGTAGGTGTGGGTTATTTAGGTGGGATGGCTGTTGTAATGTGTAGTGGCTGTGCCATTTGTGTATGGTTGCAGTGCCCGCAGGGCTTCAAAGCTGCTTGGCTGGCACAGGTTGCCGATGTATTCCCCCCTCTTGTGTTCGACTGATGACACAGTCCTGTTTGGTATTCTGGTCAGTTTCGTGCTGTAAATTTCAGTGTCCACACCTATGTATCTGGCTGTTGCCATCAATTACAAATATCCAATGACCAAAAGCCGAAGACATGGCGATTGATATCTTGTTAATGGCATCTGACGCTCGCGTAACCATATGTGGGAAGTTTTTGTGTTCTTGCCTCGTTGTGGCGCACTGTATAGTATACTTTATCAAAGAGCGGCAAAGTTTTTTTCGAAGCACACGCACGAAGTTTAATTGACAGGGCTTCAACCGTAAGCAGAGAGGAGGGCAAGGGGCAGTGTAGGCAGTGACGGTCGACATACTATCGTACTCTGTACTACATTGTATGCACGCAACTGCGTTGTCTATATGGCGCAGCAAAACGTCTACAGGTGTATGAGAGATATAACTCGTGTGTAGAAAAGTGTCCCCACATGGTCAGTTGGGTTGATCAAACATGTACTGTAGTAGACACCTAAATTAAAGCAAAATCAAGATGTTTACTGGTCCCACACACATGTACTTGCAAGAGCAGCGTGTTACTGTTAGTGTCCTGGGGCAGTTCACCGTCCAAACCCACTGGATGTCGGTATGGTGGGTGCTGTCTTGACCGCCCTGCAGGGTCGCCCGTTTTCGGGCGTCCTCCAGAGGGAACGGTTCCATACCCTCCACCGGCAACGCTTTCTTGCCGTCCAGCAGGTTAAGACTTTATGCCTCCAGCCGTACGCGGCCGAACACTCTGCACGTCCGTGCGGAGTGTCTGAAATTTACCACACGACAGTTTCCGAATTATTTAGGCGCCCTCCAGAGGAAACGGTTCTATACCCTCCACCGGGAACGTTTCCATACCCTCCAGCGGGTTTCGCCTTTATGCCTCCAGCGCGTACGCGGCCGAACACTCTACACGTCCGTGTGGAGTTTCTGAAATCTACCACACGGCAGGGTCCGAAAATTTGCGCACCCTCCGGAGGGAAGGATTAATGGCCCTTCAGCGGGTGTTGCGGGGTAGCCCAGTGGCCACGTGTGTAGTATGTATGTTTCACTTGGAATTAGTGTGGAGGAGCACCTGCTGTGGCTGTTGCCGGAAGCGCCCTGGGCCGTCTCGGCCGCGGATTTCGACGAGAGAGGGTGTGCTGGGGTGCACCAGGGGCGAAACCGGCCCGCGGGTGGCGCGGCGGCTCCCGCTCGCACGGGCACGACGGGCGCCCCGACCTCCCTGCGGCTGCTGTACTTTCGCATGCGGGGTATCTATGTGTGGCTGTATATAAGGGCGGTTCCGGCCCAAAAACGAAGACATGATCGGGTATTATATTCTCGGACAGTGCATTTTCGCGGAGGAACGTGCTGGTGCCCTCGACGCGACACCGATCGAGGGTTAGAACGGCCGCCGACAGGCACGGCGAGCAAAACGCGAGGCGGGCGCTGGGGGAGACAGGGTCGGAGAGGGGCGCTGGCCTCGAACGGGTGGAGTCGGGGCCCGGGTGGCGGAGAGAGCGGCATCGAGCGTTCCGGGGCGCAAGCATCGAATCCCTCTCATTTTGTTTAACGAGTTCACAGTTGTTACGGAAAAAATTACTGCCAAGGGCGCGGGGACAGTTTTTTATTTTTTTGCCAAAAATAGATACACCTACGAACATTGATCCATTTATAGGTACACTACGTAATGCACACCGGAAACGGCTTACTGCTGTACTACCCTACTACAGCAGTACGTACAGCAGCAGTAGTAGTAGTAGTAGTAGTAGTAGTAGTAGTAGTGGTATATAGTAAAAGTAGTTGCAGTCGTAGTAGTAGTAGTAGTAGTAGTAGTAGTAGTAGTAGTATAGTAGTGGTAGTAGTAGTAGTAGTAGATGTAGTAGGAGCAGTAGTAGTAGTAGTAGTACAGAAGTAGTAGTATAGTGAGTAGTAGTATTAATAGTAGTAGTACTAATACTAATAATACCTATTTTTGGCGAGAAAACGAAAAAAAAACTGAATCAATGACCAATGGTCTCCCAACAAAATTAAAAGAATGGCGAAAAAATGAAAAAACAAAGGTCAGTACGTACGTAGTACGTAGTAGTATAATAATAGTAGCAAGTGGTAGTAGCAGTAGTAGTGTTATAGTAGTATAGTAGTAGTAGTAGTAGTAGTAGTAGTAGTAGTATTAGTAGTCACCCGAGGGCCGGTTTCGTCCCTTGCGCACCCCAGCACACCCTCCCTCGGCACCGCCCACAGCAGACGTTCCTCCACTCTAATTCCAACTGAAAATACGTACTACGGCCTACAACACCCTACTACGCTGTACAACACCTTACGCCATACAGCACCCTACGCCCCATATATACACGCCCTTCGTACATCATTCCAAATCATTACACAGCAGCACAGCAGTACGTACAGCAGCACAGCATACTACTACTACTTCTACTACTACTTTACTACAATACTACTACTTACTACTTACTACGACCGCGCGCCCAACGCCGCTCGGTCGACCGTGGCGGCAGTTGGAATTGGTGTGGAGGAACGTCTGCTGTGGGCGGTGCCGAGGGAGGGTGTGCTGGGGTGCGCAAGGGACGAAACCGGCCCTCGGGTGACTACTACTACTACTA
>MEHQ01000359.1:0-17646 GCA_008828725.1 Saccharina japonica | reverse complement strand
CCTGCACGGCCGTAGTCGTATGACCATAGACCCTCGCACCCCTCCAATGCCGGTACAGGGCGCGTTGGGTTTTTCACCAACCACGGGCAGGCATTGCTTGCACCAAGGCGCTAAGCGCCGTGAGGTGTCGGGCGGGTCTCATGAAGGGTGAGAGCTGCGCTCCTTTCTAGTAAGAACCGCTTGCTTGTGAGGCGGACTTGTGTATGGACGACAGCCTCAAACGAATTGATTTGATTTATGGTGTGGCCACTTTCAGAGACAGCAAATGGGTACACCATGTATCTGCCTCGTGGGTGCAAGGGGGGGGTGTACTCATGTCGTGCACGGCCGTAGTCGTATGACCATAGACCCTCGCATCCCTACAATGCCGAGACGGAGCACGTTGGGTTTTCACCAACCAGGCAGGCATTGCTCGGGGGGGGGGTATTAACGGCCCAGCCCCGAATTCATGCACAGAAAGAGCCCGACCGACGGGAGTCTTGAGCGTAATAAACACGGCTTTTCACGGGTAACGAAAATCTCGCGGGTCGGGTTGGGTAGGGTCAGGAGTTTTATCAAATTCGCACGGGTCGGGCCAGGGGACCCTGACCCGGACAAGGTCAGGAGATTTTCAAAATCTCACGGGTCGGGCCAGATCACCCTGACCCGGAATGAACCGACCCGACCCGACCCGATAGGTTGTAGATGACCCGTGAACATCGCAGTTCGTGACGAGATTTGTTTACAGTATATAACTGGCGTCTTGTCGTGTGTACCGTGACGGCGACTCTTCTTGTTGTTGTTCGTGAACAAACGAACGCGCGTTGGATCGAAGTGCTTTTTTTTTATCTCGCTCTGCCCTGTTTGTAGGTTTTGTACTCTCCGTTGGGCTCTCATTTGGGAAGGGGGGGAGGGGGGAGGGGGCGGGGTTGCCCCCCTTCCTTCCCCCCTCTTGTGTGCGTGCTGGGTCGTGTCGAGGAACTCAGAAAAGTACGGCATAGTATAGGCACTATACTTTGTATACTGCTGTTGTTGTACCGAGTGATTGTATTCCTGTGCCTTGGGGAGTGGTAAAAAACGGCCGAGCCACGCCCCATGATTGGTTGTGATCCGCGTTAGCTAGATATAGCTGTTGACGATGATCCGCGTTCGCACGCTCATTGTGCAATGCTGGCGGACGTCTCACCGTGCATGGGGAGGGGGTGGGTTGGTGGGTGGGTGGGTGGGTGGGTGGGGGTGACATGCTCTTGTTGGTGGTGGTGATATTGTGAACGCCCGCCCTTCCTCTGCGTCGCGTTGGGCGTTGTTTCTTTTTTTGCTCCGCTCTTTTTTTTTTTTTTTTTTGCCTCCTTCCCCCCCGGTCGGGGGGAATAAAACTTTTTTTTTTTTTTTGTTTGTTTTGTTTCCCTCTCCTCCCCCCCGGTCGGGGGGAATAAAACTTTTTTTTTTTTTTTGTTTGTTTTGTTTCCCTCTCCTCCCCCCCGGTCGGGGGGAATAAAACTTTTTTTTTTTTTTTGTTTGTTTTGTTTCCCTCTCCTCCCCCCCGGTCGGGGGGAATAAAACTTTTTTTTTTTTTTTGTTTGTTTTGTTTCCCTCTCCTCCCCCCCGGTCGGGGGGAATAAAACTTTTTTTTTTTTTTTGTTTGTTTTGTTTCCCTCTCCTCCCCCCCGGTCGGGGGGAATAAAACTTTTTTTTTTTTTTTGTTTGTTTTGTTTCCCTCTCCTCCCCCCCGGTCGGGGGGAATAAAACTTTTTTTTTTTTTTTGTTTGTTTTGTTTCCCTCTCCTCCCCCCCGGTCGGGGGGAATAAAACTTTTTTTTTTTTTTTGTTTTTTTTTTTTTTTTTTGTTGCTTGTTTTGTTTCGCTCTCATCACCGCCGGTCGTGTGGAATCAAACGTATTTTTGCTTGTCGGTTTTGGCAACCTTCTTGGTGGTGGTGGTGGTGTCTTATGTAGCCCGTTGTCACTTGTGGTGGTGGTGGTGGTGGTAGTCCAGAAAACGGACGCTCAGTTCGATGGGTGTTGCATCGATTTCAACGAACGACGAAGAACCCAAAGTTATTATGGTGCTTAACTACAACAGTAGTAGTAGCTGCTGCTGCATGTAAGTTCGTAGGGTACCTTGGGTAGTTTATTTCGAGGCGAAAAAATAATGCTACGTACGTACCCGGTACCATATATATATATATGATACCGGAACCAGTTGATCGGAACAGACAAGAAGACTTGAACCCGACCGAACCCACACCCCAAACCAAACCAAACGGAACGAAATGAAACAGCACACCATTATTGTGCTGAGTGAGGCTTACACTGCCACACTAACTGGCACTCACTGCCTTTCTTTCTGGTAGGAAGGCAGTCAGTCCGTGGAAGTGCCTCGGTGTTCAGGAGAAGAAAGGTACGTACATACGGCGGGTCGAATTTAATGTTCGCCGCTGCAGTACGTACATACGGCGGGTCGAATTTAATGTTCGCCGCTGCACCACATGGCGTATATGCCATGAGTATATAGACTGCTGTGTGGTCCTGCCGAGGACGCCATACGTTTGTTACCATTTTTCATGTGTCGATATCTCTCGTCGATTGACATTATTATCACTTTTTGATGAATGCCTGACCGTCGTGGGCATCTCGTGGGAAGTACCATCGTATCATACCACCAACCATTGCGTTAGGGTTATTATATAGGGTAGGGGTTAGGTCCTCTAGTAATAGGTGATTGGCGCCTTGGTTGAAAATCCTTGGTCACCCATAACTAACTATGTTTTGGTGGTGGTGGTGGTGGTGTTGTTGCGGTTGTTATTCTCGCACCTTGTGAGTGCATCATCGCGATTAATTAATCTGTGGGCACGAGGAGACAGAGGCTCGATCATCTTTGCACCTGACTCTGAGCCCAGTCTACGTGCGTACAGCACGCCATAATCGTACTCGTAGTGTTTGTTGTGTACTCTTATCCTTCGCGAAGAGGAAATGCATCACGTGTTTCAGAAAAAAAAAGTATTAAAAACACCACCTCGTCACAAAGAAACGCCCCATTCGTGATGAAGGAATGAACGAACGGTGAAGTTGTGATAGTTTCCCACAGCTTGCCAAAAGTTGAGCATGGACCAGTCAGTGTATTCGGCGGAACCCTCAGCTATTATTACTACAGTAAGTACTTGAGTATAGAACATACATACTCGTGCCAGGTATGTCAGTACTATTATAGGAGATAGGAGAAGGTCGTCAGAGCACGGGCAACGGGTAGAAAAGGAGGAGTATCGTATCACACTATTAAATAGGGCAGTTAAGACAAAAACAAAAAAGAAGCACGCGCGATCGGAGTATCACACGCAGCAGCTTGCAAAAACGAATCTCGACAACATTATCGATCTCGTAAGTCTGTCTGTGTCTCCCACGTACATTACGAGTAGTAGTACCGGTGCACGTACATATTACTGTGAGTACAGCACTACTGTAGTTATTGCCCACCCCCAAAAACGAGAATCAATAATCAATCTTTAGCTGGGTGCGGGATGGACCAGAGCTGAATATGAAAATGTTCCGGTTCGTGTTGAAACCGTCTCTACGCAACCCCCTCGCCGTTTTTCTCGCATTTTTTGCGGTCAACATACAAAAATATATCAACAGCCATCATTGCCCCTCGTTAATGATGCCCATGCACAAACAATGCACATACATGTCGCCCGGGTATGATAAAGTATGGTGCCACGCGGCAGCCGCAGTAGCAGCAGGAGGAGGAGGAGCCATGGCGGACGAACACCCTCCCCCCTGATTCGCCTGCCACGTGTTGAGCCAACCGCATCATCATCAGCGAACAAAGCCCGCCGCTGCAAATCAGATCCCCTCATCATCATCCGGCGAACGCCACCAGTTGCTACTACGGCTACTGCTACTGCTGCTACTGCTGCTACTGCTGCTACTGCTACTGCTGCTACTGCTACTGCTACTGCTACTGCTGCTACTGCTACTGCTACTGCTGCTACTGCTACTGCTACTGCTGCTACTGCTACTGCTACTGCTACTGCTACTGCTGCTCCTACTGCTACTGCTACTACAGGAGGTACCACTTTTTCTGCGGTTACCGGTACTGCTGCTGCTGCTGCTGCTGCTGCTGCTACGACTACTACTACTACTGATGCTGCTCCTGTCGGCGAGAAGAAGCAGAAGAAGGAGAAGAAACAAAAACTGTCCCGTCGCGAACTGACGCTGGCGCAGAAAGCCGTCTCCTCGCGCGAGGTCCGAGAGGGGGGCAAGGCAGCCGCGGCGGCAGTGTCCGCTCGCATTTGCGGCCAGGCATCCGAGCGGGACGGCCGAATTCTCCGCGCTCGAAAACTGGGAAAGCTGCGAGCCGCGCGGCAGCAGGCGGCCCGACCGGAGACGATCTACGGGAATGCCGTGAAGGAAGCGAATCTGCGCTGCATGATGGCGAATAAGGCCGGCGGCATGTCGATGAAGAATGGGACGAAGAAGGGGGGGAAGGGGTGTCTCCCTTTTCGCCGGTGAGCTGTGTGTTTGATCCGTACTTGTAGCTCTCTTGAAGGGATGTGTGCCCTACGTTACCCAACCCCCGCGCCTACAACTATAACTGCACGTGTAAAATAAGGGCAAAAGTGTACGCGTAGTAAGCGTTAAGAAGCGTAAGTAAGCGAAAAAGCGTGAACGTACTGTATATCTAGGCATAAAAAGCGTAATAAGAAGCGTGGGCGCAAACGATGCAAGGATGGAAGAGTAAAATCGCAACGAGCGTAACGGTATAACTCGCGTACTCTCGTAAGGAGAGTACGGTATATATATATATGCAATGCAGTGTAAGCGGTGACATCGTTTTAATTCTAGCTCTGAGATCCAAATACTTCTGAGTAGATCAACAAACAAACACGCAACAGTTTTTTTTTGGTAACTCGCACGTACGCACGTATATATATATATATGGCTCGTAACTAATTTCCAAGAAGCAGGCTGGACCAGAACACACGACGACCCGGCACAGCTAGAAAATAGTCTGCAGGCGGGGGGATGCTGCCGTTTGTCGTTATGTTCACTGCTATATACGTACAAGTAGCATGCCTCTATTTACGGGGGACCATAGTAAATAGGATCAAATATGCTTAGTAAAAATATTGGAATACATACGACGTAGGTTTTAGTGTATGCGATGGGTCCTGATTACTATGCCCCCCCGTAATGGTACTACCGACGCGTGCTACGATAGAGGTATATGGTATACCTTTTTTTGGCTGAAGCGTTTTTTCTGAACGATCGGGCTCCTTAACCCAAATTCGTCGGACTTTTATCATTTTTGTGGCGAATAATGTTTCAGAGCATACTGCGGTCATGAGATTTCTCATCCGACAGCCCTTTTATTTTCCTCCAAAAAAAACATTTTTTCGGTGAGGTATATATGACGCTCTTTAAGTGAGGAGCTCAGAAAACACATGGTGCACCTCTCTATCGTAGCATGCGTCTAACCAGGTATTATAATGTTGCACACTCTTGAGGGTAGTGAAAGTGGGGGCCGACTCTCTCCCCCCACTGCTGCGTTGATATCTCCTTTTTTAAAGTCGAAGTATCGTACTCCGTATAATACGTTACAGGATGCAGGGACGTCTATAGTTTACTGTACTGTCGTAAGAAACAGGAGAATGCTGTGGCTTGGGCTCGTGCTGGGTTTTCCTTCTCTGGGAAAATGGTGTGGTCTACTGTTAATACTGTAGTACGGACAGTAACTCCAAGATACGTACGAGCGCGTCGGGATGATTATTATGTCCCTGTGAACATGATGAGCCTGCCATTATTTCTTATTGTAATAACCCGGCCGATAACCCGACTCATCATAGGTGTCGTGCACTTACAGAGTACTGCTGAACATCGCACCAAAATACAATATGTACAGCACCAACAACAGCAGTATACGCACGTAAGAAAGTATATGTATAGTTATGTTTGTGAAATTTTCGCACTTTTCGCAACTTTTCTCTTCGTACGAGCACTTTTCGGCAAAACGCTAATTACCCCGACACAGCAAGCCCGGCCGGACACATTGGTCGAGGTTTGGGCTCGATCCGAGCTCTGTGGCTCGCGTGGCGGGCGCTCGAAGTTTTTTTTCCCGCGGGAGTGGATAAGCCGATTTCCCGGGTTTCGCTGCGTGAGGCCCTGTTTATGTTCAGTCGTGCGTTTTTTGTGCGTTTCTTGCCGAGAGCACGGGACACACGAACAACAGCAGCACCACAGAGAGCGTGTTACAAACAGTACAACCTCAATGTTACAAACCTGCTGCCCAGCAGCAGCAGCAGCAGCAGCAGCAGCAGCAGCAGCAGCAGCAGCCATTACATCATGCATGCGCGTGCCTCAGATCCGTGCTGTACCGTGACGAGTTGCTTTTGTCGAAGCCTGCGATTTTCCGAGTCATGGTATAATACCTGCAGATCGATGCTCATGTACGAATCTCTCCGCTGTCCCGAAATGTAAGAAACTTTTGTTCATTAAAACTATATATAAACTGTCGTTACTTTTCCGGGCAGAGTGATACAACACTGTGCGCCTCGAAGGCAGATCTGTGATGTGCTCTGTTGTTGCTACGAGCTACGAGTAGTTTTGCTTTCATAGGAGCCAGCAATCCGTCACCAAACGACACCACCACCACCACTCTTCTACCCGCTGCTGCTGTTGATGTTGCTGTAGTGCTGTGGCTAGCTGTGTCTATCGGAGCCTACCGTCCATAATCCACACCATCTATCTACCCTTTTCTGTTCTGCTGCTGTGTGTGTAACAGAGCCACGCCCACTCTGACCGGAAATTAATGACCGCTTTTGAATACCACGATACATCACACAACATGCAACGAACACAAGCAACGCCACAGCCCCGGCTAGAAGCACAAGCAGCAGACGTGACTGTGGCGGATCCACCGTATACTGCTGTGGCTATTAATTAGTGGTTGCTTCATCGCAGCAGGCTTGCATCCGTCATCAGGCACCACCATCTCTCTCTCTTCTGCTGCTGTTCTGTTGTTGCTTGCTGCTGTGCTTGCATCATGTATGTGCGACCTGTCGTGTGGCTGACGCGGGCCGCGACAAATAATCGTGTAGTACAGGAAAATGTATCTTTGAAAGTATAGGCAAACGGTCACCATGCACGATTTTATGCTTGAAGGCTTGAGTTCGATCCTTGGCGATGACTCTGGATACTTTTTTTTTTTTTGTATTGTACGTAACCCAGACCCCCATAATATAAGACAGGAAGCACACAAAAACTAAGTGGACTTCTTAGGCAGGTATACAATATGATATGCGTATGATACAATATCGCATGCTGTTGTTTTGATATTGATAGTAGGTTTTCGATTCGCCCTTGCGCCACTCCCCCAGGCACGTCCCGGAGGGGAACCTTGTATATCATATATATATATGTTCCCCCAACTTTAAACAAGTCAATTATCTACCCGTACCAAAATAATGCATTTGGAGATCATCACTATACGAAATAGTGTAAAGCGAGACTATAATAAAGCCAACTTTATTTATCTAGGCTATGCTATGATCAAGTTATTTTTTCAGGTCTTCACTAAAATCAAAAGTAAATGCGATGCCCAGATTTGCGCCGTGTTCAACAATCAGCTGACAACAACCCTGAACAACTAACCCCGCTCTTTTCTCGCCCCCTCCTCTCTCTATATATATACCTGCACTCATCCACTCCTACTACTGCGTATGTATGTTTCCAGCCCAGTCAAGTACAGCGCGATACCTAATAATAGTGTTGAGGGGGTTGTTATTCCTGCGCAGTCACGCGAAGGGCATCTTACTCGAAAGGCCTCGCCGGACAGCTCGGACAGCTTGGACAGCTTGCATGAGCACGGCGGGTGGAAGATCCTTCAAGATGCCCAGGTGAACAAAAAAATGCCATCAACAATATCCACATCAATGTATATACACTCTACACCGACCGCTGTTAACATTTCCAGCAAGTGCCAGGTATAGTAGTATTACTAATGGCAGTGGGCACACACAGCTTGCTCATTTTCCTTCTATTAATAGTAGTGTTCCGAAAAAATGGGGATAGTGTACTACAAACAGAGTACTTGGTAATAATTACCAGGTACACAGGTACCACTGTGTCCCTCAATATAAGCACTTTTTATACATTAATATTGAATAAAAACGGCGCTCATATTTCGGGGCAGATTTTGTATGTATATGTTACCCAGGTGCGAGTATAACCCCGAGAAGCATTGCCAGACAGACATATCCAGCGACAGGAGACATTTACTTTATTTTCTCGAGAGACTCTCGAGACCCCAGCGAAATTACCAGCTGGAAATTGCGCTTGCAGCATCGTCGGATCTTCACCACGCACACGATTTATTTGTTTTGATGATGATGGTGGTGAGTGGCGTACACAGCAGTCCAGAGCAAACAACAGCTATTACAGGGGGACCATAGTAAATGAATGGGTCCAAATATTGCCAGTAAAAATAGGCAAATGTATTTGTGTCTACCGCAGGTCCCTAGATCCTAACGACGCATGCTACGATAGAGGTGCACCATGTTTTTTCTGAGCTCCTCACTTTAAGGAGCGTCATACCTCACCGAAAAAAAAATGATTTTTGGAGGAAGATAAAAGTGCTGCCGGATGCGAATTCTGCTCATCATCATGACCGACGTCTACTCTGAAACATTATTTGTCACAAAAAATGAAAGTTCGACGAATTTGGGTTAAGGAGCCCGATCGTTCCGAAAACGATTCAGCCAAAAAGTGCTACTACTACCTCTACCGTACCACGCGTCCTACCTGGTGCTTACTATGCCCCCCCCTCGCAATAACGCTTCCTTCTTCCTCCCGTCGTTTGGTTGGCACCTCCTTGTTATCGCCTATTATTATTATTGCGCGTGGTTGGTCATTTGTACTACGACTAAAAACGCATTGTTATTATTCGCAGCTTGCAAAAAGATGGGGGGGCTTCGAAGAAGAAGAAGATGAAAAATCCCAAACAAACAAAACGAACGATCTCCAAGAGCTGCTTGCTGTGTGAGTAAGGTGTGTTGTCTCTTTTAACTGTTACCAAAAATAAGTGCCATTTAGAATGCCGTGCCGAAACGAGAGCAAAAAAAAATGGCGTGTGGGCAAAAAAAAAAACGCAGGTCGCGTCTTGCGGGTCCGACCCCTAGTTAGTGTGATTTGGTGCAAGCCGTGCTACGGTAGCCTGCATGCAGGTGCACCATGTGTTTTCTGAATGCGGTCACTTGAGGAGATCTACGTATACGACATCACCCATCAAAAATCGGTTTTGGAGGGAAATGCCACAGTTCCACCCGATGAACCATACCATGCCTAAGTATACACTGAACCTTTTTCCAAAACAAGAGTGAAAGTCATACTGTATACGAGCTGGGCCAGCCATAACATGGTTTAAACGTCGGATTGGCCATGCCCCCATCATTTTTTCGAATTTGGACTTGATTTTTCGACACGGTGTAGTTCATGCACTCGTCAACAGGTTGACCGTCGGCCCTATGCATTATTTTATTTTTTCCAGGAGATATGACCAGTTGTTTGAGCCAAGGAGCCCTCTCCTCCAGGAGCGATTTCAGTCAAAAAGTGCTACCTCTACTATCGTTAGCAGGCGTCTTTCAAATCTGATATACACAGCAGACTCATCCCACGGCAGGGGCGCAGCTGAATTTTCCGAGCTCCTCACATGAGGAGGTCAATATCTCACCCGAAACATGACTTCGGAAACATTCGTTCGCGCAACCCGACCAAAACTTCCAATGCGGTAGTCCAAAAACAAACATACCAGTAACATATTTATTTACAGTATCCGGTGATTAGTCACATGAGGAGCTCAACTGGTCAGAAAATTTGGAGCCGAAAAGTGGTACCCCTACCGTGGGATTGCTCACCAGCACCAGCACCAGCACCAGTACCAGCACCAGCACCAGCACCAGCACCAGCACCAGCGCCAGCGCCAGCACCCGCACCAGCACCAGCACCAGCACCAGCGCCAGCGCCAGCACCAGCACCAGCGCCAGCACCAGCACCAGCACCAGCACCAGCACCAGCACCAGCACCAGCACCAGCACCAGCACCAGCACCAGCACCAGCACCAGCACCAGCACCAGCACCAGCACCAGCAGTTCTGATGAACAACCACATTATTACATGCATGCATGTGCTCTCCGACGGATTGCTGCACGCTTGCTTTCACCATATATTTTGTAGTACTGCACTCTATTTCCAAGATAAGCCTAAAGCTGACTCTAATTCCAAGTGTTTTTATCCCCAGTACGGGAGTGCGGTCTTAACAGTCCTAAAAAACAAAAAAAGATGGGGGGGGGGCCGGCGGTGAAGATCACAGGTAGGAGGGTGTCGCGAGCGTGGACCCTAATGAAGCCAGCATTGCCTATTTGCCAGCGCAGGTCGCGCGATGACTCCGTTTCGAAAGGGATGCATGCGTGGTCAATGGCCGTCACAAGACTAAGGCAAGCAACAAATGAGTACGCCCCCCCCCCGCCCCTGCCCCCCTCCCACCAATGACATGAGTACCCCCCCCCCCCCCTCCCCATCTACGACATGGGTACACCCCCCTCCCCCACCTCTCCCCACTCCCCATATATACTCTTCGACTCGTCATTTTAGCATTCGCGTCGCTGTGTTTATAAATTTGACGCGACATCAACGTTTTCTTCTTCCTTCTGCTGGGAATGAATGTTCATGAGTGATCAATGTTAAGGCTCGTCATTCTGCTGCACATTGAATCCGACGCATCGCCCCGATGGTCTAGAGGTAACCTCGAACGCTTCTGAACGTTGATGTCTGGAGTTCGAATCTCACGTGGGTCGGACTTTTGAGTTTATTTGCAAAAATAAATAAAAAACGGAATCAACTGCTGAGAGCGCCAATTAATAGTAGCGTGGGTAGGCACAATTCGATGCGAGTCGACGAGGGAAGGAAAGGCTGAAGTCTTCTCGCGATAAAAATGCAAGGCAAGAACCGTAGTGGGGGAGGAGGGAGAGGAGCCTACTTTGTGACCCCGGATCTGAGTTACGACCAGGGAGGAGAGAGAAAGGAAGGGCGAAGATAATAAATGGGATGGGGAAAAAACATTGTCCGATGGTCAAACACAACAATCAATTCATTTTTGTTTCCTCAGTCAGTGGTTTTCTTTGTTCGGAGTGCTTACGAGGGATCAATCAACGTGTTGGCGGACGGCGTCCGCTTGTGTCATCACTGTATGTTGGACGTGCTATATAGTCCAGAGGCTTGGCGCGAGCCGTCGCCGTTAGGCTGGTACATACACCTAATATATATATGCTATTAATATTGTATTGCACCTGCTACTATAATACTATATTATTCCCGATCAGCGAACTCAGTAGGCTACTGATTAATGCTGCTGTTTGTAGCAAAGTTAGAGCTCATGTTGATGGCACAAGGAAAACATTATTACCAACTAACGTTTTATTTCGCTTTCCCTTGCTCGACGGTGTCCTTCTTCCGCGGGCATTTTGTTTTGGGGTGATCAGCGTTGAAGATCATGCTGCACATTGTCAAATGGCAAAAAAACCGCAATACATACGCAACAGTAACGTTTAAACGGGGACTGTCCGGACCCCCGCTCTCCCAATCGATGCGCGACTTACCTTATTACATGCGCTAAGAATGTACCCAATGGCCCATGTAGTCGGCTACTATCATACGTACTTCACACTTTATTTTACGTGCTGGCGAGTCTGTTCTCTCTCGTGTACCTAACACAGCTACAGTAAGTAGTTAGTTGCAGGCCGCGACTCCTTTTTTTCTGCCCAACCCTATAGATATGTGATGCATCAACGTGTATGTGCTGGACGTGCACGCTGTGACATTGACAAGCAATCGCTCAATTCGATAGAGTCTTTCACGTGTCGTGCACAAAAACATCCTCTCATTCAAGGGTGCACGAAAAAAAAGAAAACGACACCACACAACTAGGAAGGTCAGAATGAAAAACAAACCGGATCGCTGTGATAACAGGACGAAATGAGCAAAAAACATTTTTTTTTCGTTTTTTGTTCCCTTTTTTTTANTGTGACCCCGGATATTAGTTACGACCAGGGAGGAGAGAGAAAGGAAGGGCGAAGATAATAAATGGGACGGGGAAAAAACATTGTCCGATGGTCAAACACAACAACCAATTCATTTTTGTTTCCTCAGTCAGTGGTTGTCTTCGTTCGGAGTGCTTACGAGTGATCAATCAACGTGTTGGCGGACGGCGTCCGCTTGTGTCATCACTGTATGTTGGACGTGCTATTTAGTCCAGAGGCTTGGCGCGAGCCGTCGCCGTTAGGCTGTGGTACATACACCAATATATATATATATGCTATTAATATTATATTATACCTGCTACTATAATACTATAGTATTCCCGATCAGCGAACTCAGTAGGCTACTGATTACTGCTGCTGTTTGTAGCAAAGTTGGAGCTCACGTTGATGACACAAGGAAAATATTATTACGAACTAACGTTTTATTTCGCTTTCCCTTGCTCGATGGTTTCCTTCTTCCGCGGGCATTTCGTTTTGGGGTGATCAGCGTTGAAGATCATGCTGCACATTGTCAAATGGCAAAAAAACGCAATACATACGGAACAGTAACGGTAAAACGGGGACGGACGGGCCCCCGCTCTCCCAATCGATGCGCGACTTACCTTATTACATGGGCTAAGAATGTACCCAATGGCCCATGCAATCGGCTACTGTCATACGTACTTTACACTTTATTTTACGTGCTGGCGAGGCTGTTCTCTCTCGTGTACCTAACACAGCTACATACAGTAGTTAGTTGCAGGCCGCGACTCTTTTTTTTTCTGCCCAACCCTATAGATATGTGATGCATCAACGTGTTTGTGCTGGACGTGCACGCTGTGACATTGACAAGCAATCGCTCAATTAGATAAGAGTCTTTCACGTGTCGTGCACAAAAAAATCCTCTCATTGAATATTTATTTTGTTATCATTGCATTGTTTGCCATCCGACAATGCGTGTATGTATGATAGCATGAGAGAGCTTCGACGTTGATCACCACCGAAAGAAGAAAACCAGTGGGAAGCCAAGCAAGGAAACCTACTGCTGGACTGCAATAGCATATTGGATTTGAATAGCCTATTGAAATACAGTAGACTATTGCACTACAATATCCTACTGGACTACAGTAGCCTATTGGACTACAATAGCATATTGGACTACAGTGACGTATTGGACCACAGTAAACTATTTTTGACGCATGCTACGATAGAGGTGCACCATGTTTTTGCCTTGGAAGGGTGGTTACTTGAAGAGCTCTACACCTCACCCCAAAGTGATCATTAAGGGCATTAAGGGCATTAAGGGAGGAAAATAAAATTGCTATCAAATTGAAGATTACATGGCCGAAGCAAACAAGGAACAAGATTTCAACAAAATAATGACAATAATGTTAAGGAGCTCGCTCATTCAGAAACCATTTCCCCCAAAAAGTGCTACCTCTATCGTAGCACGCATCTGGGCTACAATAGCCTATTACAATAGGCTATTGGACTACAGTCTATTGGACTACGGTATATTATTGGACTGCAGTAGACTATTGGACTTCAATAGCCTATTGGACTACAGTATAGACTATTGGACCACAGTAGACTATTTCACTACAATAGACCATTGTACTACAATAGCCTATTGGACTACAATACTCGTAGCCTATTGGACTACAGTATTATATTGGACTGCAATAGCCTGTTGGGCTACAGTCTATTGGACTACACAGTATAGTGTTGGTCTGCAGTAGTTTATTGGACTACAATCAAGGGCGCACAAAAAAAAGTTATCGACCCCCCCCCCCTATATTGGAGGGAAGAAACCGGACCGTTGTGATCCCAGAAACAATAAGTCAAGTTTTTTTTTATTTACCCCCCACCAGCGAAAAAAAAATAGGGGGGGTCTCTAAAACGAAGTTAACAAAGGGAACAAAAAACAAAAAACAAAATGGTTTTCGCTCATTTCGTCCTGTGATCACAGCGATCCGGTTTGTTTTTCATTCTGGCCTTCCTACGTGTGTGGTGTCGTTTTCTATTTTTTTTTTTACGCCCCTGAACCAAAAGGTATTATTAGAGACAATCAAGAAGTAGAAGGGGTTTCAACCCTTCTACAACTGCCACTTGTCTCCTATTTAATCACTTTAATTCCCAGTGTTTCGTCTCAACAAGCTTTTCATGAAACAAAGGGGGGGGTAACTTCCAGTTTAGGTGTGCTTTGATGCATACATCTTCGCAAAATTTGATTTACGGGGGGGATGTGCTTGGGAGGGAATGTTTACGAGTGATCAACGCTGAAGCTACTGTAGTCCAATACGTAGGCTATTGCAGTTCAATAGGCTACTGTAGGAGTCAATAGGGCCTACTGTAGTCCAATAATATACTGGTAGTCCAATAGACGTAGTTCAAAAGGCCTATTGCTTAGCCAGGGGCATGCGTAAAAAAAAGAGAGAAAACGACACCACACACGTAGGAAGGTCAGAATGAAAAACAAACCGGATCGCTGTGATCACAGGACGAAATGAGCGAAAACCATTTTTTTTCCGTTTTTTGTTCCCTTTTTTTAACTTGGTTTTAGAGACCCCCCCTATTTTGTTTTTGCTGGTGGGGGGGGGGGGGGTAAATAAAAAAAACTTGATTTATTGTTTTCTGGGATCACAACGGTCCGGTTTCTTCCCTCCAATATAGGGGGGGGGTGTCGATAACTTTTYTTTTTGTGCACCCTTTGATTGTAGGTCAATAAACTACTGCCAGACCAACACTATACTGTGTAGTCCAATAGACTGTAGCCCAACAGGCTATTGCAGTCCAATATAATACTGTAGTCCAATAGGCTACGAGTATTGTAGTCCAATAGGCTATTGTAGTACAATGGTCTATTGTAGTGAAATAGTCTACTGTGGTCCAATAGTCTATACTGTAGTCCAATAGGCTATTGAAGTCCAATAGTCTACTGCAGTCCAATAATATACCGTAGTCCAATAGACTGTAGTCCAATAGCCTATTGCAATAGGCTATTGTAGCCCAGATGCGTGCTACGATAGAGGTAGCACTTTTTGGGGGAAATGGTTTCTGAATGAGCGAGCTCCTTAACATTATTGTCATTATTTTGTTGAAATCTTGTTCCTTGTTTGCTTCGGCCATGTAATCTTCAATTTGATAGCAATTTTATTTTCCTCCCTTAATGCCCTTAATGCCCTTAATGATCACTTTGGGGTGAGGTGTAGAGCTCTTCAAGTAACCACCCTTCCAAGGCAAAAACATGGTGCACCTCTATCGTAGCATGCGTCAAAAATAGTTTACTGTGGTCCAATACGTCACTGTAGTCCAATATGCTATTGTAGTCCAATAGGCTACTGTAGTCCAGTAGGCTATTGTAGTGCAATAGTCTACTGTATTTCAATAGGCTATTGAAATCCAATACGCTATTGCAGTACAACAGTAGGTTTCCTTGCTTGGCTTCCCACTGGTTTTCTTCTTTCGGTGGTGATCAACGTCGAAGCTCTCTCATGCTATCATACATACACGCATTGTCGGATGGCAAACAATGCAATGATAACAAAATAAATATTCAATGAGAGGATTTTTTTGTGCACGACACGTGAAAGACTCTTATCTAATTGAGCGATTGCTTGTCAATGTCACAGCGTGCACGTCCAGCACAAACACGTTGATGCATCACATATCTATAGGGTTGGGCAGAAAAAAAAAGAGTCGCGGCCTGCAACTAACTACTGTATGTAGCTGTGTTAGGTACACGAGAGAGAACAGCCTCGCCAGCACGTAAAATAAAGTGTAAAGTACGTATGACAGTAGCCGATTGCATGGGCCATTGGGTACATTCTTAGCCCATGTAATAAGGTAAGTCGCGCATCGATTGGGAGAGCGGGGGCCCGTCCGTCCCCGTTTTACCGTTACTGTTCCGTATGTATTGCGTTTTTTTGCCATTTGACAATGTGCAGCATGATCTTCAACGCTGATCACCCCAAAACGAAATGCCCGCGGAAGAAGGAAACCATCGAGCAAGGGAAAGCGAAANCCGAAAGAAAAAAAGGGAAACCAAAACACAAGTGAAACCCACTATGCCCGAGGTCTAACTCCCTCCTGTATCTATATAGCCACATAACAGACATATAGATACCTCGCACGCCCCTCCTCCCCAACATGCGATCGATTGACTGCTGCTGTGCATGCGTGCAGCCCAAAGGAAGAAAAATAACAATGCAATACAACTCTGGCCGGTACTTCAAGGAACTTTAACTTTTGATGGTAACATCAGAGTACCAACGGGTATTACATTTCCGTTCAGAGTTGTGACCCTTACGCAAACCTTTTTTACTACCTAAAACAAAACTATCTGAACGGCGGGATATTTGGGACGTCGGTACCGTATACGGCCGTACGTTGACCTACCCGCCCCGTTTCAATACCTGGGGAACCAGGGAGGCGTGTTTGTTAGGGACGCACGCGCAAGCGTTTCTATAAAAGAAACGTTGGAAGTGAGATTCGAACCCGTGTCCTCGACGACGCCACATGTGAGGGTAATACCTGCTGAGCTATAGGGGTAAAATATCGATCAATTACCCAGCCCAGGGTAATCTTTATAACATCACACTAATTTCGAGTAGTTTTTGGTTTCCCTAAAAACGTGGGCGCAGTTTTAAAAAAAGGTACCAGGCACCAGGTAAAACAAGTGCGAGAGTGAAAATAGTATGTTAGGGACCCATACAGTAACAACAAACGATGAGCAATCCCACGGCCTACGTGGGTTTGTACCGATAATGCATGTATGTATACCAGGTATGCCCTTTTGGGCATGCGCCTTATTGGGCAGTTCATCAGCTGAGGAGTATACTAATAGTCAGTCCGAAATATTGCCTCAGAAGGCAGAAAACAAAGTGCAATAAGGCATGCATGCCCTGTCGTAGCACGCGCCAGTATACTGCACATATATATATATATATCCTACAGTAAGTATATATCATATATATAGGAGTGTCAACAGAGTTAATAACTGCCGACCCGACCCTCGTTTTAGGGACACAACTACAACACACAGTACTAGCACAGACCCCACGAGCGAAGAAACAAAACAAACTAAAACTAAACCAAACAAAACAAACAAAAGGCAAGGCAAGGCAAGGCAAGGCAAGGCAAGGCCAGGCAAGGCTTATATTTTCGGGGACACTTGGCAAAAACAAAAACAAACAAATGTGGAAAAGAAAATCGTGCTCAGCTACAAGCACTAATAGTAATGTACACAACGCTGTAAATCCTACCAGGTATAGTACACTATTAATAGTACACACTATTATAGCTTACCAGGTATGGTTTGTCTGCACAAAAGGATGGTGCCACAGTAGGGGGTCAAGGCTTTCTTGCTCAGATGATACGGTAAGTAGGCGTTTCTTGCTGTTGGCGGGGCCGTACCGCTACGTATAGGCTGGTGCGTGAATTTCAAACCGCGTGTGTATGTACCCCCCCTCTACTGCCTGTCGGCCTCGTATTATGGTTGTATCCGGCGTGCGCGAAGGTGGTGGAGGCTAGACAAGACGAGAACGCTCGCAAACAGGCTGCGCGAGACTCGAAGGTATGTTTGTTCATTCATTGTGGGTT
>MEHQ01000363.1:55766-66593 GCA_008828725.1 Saccharina japonica | reverse complement strand
AAGAAAAAAAAAAATGGAAAAAAAAAATATTCAAATCCGCTTTTCATTGGTCAACACACGCACCAGCACCAAAGATTAGGATCTTGGGGTATAATCTTGGGTGGTGGTGCGGGTTCTGACCAATGAAAAGCGGATTTGAATTTTATTTTTTTCCAAATTGAATTTATTTTATACCTCGTTAATTCGGGCCCCTAAGGAGCCCGATCGTCACTCAGAATGCGTTTCAGACAAACAAGTGCTGCCTCTATCGTACAGTATCGTAAGTGTCGTCTTTCTCGTTGGCCTGTTTCTTATTACGTAGGTGTCCTGCACTGCTGTTATTCGACATGCCCTTTCTGGGACATAAATTAACAACCAGGTACTAACATGGACGATTATAGCGTCGGCCACTGCCTATACTTACTCGTAGTCAGGGGGCCAATCTTATCGAGCAACTTTTCCCCCAAAAATTCCAAAACTTTTTCTCCAAGAAAATCAGGAAAAACAGGAAACATAACATTTACGTTCAACGTTTGGAAATTTATCAGCGGGAAAAAATGTTTGGAAGGCTTGGCATTCCAATACTTCGAAATATTTGGATTAAAAAATGGGAAAAAAATGGACAAAACAGAAAATTGCGCGAAAACACTATTGGATTTTTTGGAAAATCATGGCTCCGATAAGAGTGGCCCTTACTACGTCGTACAGAGTAGTAGTTAGGCGAGAGATACAAACTGGTGCTGTCCGAGTTTTACAACGCAAGGAGCCGTACGACACAGGCGCAAAATGATCCTCTCCTAACCCGTGTACTGCTTGCGGTGGGCGCTCGCGCTGTTCGTAGACGTTTCATGTTATCCAAACTTCATTTTGTTTTATTGGTCGTTATTGTGAGGGTATTACCTGCTGAGCTATAGGGGTAAAAGATCGATCGATTACCCAGCCCAGGGTAATCCTTATAACATTATCACGTACATACCGTATAACACGGAAGAAAGCACTCCCCGGTGATAATATTTTGGCATTTAAAAATAGTATCACCGGGTGTGCTGTTGTGGAGGGGTGTGCTATCTAACGCATCCCCGGTGATAAACATTATGCATGAGAGCCCCCTGCAGCTAGGGGGTGTGGTAACGAGAGGGTGTGACAACGACGGGGTTTGCTAACGGCATTATTGGTTGATATAGAGAGGTAGCAGACCCCGACCAGATTCAGGGGGGGTGGTAATGAGAGGGTGCGATAACGGTATATCAATGATTGCTATGGAGTGAGTGTGAACAGACCCCGGCCAGAATGCAGGGGGTATGTTAGCAAGGGGTGTGCTAACGCATGACAAGCTTGGTCTAAAAACAGTTTGTTTTTCTATTAATAGTATCACGTATTGCTGGTGATGGTAAGGCAAACGCTTGAAATCCGGGGATAACAGCAAAAAACCCCGCCTTGCTACTATACCGCAAAACGGTTACCGGTACCGGTACCATACAGGTACTCATTGATGAAACCTTGAGGGTCGCACCGCAAGTGCTGCAGGTGCTTCACCGGTACCGGTACCAGTAGCCGGGGCTTGACACACGGCGGACGTAGGAGACGTGATGATGGGTTAGTGCCAGTACCGGTAAGCGCGCTGGTCCCAGAGAAAAACGACATGATCGTCGCCCGAGGCGTGGCAGCAGCAGCTACAGGTGGGGTCGAAGCCGCAGACTCGTTCGGCCCACTGTGAGGGGGCGCAGCAGTTGCCTCCATGCTGGTGTCCATACCGATGCGCGTTGATTGTGGATTGTGAACGATATCCATCCACCAGGTGGTGTGATATTGGTGGAGTTTTGACACTGTTTTCAGGCGTACACACGTAGGGGGTGTGACATCTAACGTACCCCCGGTGATAAAGTGACGGTAAAGACCTTATGTGGGGGGGGGGTGTTATCTAAGGGGGGTGTACTTTCTTCCGTGCTATACGGTACCTTATTATACCTGGTAGCCCTTGTATCCCTTATATCCCATAAAGGAGGTCCCTGAAAAAGGTAGTCCCTTAAACAGGGGGTCCCTGAAAAAGGTAGTCCCTTAAACAGGGGGTCCCTTAAAAAGGAGGCACCTTGAAGAGGGGGTACCTTAAAAAGGGAGTCCCTTAAACAGGGGGTCCCTTAAAAAGGGGGTCCCTTAAACAGGAGGCACCTTAAATAGGGGGTACCTTAAAAAGGGAGTACCTTAAAAAGGGGGTCCCTTAACAAGGAGGCACCTTGAAGAGGGGGTCCCTGAAAAAGGTAGTCCCTTAAAAAGGGGGTCCCTTAAAAAGGAGGCACATTAAAGAGGGTCCCTGAAAAAGGTAGTCCCTTAAAAAGGGGGTCCCTTAAAAAGGAGGCACCTTAAAGAGGGGGTCCCTGAAAAAGGGAGTACCTTAAAGAGGGGGTCCCTTAAAAAGGGGGTCCCTTAAAAAGGAGGCACCTTAAAGAGGGGGTCCCTGAAAAAGGCAGTCCCTTAAACAGGGGGTCCCTTGAAAAGGGGGTAATAATAGCTGTAAACCACTCAGTCACAGCGCCGGCTGAGTATACGTAAGCTAAACCGATAATTTCACAATCTCAGTGCTAAAAAAAGTGTTCTTTTCATATTTTCTTACTACTGTAAAGACATTCTACTGCTTGTTGCACTTATTTCCCTTAAACAGGAGGCACCAATAGGGGGTACCTTAAAAAGGGAGTACCTTAAAAAGGGGGTCCCTTAACAAGGAGGCACCTTGAAGAGGGGGTCCCTGAAAAAGGTAGTCCCTTAAAAAGGGGGTCCCTTAAAAAGGAGGCACATTAAAGAGGGTCCCTGAAAAAGGTAGTCCCTTAAAAAGGGGGTCCCTTAAAAAGGAGGCACCTTAAAGAGGGGGTCCCTGAAAAAGGGAGTACCTTAAAGAGGGGGTCCCTTAAAAAGGGGGTCCCTTAAAAAGGAGGCACCTTAAAGAGGGGGTCCCTGAAAAAGGCAGTCCCTTAAACAGGGGGTCCCTTGAAAAGGGGGTAATAATAGCTGTAAACCACTCAGTCACAGCGCCGGCTGAGTATACGTAAGCTAAACCGATAATTTCACAATCTCAGTGCTAAAAAAAGTGTTCTTTTCATATTTTCTTACTACTGTAAAGACATTCTACTGCTTGTTGCACTTATTTTGCCCCTCCGGACAAAATGTCGTCGTACATGTTCCAGTCCGACTTACTTGTGAATCGGTTTCTCGTGTAAAAAAAATTCGACACCATTTTTTTTCTGAACTCCCAAAATTCTTAAGGCGCTGTCGCGTACTCACTGCTGTACCTGTAGGAGTGTGATGGGAAAAAAAGAAAAACCCCGGGACAAAACCTGCATTATTACCATATATGCCTCCTTCGTCGAAAACCTTTTCGACGAAAAACATGTCGGTGAAGTCCGGTTACAGAAGCATACCGGTGTACTTATATATCCCCACCCGTTTGCCGCCAGCCTGCTCTACCCTAGCCTACCCCCTCCCCCTGCCGGTTTTGCACGAGGAAGAAAAAGAAAAAGAAAAAAAAAAGAGTGCCTTTCTTCTGAATGACCCACAAGACCTGGAAAAAAAAAATAACTAAAAATGTTCCCATGCTATGTGCCATGAATATGATATCGGTATGAAAAACGTGATAGGACAAACTGCCTGTCCGCTATAAGCGCCCCAACGAACGAACGAACGCACGAACGAAGGAAGGAACGTTTGCGCCTGGCACCGGCACCGGCAGAGCTACCGCCCCTCGAACTCGCTCGAACCGCGGACAATAAACGGCGCTTCTTCCTCTGCTATAACCCCCGCCCCCGCCCCCTTCCCCCCCCCCCTCCCCCCACCCCCCGCTTCATCATGACGTGCACCCACCAACAGGGTAGGTACAACCCCCTTCCCCCTCCCCCCCCCCCTCCCCCCACCCCCCGCTTCATCATGACGTGCACCCACCAACAGGGTAGGTACAACCCCCTTCCCCCTCCCCCCCCCCCTCCCCCCACCCCCCGCTTCATCATGACGTGCACCCACCAACAGGGTAGGTACAACCCCCTTCCCCCTCCCCCCCCCCCTCCCCCCACCCCCCGCTTCATCATGACGTGCACCCACCAACAGGGTAGGTACAACCCCCTTCCCCCCCCCCCCCCCCCCCCCTCAAAAAAAAAAACGCCTGCACGAATCACAACCTCAAAAACCTCAAAAAACCAAAACCTAACCCCGAAGAAACCAAAACCAACCATATCGAACCAGACCCACCTCAAAACCCATCAAACACTTTTCGCAAAAGAAGAGCATCAATCACTAACCAATAATCAACCAACCAATCACCCAGCCAGCCAACCAACCAATCAAAACGCTCTGCTCTCTCTCTCTACCCCTTAGCCTGGGCACTCGCCCCTCCCGCCGAGTGCGTCGTCGCTACCGGCCTCTTCGTGACGGCGACGGGGGAAGAGACGGCGGGCGCCCGCGACTTCGCGGCGGCGGCGGTGGCCGCCTTTACCGGCTTCCCGGAGAGCACGTCCTTGATCTCGGCCCCCGTAAGAGTTTCGTATTGGAGGAGGGCGTTTGCGAGGGAGTCCAGGTCTCGGCGGTGTGTCTCCAGGCAATTCCACGCGCGCTTGTATGACTGATCCAGAAGTTCTCGCACCTATCATATAAGGGGTAGATAAATAGGAGGGGGGGAGAGGGAGGGGGGGGGGGGGGGTGTACTGATGTCGTGCACGGCCGTAGCGTATGACCATGAAGGGAGGCGGGGGGGGAGGGGGGGGGGGTATTTGTCATGCATGGCCATCGTATGACCATGACCATAGACCTTCGCATCTCTACAAAGCCGGGACAGAGCACGTCGGGTTTTCACCGACCAGGCAGGCATTGCAGGGGGGGGGGCACTTGCATGATGGATGCGCGAAGAAAGCGAACATGGTAACGAAAACATGAGGATGAAGAAACAGCAAATACCATTGACAACGAGAATCGTTTAGCCGCGCCTCCATCCGATACGCACGGCCTCTCTTGAGCTTATACAGTACAAAAGTAGTGTCTGCTACTCGTATACAGCGATTAGCATCACACACCTCTCGCTGTCGATCGCCGCCCCGACACAAGACGATACCATACCATACTACATCAGAATTAAAAAAAAAACTATCGGCCGTTGTCTCCGTCTGAAAATAGACTGCTGCTGCTGCATGCCACTCAATCTGGACGGAAATGTAACGACCGTTTGGTATTTATATTTAATATCCAGTGGTCCTTATATATCCGGCCACAGTAGAATATCTAGGGCTGGGCACTGGCACAGTATGTACTGGCAGTAGTAATCTACTGATTGACCCGGCCAGTATATTCGCCAGTAGTTTTTTTTATATCATGTACGTCCAAGAAACACGCCATATTTTAGTACGGAAACCCACTACATGCGTTTCGGAAGGAGATGGGAGAAAGGAGAGACAATACACTGCTGCAATCCAGTATACTGATTGATTTTGACGACAGTATACATCGCTACTGACTGAGTCAGCCGGTGCCCAGCCCTAGGGATACCTACAGTAATACCTACGCCCTACATTTCCGTCCAGATCAGCACCGTATACACAAGCGTACCGCTTTTCGAGAATTTTCTCAGAATTTTCCAAACTTTACAAATTTTTAGATTTCCTGATATTTTGTCCTCTGTTTTAAATTTCACATATTTTGAAAATTATTTCACAAAAAATATGGAAAAAAAGCTGTCCGGTAAAAAACGGCCCTAAATATCCTATGAACACACTATTCATATCATAACACAGTGGGTACCCCGATTTGAGAGCATTCGGGATTTAAGAGCGGTCGAAATCGGCATGTCCCGCCTATTACACTAAAAAAACTATGTATTGCCCACTACAGATAATAGCAATATTGTAGTTAAGAGCGCTTGTTTTGGCTTGTCACGGGGGCTCTCTTGACTAGGGGTACACACTGTAGCACACTAAGAATAAATCCTAGTAACATCCTATGAATACCATATGAATTCCTATTCACACACTTCCGGGATATAAGAGCGGTCAGATCGGCATGTGCCGCCTACTATACTATTTAATAGAAGCCATGTATTGCCCACTACGGATAAGAGCAATGTTGTAGTCAAGAGCGCTTGTTTTGGTTTTAAGATTGTCACGGGGGCTCTCTTGACTAGGGGTACACACTGTAGCACACCAAGAATATCCTAGTGCCATCCTATTGATGTCCTATTAATATCCTATTAACCCCTTAAGAGCTGGTCCCACGTTTTTGGGGGGAAAACTACTCGGAATTACGTGGTGTGGAATATGTTTTTCAGTTATGTATGGGTTAACACACCAACACCCTGTTAACACTCTACTGGTATCAATATCAATAGTACGCAGTATATATTTACCTCGCTGTCGATGGCTGCCCTCACTGCGTCCCCCTCCTCCCTCTGGTCCTTGATGAACACCTTCCCCACCTTCTCAGACATGCCGCACTGCGTCACCATAGAACGGGCAATATTTGTCGCCTGCCGATAAGGAAAGGAAAAATACGGAATTGTACGGAAAGGAAAGGAAAGGTACGGAGAGGTAAAAGACGGTGATCTGATGAACAAATTGTGTGGCCGAGGTGTGTCACGAAAGCCTTTTGTGACATGGGGTAATTACTGCATTCCGATGACATCGGGTAATTACCGGGTAATTCCCCAGTCGAGGGATATACTATTACGGGGGACCATAGTAAATAGGACTTACGGTACACACAAAACACTATATATTCACCTATTTTTACTATAATATTTGGTCCTATTTACTATGGTCCCCCGTAACAATACGTAGTCAGTAACAGTAATAATTTGTTGTATGTATTTTCGAATTGCGTTGTATATTATCATTTTCTGTGGCATGGGAGGGAGAGCAGCTGGCTGATATGTCTACCGCATTATCAACTCTGTCATGCTCACATGTCTTTTGCCCATAAACGCATCTCCCTCCCTTCACTGTTTGGGTTAGTTATACTGTACGAATTCTCGGATGACTGAGACACCCAATGGTCCAACACCATTGTACTCCTTCAGTCAGCAATACACGTAGTCAGTCATAGTCAGCAATAGCCAGTAATAGTCCCGTCACGAATATTTCGGCCAAAAGGTGCTATAATACCCCCCCCTTTCTTGCAGCACGCCTCCTATCGTAGCTCAAACGAAACCCCTTCGTATACGTATACCTCGGCAGCCCGGCCTTCTTCGTAGAGGGACCGACCCGACCCCACCGACGCTTGTATATCGTCACTTTTTTTCCCCCTGCCGACATTTATTCGTCTTCACGCTTTCAGAACTGCAAAACTTGCCCCACACTAATTCCAAGTAGCTTGTCCCCCCAAAAAAGTAGGACCGGTTCTTAAGGGGGGTTAAAATAAACGTCCCCAAAACGGGGTATAATGTTAATTTAATGTCATCAAGTGCAGCGAAAGAGAGCTGATTTTGAGGAGGGGAAAAAAGAAAAGAAAAGACGACGACGATGATGTTTCACCTGCTGCAAGTCGGATGTTGCACCCGAAGTTACGTTTTCCGGGCCAAACACCATCTCCTCCGCCACCCTACCCCCCATGCAAACATCCATCCTCGCCAGCATCTTTTTCATGCACACCAATGCACAACAATGTACACCAAGGGGAAGGGGAAGGGGGAGGGGAGGGGAGAGGAAGGGGAAGGGGACGGGACGGGAGGGGACGGGAGGGGAGGGGAGGGGAGGGGGGGAGCGTTAGAACCTATTTACTCACTCACAGCAGAGCGAGCGAGCGCACGGTTGCCTGGTTCGTGTTCCAGTTTGCGCCGCTGCCACATTCGACGGCTATCTACGAACATTACTCGTACACACATGACAATCCGAGCCTTACAATTCCCTACTGTAGAGATAGATGTACTATATTCTTCTCCCTCATTCGCAAAATTAATTAATTATACCCCCCCATACCACGAACAACCTCGTACCTAACGAGTACATGTATATACACTACAGTACCTTATTCACACAACACATACTCACACATCATCATATTCTTCTACTAGCGTTGTTGTAGTACACTATATAGTCTATTAATTCTCTGTTGGACGTAATTCTCAAAATACCCCTTCTTCTGTCTTGGTTTCTGGTTCACCTCTGGTTATACTCACGGGTCGGGTCAAACCTCGCGGGTCAGGTCGGGTCGAGTCCGGCAAAGGGTGGACCCGACCCGACCCGACCCGACCCGACCCGCGATATTTTGAAAAGTTCCTGACCCGACCCGTGGGTCACGTCGTGACGCGTGTAGAGCCTGGTATGAATGCCGTCACCGAAAGGAACACCCTTCGGCGACCAACTGGCCCAACACCTCAACAATCAATAATCCTATCCATAATAGTATAAACCCGCACACCCCAGATTTTGTGGAAAGGGGCAACACAGAAAAAATGGAAAGCAAAACGAAAACTAGACGACGACGCGGAGGCGATAAGGTGAAAACTTCAATTAACCTGAACCTCCACTTTACCCACATTTGCACCCTACAGACAAGGACGGACGAAACCGTGCGGAGCAACCGAACAGGTTCGTATAGAGTTGCAGTTCACGGGTCAGGTCACACCTCGCGGGTCCGGTCCGGTCCGGTCCGGTCCGGTCCGGTCCGGTCCGGTCCGGTCCGGTCCGGTCCGGTCCGGTCCGGTGCGGTCCGGTCCGGTCCGATCCGGTCCGGTCCGGTCCGGTCCGGTCCGGTCCGGTCCGGTCCGGTCCGGTCGGGTCGGGTCGGATCGGGCCGGGTCGGGTCAGGGAAACCTGGCTCCGACACGTGAGGTTGGTTTTGAAAAACTCTTGACTCGACCCGACCCGACCCGACCCAACCCGTGAGATTTTGGAGATCCCTCTTAAACCCGGAGAGCTCTGTTATTTTTGTTTAGTTTGTTTGTTTGATACTTTTCACTACTGCAACAAGAAAAACGTTTCACTGTCATTCCACAGTTTTGTCCACGAAAACGATGTCTGCAATAACTTGTAGAAGCAGCTACGGGGTTAATGAGAGACGTCAGCAGGCCAACCCGAAGTCCAGAGCTCTCTACGAGTGCTTGACCCTGGCTTAACCCATTCACAACAACAACAACAACGTATCACCTGCTTCCTGGACATGCTGGTCTGGTCCCCCTCTGGGAGCTGCATCACCATGCCCAGGCTGTTCCCGCGCGGCATGATGGTCGCCTTGTGCACCGGGTGTGCCCCGGGCGTTTTTATCGCCTACCATATCGTTTTGATTCCCCCGCAGAACATAACCAGAGCAGGACAAAGCAGCAACAGTTAGCAAAACACACCGGAAAAAAAACAGAACGAAACAGAACAGAGCAAACAAAGCAGAACAAAACAGCAACAGTTAGCAAAACACACCAGAGCAAAACAGAACGAAACATAACAGAGCAAACAGAACAGAACGAAACAGAGCAAAACAGAACAAAACAAAAACAGAGCAAAACAGAACAAAACAAAACAGAGCAAAACAGAACGAAACAAAACAGAGCAAAACAGAAAGAAAAAAAAACACAACAGAACAAAACAAAGCAGAACAAAACAAAACAAGGCAGAACAAAACAAATCGAATCAACACAGAACAGAAAACAACAAAACAAATGAAAACAGAGCAGAGCACAACAGAGCGAATCAGAACAAAACAAAACAAAACAAAACAAAACAAAACAGAGTAGAACGAAAAAAATTAACGGAGACGAGGAGGAACGGATATGTCTACCGCATTATCAACTCTGTCATGCTCACATGTCTTTTGCCCATAAACGCATCTCCCTCCCTTCACTGTTTGGGTTATACTGTACGAATTCTCGGATGACTGAGACACCCAATGGTCCAACACCATTGTACTCCTTCAGTCAGCAATACACGTAGTCAGTCATAGTCAGCAATAGCCAGTAATAGTCCCGTCACGAATATTTCGGCCAAAAGGTGCTATAATACCCCCCCCTTTCTTGCAGCACGCCTCCTATCGTAGCTCAAACGAAACCCCTTCGTATACGTATACCTCGGCAGCCCGGCCTTCTTCGTAGAGGGACCGACCCGACCCCACCGACGCTTGTATATCGTCACTTTTTTTCCCCCTGCCGACATTTATTCGTCTTCACGCTTTCAGAACTGCAAAACTTGCCCCACACTAATTCCAAGTAGCTTGTCCCCCCAAAAAAGTAGGACCGGTTCTTAAGGGGGGTTAAAATAAACGTCCCCAAAACGGGGTATAATGTTAATTTAATGTCATCAAGTGCAGCGAAAGAGAGCTGATTTTGAGGAGGGGAAAAAAGAAAAGAAAAGACGACGACGATGATGTTTCACCTGCTGCAAGTCGGATGTTGCACCCGAAGTTACGTTTTCCGGGCCAAACACCATCTCCTCCGCCACCCTACCCCCCATGCAAACATCCATCCTCGCCAGCATCTTTTTCATGCACACCAATGCACAACAATGTACACCAAGGGGAAGGGGAAGGGGGAGGGGAGGGGAGAGGAAGGGGAAGGGGACGGGACGGGAGGGGACGGGAGGGGAGGGGAGGGGAGGGGGGGAGCGTTAGAACCTATTTACTCACTCACAGCAGAGCGAGCGAGCGCACGGTTGCCTGGTTCGTGTTCCAGTTTGCGCCGCTGCCACATTCGACGGCTATCTACGAACATTACTCGTACACACATGACAATCCGAGCCTTACAATTGCCTACTGTAGAGATAGATGTACTATATTCTTCTCCCTCATTCGCAAAATTAATTAATTATACCCCCCCATACCACGAACAACCTCGTACCTAACGAGTACATGTATATACACTACAGTACCTTATTCACACAACACATACTCACACATCAT
>MEHQ01000363.1:27414-55310 GCA_008828725.1 Saccharina japonica | reverse complement strand
TAGGGAAGGGGGGGGGGGGGGGTGTACTCATTAGCCGCATGTCGTGGACGGCCGTAGTCGTATGACCATAGACCCTCGCATCCCTACAATGCAGGGACGGAGCACGTTGGGCTTTCACCAACCAAGCAAGAGGTTACAGGGCCGGTATACATAAAGCTAGAGGTTTGACGCGGGTACACCGACACACACATTATTATCTCACCCCCCCCCAAAAAAAAACGCCGATTATTTTTTTATATTTTCTGCACCCACCACGATGGCGTGGCCTCCTTCGTGGAACGCCGTGCACTTGGCTGTCTCCTTGCTGATCACCGCAGATCGCCGCTCCGCCCCCATGAGGATTTTGTCCTTCGCCCACTCGAGCGCCTCCGTCGTGACCGCTTTCGCGCCGTCCAGGCTAGCCTTCACGGCCGCCTGCCATGAAAAAAAAAAAAACGAAACGAAACGAAACGAAACGAAAAACAAGAATATATTTACACCAACACAAAACAAGAAACAAAAAACGAACAAACAACTGAACAAACACGAACAAACGAACATGCAAACAAACAAACAAACAAACAAACACACGAACAAACAAACAAACAAACAAACAAACACACGAACAAACAAACAAACAAATAAATGTGTACAAGGACACAACCAGCCAGAAAACCATGAGATACGAGCAAAACCTACCAATTAACCAGCAACATACACACGCAAACCATCACACACCAAAACCACGGCCCACCTCTCCCTCCCCCCTCCCAACCCGCCCATCTTGAAAACCCCTCCCCCGCATTTATATACACACGCACAGCAAGGTATCACGAACTCCCCCCCCTTCCACCCCGCATATCTTGAACCCCGCCCCCCGCCCCCTACATCCCGCTGGTCTTGAAACCCTCCCATCCTCACCCCACTTGGTCGACGAGGTTCCCCCCCCCCCCCCTCCTACGCCCCGCTGGTATTGAAACCCTACCACCCCCACCCCCTCCCCCGACAAGCACAAAATAGCAACAAACTCTAAGCAACCGGACGCACTTGGTTGACGAGGTTAGACAGCTATTAGAGCCCCCGTCCCCCTCCCTCTACATCCCGCTGGTGTTGAAACCGATTCCCCCCCCCGCCCTCCCCCCTCCGAGGAGCACACAAGGACAAAAAAACTCTACAACAACCGGAACGGCAATTGGTTGAGCGAAGGATTTTTTTTTTTTTTTTGGACAGCTATTACTAAAACCTCGACGAGGCGCGAGGTCTATATGGCCATACGACTACGTACACCAAGTCAGTATCATGATTACCCCCCCCCACCCCCAGCGCCTCCCCCCGCCGCCCCCCCCCCTACATCCGCTGGGTCCTTGAAAACTGCCCTTCTTCGGGCTCTACTGTACGCCCCACACCAACCCCCCTTCCTTCCTTCCTTCCCCGCCCCTTATCCCCTACATCACCAACAAACTCTAAAAAAACGGCACAAAACAGGAACAGCCATTTATGTCTAAACAAAAAAAACGAACACAAAAGGCACGCACCTGGTTGACTAGGTTGGACAGGTCCGCCCCCGAGAACCCCGGCGTACCCCTGGCGAGCTCCTTGAGGTTCGCCTTCGTGTCGAGGATGGTGCGGGACGTGTAGAGCCCCAAGATTTTTTCGCGCCCCCGCACGTCAGGGAGGGGGACGGCGACGTGCTTGTCGAACCGCCCGGGGCGGGTGAGCGCGTGGTCCAGCGTCTCGGGGAAGTTGGTGGCGGCGATGACGATAACGTTGCTGTTCTGGTCGAAACCGTCCATCTCCACCAGCAGCTATGTTAAGGTTGTGGGTGTTGTTGTTGTTGTTGTTGTTGTTGTTGTTGTCGTCGTAAAACGAAAAAGACAAAAGGAGCATCATTCGAGCGAGCGGACGCATCGAAATGTAAAATAAAAGGGAAAGGAAAGGAAAAGGGAGCAAAGGAAGGGAAAGGGAAGGGAAGGCAGACATGAGCACACCGAGCGAACGCACAAACACGAAAGCAATGGAAAAGGAAAAGGAATACAGGAAAAATGATTCTGATATAATTAGAAAAGACAATTCAGCCGGTGAGGTAAAGGAGTAGGACGAAAATAACTCGTACCGTGCCTGCCCCTTACTGTACCATGCCATATACCCCGTACCGTACCATACACTAACATACCTTACCCCACCCCGTACCACACCATACCATAACATACCCTACCCTGTACCATGCCATACCACACCACACCACCCACACTACATCAAACCTTACCATACCATGCCCCACCATACCCTACCCTACCTTACCCTACCCTACCCTACCCTACCCTACCCTATTATACCTACCATACTCTACCCTACCCTACCTTACCCTACCCTACCCTACCCTACCCTACCCTGTTATACCTACAATACTCTACCCTCCCCTACCTTACCCTACCCTACCCTACCCTATCCTACCCTACCGAATCACACAATACTGCAAGCGTACCTGGTTGAGGGTCATCTTGAGCGCCGAGCTGTCTCTGAGCTGGCGGGAAGAGCCGATGGCGTCGATCTCGTCTATGAAAATGATGCACGGCGAAGTCTTCTTGGCAGCGGCGAACAGCTCGCGCACCCTCTATAAAGCAGAGACCAAAGCACAAGCGTGGGAGCAAGAGAGACCAAGGGAAGGAGGGAGGGAGGGAGGGAGGGAGGGGGACAAGTGGGATTCGGGCGGGGGGGGTGAGCACTACGACCGTACAGCAGTACTGCCGTAGGGGGGATCACTCTTCTGTTTATTTTTGGCCACATTAGACTGGAATTCTTATGGTAAGACGGGGTTGTTTTCCACACGATTTTCAGTACAAAGAGGTCTCATCCTTATGTTTTCCCCCCAAAAAATCTCAAGCCTCAAATTTTTCATTTATCCGATTCTCAACATCTGTCTGTCGCGTACTACTGTAGGGTGGGGTCAACCTTGCGTTATTTTTTGTTACGCAACCGCTACGAACGACTCTTTTGGCCGAATGGCTGCCCTATAAATTTGCACCTTTTATGATTTTCGTTTTCACGATAAGCTCGTACGTACACGCTGCGCCAGCAAAATACATGTAAAGTCCAATTTTAGAGTGAGGTACAGGGCCATTCCCCGCCCGAGTGGAAACGGGGGTATATAGTGTATACCCCCCCCCCTACCGTACTACACACAGCAGTAGCAAGAAGAGGCGAACCAGGAAGGGGATAAGAAAAGAAAAAACATTAATGATGTACTATACGAGTATGGAAAAGAAAAGAAAAAACGATGAGCGCCAAAAATGGTGGGAGGTATCTCTTATCAGAAGTGGGCATGGTGCTTCGTCTCTCGAAACGGATGCGTGGTCAATGTTCAAATAACTCGAAAGGTAATACGTAGTCGTGGCAACAAATGAGTACGCCCCCCCCCCCCCCCCCCCACCTCCCACCTCCCACCCCTCCCCCTCTTTCACACACCTTGGCGCCAACGCCAACGAACATCTCCTCAAACTCCGATCCCGAGGAGTAGTAGAACGGGACGCCCGCCTCTCCAGCGATGGCCCTCGCCAACAACGTTTTCCCTGCGCGAGGCGAACAACGCAACACAAAAGGGGTTTCCATTCAAGTTGGGATGTAAGCCAAGCCACTCCTCAACGAGGGCTTCATCACGTGTTTGTAGGTAGTACTTCTGTAATTTCGCCTTCTTCCCTCACGCCGTTTCGCTCCGCTCCGGCTCGACAGGGATGCGTGGTCAATGGTCGAATGGCTAAATTGGAGGGCTGGGCACTGGCTGACTCAGTCAGTAGCGATGTACACCGGTCAAAATCAACCAGTACACTGGATTGCAGCAGTATTTTGTCTCTCCTCTTGCCTCTCTCCTTCCGAAACGCATTTGGTGGGTTTCCGTACTATAATATGGCGTGTTTCTTGAACGTACACGAGAAAAAAACTACTGGCGAATATACTGGCCGGGTCAACTTATCAGTAGATTATTACTGGCAGTAGATTACTACTGCCAGTACATACTGTGCCAGTGCCCAGCCCTACTGAATTGAGCTGTTCCTCACCGGTTCCGGGGGGTCCAGTGAGCATGAGCCCCGTCGGCAGCTTCCCTCCCAGCCTCGTGAACACGGCGGGGTTCTTGAGATACATCACAATCTCCTCCAGCTCAGCCTTGGCCTGCGTGATGATATATACCATGCGACAAGCGTCATCAGATATAGGAGGCGTTCACGGCCGGGACATGGGGTTGGGATTGATGGATTTACAACGTAATTGCTGTAATTAATATACCGGCAGGTAGTCGAGACGCGCTGCTGTGTATATACAAGGAAACTACACCAGGTATAATATATATGTAGACGGATACTGAATGTTGCTGTGCGTTCTTCGCTCACACGAGCAAAGTACGAACCACAGGAGACCGCGGTATGACCGCCTTGACTGACTGACTGACCGACCGACCCCTACACTAAAAGTAGTACATTAGAGGGTAAACGAGGCCTTGACAGCGAGAACCAAAAATGACCGCTCTTCCATCTACTACTACTACTGTAAATAGAAAATTCAGTCCTAATCCCCCCAACTGCTGTAGCATTACTGCTGTCGCCAAAACAGATTAAGAAAAAAAAAAGAGCTCGGGGCGAAAAAGAGCATGCACAAGTTGACCTCTGACTTTTGATTGATTTTTTCTTTTATATGTAAAAATTAACCAGTTTGTACAAAATACGTATATTATCAAAAAAAAAAAAAAAAAAAAAACAGCTGCTGTGAAATCGAGGATTTCGTCGAAACTCATGTTTGCTTCGTAGCTGAGTGTGAGACTTCGATCGCGCGTACTTATGGGTTCATATACGTCAGCTCTGTTTTCTTTGCTTTGCTTTGTTTCATTTACCTCATCAATGCCGACCACGTCCTCGAACGTCTTGTCGCTCGTCTCCGCTATGTGCACGCTGCTGGTGGGCACGAGCTTAGACCCCACGGCGAGGTCGAAGACGCTGTAGGCCACCGTGGAGATGAAGAACCACTTCACCACAAAGCGAAGGAGGCCGAACACCTGCGTTCCGGAGAGGACCCGGGGCATGTTTTACCACAGCAGCAAAGGGCAGCAGAGGAGGCAGCAGCAGCAGCAGCAGCAGCAGCAGCAGCAGCAGCAGCAGCAGCACGCGCAACACGCGTGAAAAAAAAACGACGCGGCGAAACAAAAAACGATTCAAGCGGCGACATCAGTCAGCCATCTCCGTGCTTCACGCGGTCATAGGTACGGAAATATTAGCAACGTTTAGGCATTGATTTAAAGAGTAAACGGTCCTTAGATTTGCCGTCCAGAGTGAGTGGCTTATTCGGCCCTTACCCCCCCCCCTCCATGGCAACCACCACCACTGAGGCGTTTCTGTTGACAATAAAATTTGAAGAAAAAAAAAGCAAAAAAGGGCTCCAACGACACGAACACGCACTAGAGGAAGGCCGCGGCCGCAGTGCCTCTCCCAGTACGAACACCGCACTCCAAAAACAAAAAACGTACGGTACCAAGAATCAAGTATCAAGTATTTTCCTTTTTACCACCGTGAAGATGATTCCACTCCATTTTCAAGTAGTTTTTGTCCCGAATACTCGTACGTACTTATCTAAAGGTTGATAGCTCTTGCAAGGGTAAACAAAATAGCAAAAATAGCCAAAATATTGAAATATACTGGTACTTCGTAGATAACAAAAACGGGCAGGCAACGCACGCCTGCATCGAATTTCCGCGAAAAGTCTCCGAGGCTCTGAGAGCACTTTTCGCCCCCTCCTGCCCCGACCGATCGACTGATCGACCTTCCGACCGATCGCAGCAGCGGGTCCAACCATAGTGTTGGATATCGGATATCGATATTGGATATCGATATCGGAATCGAGTTCGGTGCGATACCGATATTAAACAACAAATATAAATCGATACGATGTCCAAATTTGATACATCGAAGCTTTATATCAGTATACGTACGTTTCTGCATAAAAAACGCGGGGATGCCAGCAGGGGATGTGGAGGGTAAAACACGTTCGATACGTACGATATATCAACCATAACGCCGAATTCTCTCTACAACAAAATACAGTGTATTTTATATCGGTTCCCGATTCCTAATACTACTGTAGTAAACTTTCTCTTTTCGATATGTCGAAAAGTCGATATTTCGACACATCGAAAGTTCGATATATCGAAAGTACGATATTTCGACATATCGAAGATTTCGATACGATATACTATCCAACAAACACTACTCGTACAGGTAGTAGGGGACTCCCACCAAAGTTTCGTTTTCTATAATATCTACAGCTAGTAGCAAACGGGGGTAGTTAGGGTGCTCACGTTTTGTTTTCTATCGACAGGGTTGGCGACGGTGACGTGCAGAGGCTCGTTCGGCGTCCCGGCCGCCCCCGCTTGGCTAGCCCCTAGGAAGGCTCTCCCGCCACTCCCCCCCCCGAACCCCGCCGCAGCGCCCATCTGGTTTCCACTGGCTTCTGGGATAGCCAGCAACGCCTATATGACCACCGACCCAGCGAAAGGCATACGAGAGGGAGCAAGAGCGAGAGAGGGGGAGGGGGGGAAAGGGAAAAGAAAGTGAGACAGAGAGTTCGGCATTCGGAGTTTACTAATAGCAACGGTTTCGTATACGAAATTAGGCACCAGGTATGAGTTTTACCCATTTCGAACCCTCTCTTTTCTCGACATACTATTCCTCGTACCGCAAAACGTATGTATCCACCTCAAATTCCCCTCAAGTATTTCAAGACTATTCATAAAAGCTTCCAACGCGGGTGTAGCTGAAAGAGGGGTTAGCCGCTAACACACAGGCTGAATCATACACACACGATACGACAGCACACTGCAAAGCCTCCAACTCTACCGTAACGCCAAAGAGTTTCGGCCCAAAAAAACAACGACGTGGATGTAGGTTTAGAGAGTCTCATTAATGAGAGACAACGTGATAAAACAACGGCCTTCTGTAGGCAGGTGCAAAAAAAAAAAACACACACACACACGCTTTCAAGATGCAAGAGGCGTGCTTTGCTGCGGGGGGAATGAAAAAAAAAACGCCTCCGTTTCCATGAAACCCGACCGTTCCCTCTGGCACCTCACACCCCACGATATGCATGGAACAGATGTAAATGTGGAATCCGTTGTTAGGACCGGGCCGACAGCCCTAACAAGCGGCGCCAAGCCCACTCCTATTGACAATGCCGGTAACAGGCACCTGACGACCTGACGCCCCACGACATCTATATATAGACGAAACGCGGACACCGTTTGATGGAATAGACCGACCGATCAACCGATCGACCGGCCGACCGACCGACCGACCGACCGGCCGACCGACCGACGCGCTTTACAACCCTCTTGGGAACTTTTAGAGGAAAACAAACTGACAAATAAAAAAAAAAGTGTAAAAATACAGCGACGGACCATCCACCGCGTGATTTCTGCGGGATGATGGTACAGATTTTGGCGTCCGAGTTACATACAATGCAAGTTTGAGAGCTGTCCTTACCGCACGGGCACAACATGATCCTATCCTATAATACCAACTCTGTCCCTAAATGTAAGCACCATTTGTGTAATAATATTGAATAAAAGTGGTTCTTATATTTCGGTACATGGTGGTATAGCCGTACACCGCACCGCTAGGCCCTCACGTTGCTCGAAGATGGTTGAAAACACTGCACTGACGTCCAAACCATTGTTTTTTGGTTCGCTTATCTCGGGGGAGGTCCCAAAGGTGGGGGGTTAACGCTACCCTGACCCTCTTTAGAGCTGCGCCATCGATTGAGGGGACAAACTGTTGCCTTCATCCAGCGTCGGGCTACGTAGAGCTAATGTGGGACGCTCTTTCGGGAGTTCCTAATGAATAATTTCCTTCCAAGTTGATGAGTATATTCAAGCCTTACGCATCGTGTTCACACAATACACCTATCTACTCCATTACGGGGGGGCACATATAGTAATAGTAATCAGGACCAAATATTCTTAGTAAAAATGCTGGAATATATAGGTTTTTGTGTACCTGATGGGTCCTGATTACTATGCCCCCCTCGTGAATAGCAGGGCTATGATAAGGCTACGTAAGGCTGTCATCAGGAGAGATAGATCCCCACTCTCCATTATCACCTTCATGTCGACCTGATCCAACCGCCCCAGCGCCGAGGCAGCCTTGACGTAGGCCATCTTTGACGCCGCGTTCACCGGGTACTGCCCGGACTCGAAGCGGGTCATGGCCTGCTCCGGGTATTTGGCCGCCAGGGGGCCGAAAAAGTTTGCCTGGTGGAGCGGACGGAGCACAACGCAGGTTTTTTTCCAACAAAATTACGACGACAAGAAAAACAATGTTCTTGATGCAACCAACAGGGAAACAATCTTCTGGAACAATGCAGCAGCAGCGGCGGCGGTTCGTGACTTGTGGCGCCAACTCGTGCTTGCGCCAGAAACATGCCAGGTTATCATAGAAACTCACGCGAACTCGTCTTGTGAAAGCGTTAAGATATTCGATACTACTATAATAGTGCACACCTCGAACGTATCACGATCTACTGTGGATATTTTACGTAGATCCTACCTGCCGTTAAGATTAAGATACGCAGTGCAAGATCCGCACAGCACAAGATTCAACACCGGAAACCTTGCCCTACATGCAGATTACACGGCTCCCACCCGGCAACATGAGCTAGATCATACAGATCATACAGACCAGGAATATATCTGCGCTGAAGGATCTAGATAATCAAGTGGCAATCGATGATATGTTGATGATCTGACCCAGGTGCTGCAGGTTGGTAAAACCATTACATACGTTCTAGTTGAACTCGTACAAACCCTCTGGACAGGCCGTGGTCACAGGCCTCGTCCCTTCTCCCCTCCCGGCACCTGCCTTCCATGTGTATCGCGCAAATATTCATAAAAATTAAAAAAAAAAAAAACAGCTGTGAGATCGAGGATTTCGTCGAAACTCGTATTTGTGCAAGCTTGTGTGTGATATCATGTGATACTTCGATCGCGCGTACTCCGTACAGGTTTTATATAGCCTCGTGCAGGATGTACATCCTGTATAGGAGAAGAACAAAATCTGAAGCTGCAGAATGCAGACAGTAAGTAGAGTGTTTGCGCAAAAGACTTTTTAGAAAAATACTTTTCCAAAAATTGACCCGCGGTAAAAATTAGCGGTATTTTTCTGAAAAAAACGACCTGAAAATACTTTTCAGAAGCAACGTTTTGGCCAAAATTTGCGGTACTTTTTGTGCTCTCTGTTCATTGGCGTACAACGTACCGAGATTTCACCCGACGCACTGGGTCTCATCGACACCATGAGCCGTACCTTGCACACCCGACAAAAGCGCTGCTACTCACAACACGGCAACTAACCGTGGAGCGCACCGAGGCTCAAAAGATGTAGGCTGGAGTATGGCACGGACGAGTGGCGTTGGGCTGTCACGGCGGGCCGCTGCTGCGGCACCCGCCCACTTGGTGTGGTCGTGGAAGGCGCCTCGATCAGAAATTGGTACTCGTACGTGCCTCCTGTACCTCCCTATGATACAGCATGAAAATTCTTGTATATCATTTTCGTAACACGGCCGTGGTGGCGGCAGCACAGCAGCTGCAGCTACAGCACGTATACCCAATGAACAATCCTACTGGTATGGCCTAAGTATACAGCAACAACAACAACAAAAACAACAACAACAACAACAACAACAACAACAACAACAACAACAACAACAACAACAACAAAAATTGCAACATAAGAGCGAATTTCCGACGGTTTTGGGGTTAAGTACCCCCCAAATATTTTATATGTTTATAGGTTGGGTTGGCGTCGGTTGGCAACGACGCTGTAAAACACGCCTCTCACTGCGTGAGCTCCACAACCAGGGTACCGTTTTTTTGGGGGGTTTTTTTGGCGGTCACCCATACTATTAATAGCGGTCTTGTTAGATCATTTGTGCGGGGTTGATAACCTCATCTCTGCACAAGGGGAATGGTCGTATCACGTAGTGTGTATATGGTAAGGCATCCACGAGGCAGATACGTAGTGATACCCATTGCTGTCTCTGGAAGTGGCAACACCAGAAATGAAACCAATTCATTGGAGGCTGTCGTCCATATGCAAGTCCGCTTCACAGGCGTTTCTTAGCAGGATGCAGCTCACCCTCCATGCGACTCGCCCAATACCCCACGGCGCTTCGCGCTTGGTGCAAGCAATGTTTGCCTGGTTGGTGAAAACCCAACGTGCTCCGTCCCGGCATTGTACTCGTAGGGATGCGAGGGTCTATGGTCATACGACTACGGCCGTGCACGATATGAGTACACCCCCTCCCCCCGCCCCCCCACTACGGTACGTGCGCGCCTTGCATTTTGGTCGAGAGAAGGGTTTTCAGCAATTCCTTCCCTCGCCGACTATCACATGAATATCACGCTATGATATAATAGGCGCGCTCAGCAGTTGCTGTCTTTCGAGAAATAAAAACATACCTCGTACTGGTATACATACGTACGGAGAATCGAACCTTTGACATCAACGCTATACCGCGTAGTGGTATTTGAGGCAAACCACTTACGAGTATTAATAGTTGAAATAGACCGCGAGGAGACCACCGGGGCGATGGGCGATGAGCCTCTACTGACACTCGTATATATTACACCGCAGAGCTGCTCCCTGACGCCACATGTACGAAGTATACTCTAAAATCGTGAAGCACAGCAGCAAAATACCATACAAACACAAATACTGCTTGTTGGACGTATGTACAAAGCAGCATATGATGTAATACCGGTATGATATGTACGTGCGAAGTATCAAAGTCGTAGATATGAATACGAGGAGAGTTGAAATAGCCATCACTCCTCCTAGTGCGTTGTGTTTCGCACCAGCTAAAAGCTCGTATACCAGCAGGTACAAACCTGGTACGTACGTACTGGTAAACTGATAATCGAGTCTGGGTGAGCGTCTGCGCGAGAGTTCAAACCGTCCGCTCCAATATCTCGACCGACAGACAGCAAAGTAGCCCGACGAAACGGGTACTGACTGCTGACTGCTGCATCATATGTACCAGGTACAGCAGTATATGCATATCTACTTGTCAGCAGCGTGAGCCGAAGCCGCTGTGCACTGCTGCTGTACGCGTTGGGGGATCGGAATGCGCCGGTGCGATACAGCAGAGTGCTGCTACGAGTATGACTGGGTATGTATGAGACACACCCATGCCAAAGACAAGATAAAAGGCGACGGGCGACAACAGACTAGCAGGGAGAATCTACCAGAACGAGTACGAGTATATCATACCAGTAGCACGGGCACGATGAATCTGGTATATGATTCCCGTACCCAAGGTACACGTGAACTGACGTCGGCCTTCTCACAACAACATTAACTTTAGCGGTGCTGCTCGCACCTCACTCGCCGACTTGAGAGCTTTGCATGCTTCGCGGCCCATTTCAAGATCAGAAACCCTGCCAGCATTTATCATCACCTATACCTGGTCTACCAGTATTAGTCTAGAGCAGTGCAAGGCTTAGGATGCTTGGAGCACGTACCTCAGCGCTAGCATCCGCCGGCGATCGAGCGGCCTTCTTCTCCAGCTCCTTCAGCATTTGGTGAGAGACTCCGTCTCCACCCGAAAATAACCCCAAGCTCCTAATCTGCTGCGCTCCAATCAGCGATCTATCACTACGGCTCTCGCCGAGGCTCTTCACCGGCCCTCGGGCCAGCGCTGCTCCCCGACGCGCTACCCGAGCCCCTGGTGGGACCGAGTGAGCCACGGAGGACGACAGGCGCCCAGTGGCGAGAAAGCGCAGCTTGGGTGCTGTTCGCGACGACGCGGGACACGCATGGCTTCCTAACAGGGCTCCCCTCGAAGCGATCGCCTTCGCGAGAGACATGTTTCTCCGCCTGTTGCGCCTCAGGCGAGTCTATATGGCTGCTCGTGCTACACAGCAGCGTACGAGTCAAGCTAAAGCGCTGTCAAAACGTAGAGTGCTGCGCTGGCCAAAAACTTGAAATTGAAAGATGGGAGTTGTAAACATTGAGTCGATTATATTCTAGGGTTTTTTGGTTCACCATCCCCCCCCCTCGATTTTTCTGTTGCACGCAGTGCTGTACCTTTTCTCCCCCCAGTACCTTTTTTATATGTCCCGCGGAGTATTCTAGGCGGGTTTTAGGGGGGTCCAGGGTTGTTTCAGATTATATTATTATTTGCCGCCGCGAGTTTCGTCTCTCTTTGCTTCTTGCTGGTGTTCTTGCGCCGCCCATGCATACCCTCTCACAACGCAATCACAACGCATATCCGAGCCACTGATAACCCTACGCCCTGCGCCAAGCACACTCAACTCACCACAAGCCTCTCCCTCAGCAACCCTTACTACCCACCATGAGCCCCAAGATCACCCTCTCGTACTTCGACATCCCCGCTCTGGGCGAGCCGTTGCGGCTGGCGCTTGCCATGACCGGACAGCCCTGGGAGGACAAGAGGGTGTCCAAGGAGGAGTTCATGGCCATGAAGCCCAGTGAGTACGCGGTATACACCACCGAGCCTGCACAGCAGTCTAATAGAGTAGTTCGTTGGGACCGTGTCTAGCCTATACGTTGTGTCAACGTATCGTGAATGGATCCTGGATGGATACGTATGTATCTACCTCTCTCTGTCCCTGGGTCTCCTCTCGTTCATCATGACAAACAAGAAACAAAAAAGAGGCAAAAGAAAGAGGAGCAAAGAGGAGGAGAGAGTAAAGCATCTTTCGGGTTGATGGCGTAGCCGAGAGGGCCCCATGCTGGGGCCGCCGGGTTGCAGTTATTTCGTACAACAAGTATGAGACTTGTGATGTGAGAGCACATGATGAACAATGAATGGCAGCAGCAGCAGAAGAAGGAGTAGAAAAAAAGAAGCACACTCTGATTTGATGCGCATCATCAACATGTATATACGGATCGAAACCGGAGACTGCATACTGCTGCTTTTGCTCTCTCTGTACTATTAATACTACTATCACTGCTGTTGTAGACATGCGTATACGTATGTATACGACCTGTGGCACGTGTTCCATACGTATACATATGGTAAAGTCTACCATCATCGTACACAACCCGCGGCGAAGCCGCGCACGGGTCGAGCCTTAGCCTGGACTACTGTAACTACGGTTGGGGTTAGAGGGTTAGAGTTGGGTTGGGTCGACGGCTTCTCGTGATTTGATTAAAAAAACACCCAAAAACACGTACGTAAAACCAGCAAGAAATCATCATATGTTTGGTACTTTATCTGGTACGATTTGTGGGATAAAAGTGGTAAAGGCACCTCCGACAGATGGCATTTTATACCCCCCCCAGCAGTAGCTCCGTCTCGAAAGAGATGCGTGGTCAATGGTCAAACGACTTAAGGCAAGCAACAAATGAGTACGCCCCCCCCCCAGCAGTATAATATAAGTAGCAGTATATGACCAGGTAAGGTAATATATAATAATACCAGTGTTTAATATCACCTTGGATTTGAACAAACGGGAGCTCGGCTGTGCAGTCTACTAGCCGCCTATCGTTGTGTACGGTACGGCTATGATATGCCATACTCGAATCTCGTACGTAGCACTGCAGCAGCTGTGAATACCTTGCTTGGTACCTGTGGTATACAGCAGTTGGGTTTTTTTCCATCCCATTTATTATCATCGTCTCCCTTCTTTTTTCCCTCCCTCTTTAGCTTAGTCGTATAGCTCAGATCCCAGGTCACAAAGAAAGTAGGCTCTTCTCCTCCCCCCCCCCTCCCCACTACGGTACGTGCCTTGCATTTTTATCGCGAGAAGATTTCAGCACACACTTTCTTCCCTCGTCGACTTGCGTCGAATTCTGTCTATAGGCTCGATCGATTGCTATGTTTTCCGCAATCCGAACTTTTCTGTGATGAAATTTAACGTTTTTTTTCTGTTTTTGTTTATTTGCCCTCTGTTTCTGTTTTTGTTTTTTCGCTCGTCACCTTCAGGCCTCCCGTACAACCAGCTGCCCACCCTGGAGGTGGACGGGACTGTCCTCCCCCAGAGCCTCGCCCAGATGAGATACATCGGAAAGATTGGAGGTACGTACATATACTTCGGAGTCGAAGTATATTTAGTAGCGCCCGTGCTCAATTGTACCAAGAAATGGTGTTATCCTACTGCTGCTGTATTTGTCGAACGAAGTACTGTAAATTATTATTATTATCATCTTTGCCACCCGACAATGTGCATCATGATAGCTTCATTCAACGTTGATCACTCATAACGTTCCCGAAAGCAGAAAACCACGGAGGAAACAAAGGAAAAACCTATGCGCAAAGTCTGACTTCGTTCGCTCTCGTATGTCAATAAATAATTGAATGCTCGTACAGAAAGGGGGGAGAGGGGAGGGAGGTCTGGTTTTGTTTTGTTTTTTTTTGCGGTTTGGACAATGTAGTAAGCCGTCTTTTGTTCGACACCTCTTACTACTACGAGTATACTCATGCTACGATAGAGGTGCACCATGTTTTTTTCTGAGCTCCTCAATCACTTAAGGAGCCGTCATATACCTCACCGAAAAAAAAATGATTTTGGAGGAAACTAAAAGTGCTGCCGGGTGAGAAATCTCATGACCGCGAAGTATATTCTGAAACATTATTCGTCACAAGAACGAAAAGTCCGACGAATTCGGGTTAAGGAGGCCGATCGTTCAGAAAACGATTCGGCCAAAAAAGTGCTACCTCTACCATAGCACGCGTCCGGTACATGCACGCCATCCGACGAAACAGCGCCTCTGGTAGAGTAGTACCCCACGCATGCTACGATATTAGAGGTATTAATAGCACTTTTCGGCTGAATTTTTTTCTGAACTATTGGGCTCCTTAAGGGCCCGTTTTAACGAAGAAAAAAAAATCAATTTGGAAAAAATAAAAATTCAAATCCGCTTTTCATTGGTCAACACACACACCAGCACCAAAGGCATAATATTTGGTGCTGGTGCGTGTGTTGACCAATGAAAAGCGGATTTGAATATTTTTTTTTCCAAATTGAATTTTTTTCTTCTTCGTTAAAACGGGCCCTTGATCCAAAATCGTCTGACTTTCATTCTACTACGTACTCGTAGTAGTGCTGCAATTGTTTTCATACTATACTTAGGTCATGGCATTGCATAATCGTGTACGAGTACCACTTCTATTTTTCTCCAAAAATACGTTTTGACTTGCTATTAGTGTGGAGCTCCTCAATTGCCTCAAGTGAGAAGCTCAGAAACAATATCGTGCACCTCTGCCGCCGTAGCATGCGTCACCCGTGCTGTAAAAAACAACGACGATGTTATGTTGGTCACTCTACCGACTACAACTGTTAACTGTAGTAGTACTGACAAATGTTGGTGCTGCGTGACAGCAACCTCAAGTTGCCATATGCCCGACCGGAATCAAATACGGCTACGAATCCCTCTTCGTTGGCTTGTTGAAGTCTCCTATCATAAACCACGGCTGGCTGTGGCTTCAATCACGCCCGCAGGTAGGTGTGTTATACCAGAATGCTCCCCCATTTATTAACATGTATTTGCATTCTGCTGTACATGCATATATGTATGCGCCTTCCTCCCCCCCCGTCCCCTTTCTCCGCAGGCCTATACTCGGAAGACCCGATCGAAGCGGCTTACGCGGACGCAGCTATGGACGCTGTGACTGACATGCACTTTCACCTGCTGCCAACGATGAAGGAACAAGACCCTGCCAAAAAGGTACGTGACCAAACAAAATCCAATTAAATTCCCTTCCGATAACTTGCACGCGTCGGTAAAATCGTTTGTGATTTTCGCGTGATTTATCTACTACTAGATTAGGACTTGAGAATAGAACGTAAAGAAGGCATACTGCTGTATTGAGAAGAAGGAGGGGTCAAGGACAACAAATGGAGTATTGTGGATAAAGCTTAGCGGGAAGTAGACATAGAAGGATGTTAGACTTTGCGCATAGGTTTCCTTGGTTTCCGTGGTTTTCTTCTGCTTTCTTTTCGGGGATGTTATGAGTGATCAATATTGAAGCTCGTTATGCTGCACATTGTCGGATGGCAAATATGATCATAATAATTGATTAATAATCTCCCTACCGATATCTTGCCCGCGTCGGTCGTATCGTTGTGATTTTCGCGTGATGAGCTTATTGGATGGCTACTATTAATCTATTGAGTACACGGAGGGGAGGAGAATTGGTTGGTGGAGATTGGTGGTATTCGACAAATTGGGTCAGCTTTTTCATTCTGAATGAATAATGCCCTGCACATTGTCGGAAGGCAAATAATATAATAATAGATTCATTAATTTAGCGAAAGAGGGAGAACAAAAACGTGTTTGGTTGGATAATTAATTAAGTTCTAGAAAAAAGGGGGGAGAGCGTAAATTAATTTTGCAAAAGAGGGTACAGATTTTGATACTTGTACGTATTTGGTTGGATAATGTATTCATTTAGCAAAAGAAGGGGGAGAACAACTTGTGTATTTGGTTGGATAATTAGTTAATTTAGCAAAAGGGGGAGGATGTTCCAGAAGGCGGGTAGATTCCTGATAATCTGATATGATCCAGCTCGTGTTGACCGGATGAGAGCCGCCGCATATTCTGTATATGCGAGTATGGTCTCTTATATCTGTGAACAGGACATTTTTCTTGGTTTGGGTCTTATATCATAGATGCTAGTCAGATCCTGCACCAACATCTCGATAACGGGCAGGTTATATCTATGAATAGGACATATTTTTTGGTTTGGATCTTATATCATAAATGCTATTCAGATCCTGCACCAACATCTCGATAACGGGCAGGTTACAGGGCCTAGATGATCTACAGATCATGATCTATCTGTAGGATGTGTGGATTGATTAACTATTTTGGCTTGGGGAGTCACGTTAAGCTGACGCGAACATAGACGAGGTCAGCCTTTACTTTAAACCCGTTTTTAGGACCGGATTCCAGTTTCGTAGACGAATTACTTGAAATTGGGATATTAATAGTTGTTGCTGGAGCAATTCTAAAAATGGGTAAGGTAAATAGCCGTGTAGTGTCCGCGCGCAGCAGGACGGGTAAAAGCAGTACGTATTATAATACTTACCAGGTATGCATGCTGCTGTTGCGCGCGTGTCGCAGACTCCTTTTAGTTTGGCTCAGGAATTTGACGATCATCCTTTCTGCCCCCCCCTCTCTTCCCCCCCACCCTCGCCTCCTTCTGTGTTTATCGCACGTGCTTGTCGCGTGTGGTTGACGGTGATTCCAGATGGAGATGCGCAAGGCGATGGCGGACACCTTCCTTCCTAGGTCAGTAGCCGTGGTCTAGTACTACATACCACTACATACTACTTATTACATACACCTTCCTCTCGCTACTGTTACATACACCTTCCTCTCGCGTCTACTACTACTACCTACTACTACTACTACCTACTACTACTACTACTACTACTACTACTACTACTACTACTACCTACTACTGCTACACTACTACTACTACTTACTACTACTACTTACTACTACTACTACTACTACTACTACTACTACTACTACTACTACTACTACTACTACTACTATGATACGTACTACTACTACTGCTACTACTACTGCTACAGCACAGGACACCTAATAAGAAACAGAAAATCTGGTCCAGGCTGGATTTCTTATTTGAGAGAGGGTGTTTTCTACACTAATTTCAAGATAACGATTCCCGAATTTCTTATTTTTCCCTCTAAATCTTAAGTCTGCTTTCTTATCAAGCCTGTTTTTTATTAGGTGTCCTGTACTGTACTACTACTAATATTAAGAATACGATGACGGTGTTCCGTCCTGATATATTAGGTACAGGTGGTAGAGGTGCCCGCGTAGCTTGGAGCAGCGGACGGCCCGTGATTGGCGTGTCCCTTTTCACCCGCAGAAGTTATGATCAGCCGAACAATAGTCGTGTTTTTGTTTTTAAGCAATTTGGCTTGGAAGAGAGGATAGGCAGCTGACTACGTATGGTCCCTGAAAACGCCGCTGGTTCTCTTCTGTTCTGTTGCGTACGTGCCGTAGTCAAAACGTGTTTTTCTCCCCGTCTGTTGGTACATAAGTGCTATTATTATTATCTTTGCCATCCGACAATGTGCAGCATGATCTTCAGCGTTGTTGATCACTCATAAAATTCCCAAAAGCAGAAAACCACGGAAACCAAGGAAACCTATGCGTACAGTCTTAACACCCTTCTATGTCTGCTTCCCGCCAAGATTTATCCACAATACTCCATTTTGTTGTCCTTGCTCCCTCCTTCTTCCCAATATGCACTCTTTACGTTCAATTCTTAAGTCCTAAGCCGCATCCAAGCTCCATCCCCACGCCATCGGCGTGGGTCTGTCATCCCCCCCCCACCTGCAGTGCTGTTGTTATCCTTATGTCATCCATCCGACAATGTGTAGCATGAGCTCCAACGGTGGTCACTCATAAGCATTGATAACGTGTTTTGGTTTGTTTTCTGCTTCGTGGGTATCGTTTCGTCCATACGGAGTTACGACGTTGCGACAGCTCACCCGTGTTCATTTGGTGGATGAGGCACTAACTCCCTCGGTTTTAGGTTTTAGTATTTGGGAGTGCTTATGAGTGATGGACGTTGAAGCTCATGCAACACATTGTCGCGGATGGCAAATAAATGCAATCATAACTACATGAAACTGACTTATGTGCCTATTGTTTTCTCTCCCCTCTTGTGTGCGACGTATCGTATCCTGTGCGGTTTCCCTTTTTTCTATTTATGTGTGTATGTGCAGTTGGCTTTCCAACCTGGAGAGGGCGCTCAAGACGGCTGGCGGCAGCTACTTCGCCGGCGGCAAGGTGCGTGTCGTGTGCCGTGTCCCGCGTGCCGTGTCCAGGTTGTTTCATGTACGCCCCTGGTGCAAATAGTAAATAAGGAGGGCTTGGTCCTTGCGGATGGAAGGGGGGTAGGCCCAAGAGAACGGGGAGGTGCATCTAGTTGTCGACTCGTCCTACGGCGGCGGCTGCCCTTTTTGCTTTCTGAGGCGGTAGTTTCTAACCAATTGAGCTCCTTGAGTGAGCAGCTATTATACCGGTTAGGGTACGGCATATTATTTTTATTTTTTTGTATTTTTACAGTTTCTGACCAATTTAGCTCCTTAAGTGAGCAGGTATCGGCAAGGGTTTCGTTGCCTGCCGTGTGGCATGTCCGTATATATCATGCACCATTGTTGATTTGCTTCTCTGTACTGGTCCTTTCCTAACTTGTCACTCCGTATAGGCTTTACCTAGATACTCTGTAGCGGTGCATATAATCGTGCAGCATGCGATTCAACATCGATCACTACCCATAAGAACCTCACAAAATATCTCACAAGCATCTCTTGAAAGGAAGGAAGAGAGGTTGCAGTTTATGATGGTGTCGTCTGTCCGTTTTTGCTCGTTACATTCGTTTGCTCGTCACGACAATGTGCGAGGCGTATTTCATTTTCCAATCCGAAGCTTGCAGTTGATTGGTTGTTCGTGTACGCGCTCCGGACGAAAATATAAGCCCCGTTTGATATTCATGATCAAATTCCTAATGTGGCTAGTATTCGCGGCCAGAGTACTATATGATATAATCCATATTTTATCGGAGGTATGATACTGCATGATATTACTGGTACTTTGGACGCAACACGAAAGCCGACCCCAAACATAAACCGTACTGATCAATTTTATGCGTTTTGTACATGGTTCTGTCGTTGTTTCACACTTCACACTATTAATACTAGATACTGGTATACACATAGCGTGGGTAAGCACAATTCGGCGAAAGTTGACGAGGGAAGAAAGTGCTGAAATCTTCTCGCGATAAAAGGAAAGGCAAGAACCGTAGTGGGGGAGGAGGGAGAAGAGCTTACCTTGTGACCCCGGATCTGAGTTACGACCAGGAAGGAGAGAGAAAAGAAGGGCGAAGATAATAAATGGGATGGACAAAAAAAATTAAAAAAAAAAAAAATACAAGACCTTAGTAAGCTTGAGTGGGGTCAACCTTGGAAATGAAGATGAATCACAATACAGAGTAGTAGTGGTCCCTCTATATAGTGCCGGTTGAATAGTGCCGCCTGCCCGCTATACAGTGCCTGTGAAAGAAAGCGCTTGGCACAAAAGGGATGAAACAATGTGCGGAGTATATAGTGCCGGTTGCCGCTGTAGTGCCGGTATTTTTGGATGGCGCATGTGATATATACGATATACTACCGGCACTATCAGAGGGACCACTACTTATTACTTGTAGGTGGTTTGGCAAAGCCGTGAGAGTTGGGCGCGCGGGGGGGGGGGGGGGGGGGGGTCCGAAAAAAGCAGTTGTTTGATCGTGAATGGTGTGCGCGATCCAAGAAACAAACTTCACACAGTTCGCTCCCGCTTGCTGCCGGATGTTTTTTTTTTTTTTTTTTTTTTTCTTTGTGTCTTGCCGCATATTTTTCCGCCCCCACAGCGCTCATCGGTGATCAAACGAAGGCCGCTACTCCCTTCGTACCACGCCCCAATCCGAAACCATGCCACTTTTATCCCTCTCATCTTCCATCTGGCCGTGACTCAACCCCCCCCCCCCTGACCATTCGCCGTTTTTTTTTTTTTTGTACAGCTCTCCATTGGCGACATCTGCGTGGTGTGCCGCCTGAACTGGCTCCAGAAGGGCGTTCTCGACGGCATCCCTGCCACGATCGTCGACGAGTACCCTCTCCTGTGCGCTCTGATCAAGAGCGTCATGAGCGAGCCTAGGATCGTGAAGTACTCGGAGTCGAGGGCATGAGCTTCGTATACTCCTGTTGGTCATATCATATTACAGCACTTTTATATAGATACGTATGTATGACACGCGTAATGTTTCATACCACGTACGGGTATGTATGATGACATGTACGCATCATTTGCACGCGTGATTTTGTTTTTTTTTTTGTGTTGGAGCGCGAAGAAGGCAAACAAAGTGGCGTGTACGCTGCTGTTTTGTGATTGTGTGACTATCTTTTTTATTGTGGTGGGAAGGAGAGGTTAGTGTGGAACATTTTTGGCGGCAGCAGTTGTAGTAGTTTCGTTTAGGGGTGACAGCTCGCGTTATCTAGCGTGTGTTGTATGTAGGCCATACTATTGACTGGCAGCAACGCCGTATCTATGTATGATACCAGTACCCAGGTGTACTGAATTACGTTATGGATGTCCTAGTACCCAATGCCAAGTGTACTGGACTTTCATACGAACACTTGCACGTTTGATATATATTTTGTGGAGGCTTTTTTTGGGGCACGGTACAGATTTTGCTACTCTACGTATATACGTGCCGCTGTTTGATATCACTTGGGATTCTTCTTTCGTCTCGAGAGAGACACTCGGGGCTTTCCGATGTTTTTGCTCCCGAAAAAATGTGATAAAAAAGTTCACAATAATCCCGAAGTTCGCGTGGCCATCTTTCGATCGATTGGGATTTTTCTTTGGGACCAGAGGACATCTGGCGCCTGCGTTTTGTAGCAAACTATATAATACGTTAATGTTGAGAGTGTACTGGTATACGACAAACATTGGGGATGCGGGGAACAGGGGTAACCGCAGCATTGGCTGGTTGTGTACCGTAGCATTGGAAGAAGAGTGCTGAGGGGCATATCATCGTAGCTATACTACGTAGCGCGAGCAGTACGTAAAGTGACGATGCACCCTCTTGTTGTGTGTCCTCGCCCCTTCTTTTGCTATCTCTTGAGGGGGGCACCAAACTGAAAACAATTTACTAAAAAAAAAAAAAAACTGCAAGCACGCACCACCAGCATGGGCGGGGGCGGCTTTTTTTTCGTGTGTGATCCAATCGAGGACCAACCCGTGCTGAAAAGAAAACCCCGAAGGAACATGGTGGTCTTAACCCTTAATAGGACTGGAGTCCCGTTTTGGGGACAAATTACTTATAATTAGAGTGGTTTGTCCCCAAAAAGGGACTGCAGTCCTAAAAAGGGTTAAAATGAGTCTCGGGTGTTTTTTCACTCGCTCGGTCCAAACGGGCAGCAGACTCCTTACGTTTGATACACTGTACAGCAGTAGTACAGGACACCTAATAAGAAACAGGAACATCGGTCCAGGCTGGGTTTCTTATTTAAGAGATAACCTACTCTACACTAATTTCAAGATAACGACTCTTGAATTTCTTATTTTACTCAATAAAAACCCAGGCTGGGTTTTCTTAGTAGCCTGTTTCTTATTGGGTGTCCTGTACTTAGCTGTACCAGGCATACTTTAGTTAAGTGGTGACGCCATGCTATATACGATAGCCTGCATGCAGGTGCACAATGTTTGTTGCTTGAGGGTGGTCGGTCGCGTGAGGAGCTCTGTTACACCTTTCACCCCAAAACTGATGTGGGAGGAAACCAAGAGTGCTATGCTATATACCTGATGGAACCATCCCATGGGACGCGTGCTACGATGATAAGAGGTGGTGGCACTTTTTGCTGATTTTGAATTCTGAATGGTCGGGCTCCTTAACCCAAATCCGTCGTTTTTTCCTTCTTGTGTTGCCATATATTCCATAGTATACCTAGCTCATGGGATTGTTGGTCGGGTAGCACTTACTTTTGGTTTCTTGCAAAAAAAATCGTTTTTCGGGTGAGGTATGGAGCTCCTCAAGTGACCACCCTTCTAAGGCAGAAACATCACGGTGCACCTCTATCGTAGCATTCGTCATGGCCTAACGGTACGTACAACGAAAAATAGTCCCCCAACACAATTTTGTTTTTGGAATTTTTTCCCGTCGAGTTTGGGTTGAGGAGCACCTCCGTTCCGAAAACGTTTTCAGCCAAAAAAAAAAGGTACAGTAGTACCTTTTCAATTCCAGGGAGAGACACCGTGCTGATGAGAGCGCAACTCAGCGCGGAGTTTATATCCCGGGCGAGGCCCTCCGCCGGAGCAGGAGGCCTCATCCAAATCCAATACTTACATTGAATGATCGGCGGCAGCGCTAAATAATAATAATAATTATTATTATTATTTAATTTGCCTTCCGACAATGATGTGCAGGGCATTATTCATTCAGAATGAAAAAGCTGACCCGATTCGTCGAATACCACCAATCTCATGTCCCAACCAATTCTCCTCCCCTCCGTGTACTCAATAGAATATGCACTACCACCATTTACCCAAATATTGTACCTGCTATATATCTATGTTCCCCTTCTTCATAGTATGATAGCACGCATCTGGCGGCCTCTCTTGCTGGCTGTTTGCTTATCCTCGAAACGTTTTTGGGTCATGACATGCGCCAAGTTAAGAGTTACCTGCCTGGTATTCATAATTTGTTGTTCCATTTGCCATCTGACAAATGTGCATCTTTTTACTTCAATCATACCATTCGCATGTATTTTTTTATTGCAGGTTTACTCGTGCAGTGCCCTTCGGCGGGTGATGGGTGTAGGTCATACTTTCTCTGTGCTCTGGACCTTTTGCCCATATTATGTTCATACACAACGTCTCGATCGATCGATCGATCTCCCGCGCGATCGATCACCCAATCCCCGACGCGAACTTGCGATATTTTATTTTATTTATTTTTTGTTTGCCCATCCCATTTATTATCTTCGCCCTTCTTTTCTCTCTCCCTCTTTAGTCGTAACTCAGATCCGGGGTCACAAAGTAGGCTCTTCTCCCCCCTCCCCACTGCGTACGCGGTACCTGCCTTGCATTTTTATCGCGAGAAGATTTCAGCACTTTCTTCCCTCGTCGACTTGCGTCGGATTCCGCATACCTACGCCTTAATGGCACTTTTTTGGCAAAAGTTATCATCCTAGAATTACGCCTGATACTGACTACCAGGTATTTTAGTATACTCGAGACGGTGTTAGACTGTACGCATAGGTTTCCCTTGGTTTCCGTGGTTTTCTGCTTTTGGGAATTTTATGAGTGATCAACGCTGAAGATCATGCTGCGCATTGTCGGATGGCAAAGATAATAATAATAATAATAATAATAATAATACTCAAGACGCATGCATGCTACGGTAAAGTTTGTTTTTTTTTTGCTCCTGAGGGCGGTCGCTTGAGGGGCTCTATCTACACTAATAGTAATAGTATGTTAGTTATACTCGTGTGCAGCAGCATTGCATATGTGTGCAGCAGTATTGCTTTATGCAAGGATGTAGGGAGTTCCACATATATTGGTAGGCATTTGCCAATTGGCGTTACAAACAGCAGTATCGAGAGGCGTATCATTTCATGTCGTCGTGTCTGCACACCGACTCACTCCTCGATCTCAGGAACATAGTAAAGCCAAAAACTGATTTCGGAGGGAAATAAAAGTGCCACGAACTGATTTCGGAGGGAAATAAAAGTGCTTCGTCTCCCCGAATTCAGAAAATAAATCATGTTAACTCTATACTTTTGGTACAAAACCATTACGTATATCTTTCGTCTCCCCGAATTCAGAAAATACTAATACCCGATCAACATTCCCATGGCCTGTTATGCATAAAAAATGAAAAAATATAGCGCGATTGGCGCGACACAAAAAAAAAAAAAAAAACATGAAATTCCGATGATTTTTTGTTAAGGAGCCCGACCATTCAGAAAGCGTTTCAGCCAAAAAAAGGTATACCTTATACCTCTATCGTAGCACGTTTTCTCAACTAACTGAGGAATTACTAGGACTACTGTGAGTTGGCTGGCTATTCATTATTAAGTCGCCAGCTACTGTAGCTATAATAATAGTTGGCATTAGTTGGGTAGGTATTTATAGTTGTAGTTGCGTGTGGCATTTTTTGGCGGGGTTCTGCGTCTTATTCGTGTCTCGCTGGCGCGTTTTTTATTGTGGCTCGGATTGTGTGTGTGTTTTTGGTGTTGGGTGAATACGAAAAAAACAGTCAGTTGGTATAATACTTCGCCACACCCAAAATTCCACAAGTGTAACTTGTGGTCTCTAGAACCGATTAAAAAAAGCCGTCTGTCTGTCTGTCTGCCTGCCTGTCTGTCTGCCTGCCTGTCTCATGAGAGTCAGTCTAGGGTCACCCACGGACAAATTTATTTCAAAACTGCTACACCCGTACCGCACGCAACAGGTCGATAGCCCTCGAGGAGGCGATCGTCATGGTCCAAACCATACCTAATGGGGTGCCCTGTGTGTGGAGTAATCAGGGTTGGCTGCCAGCACCCCAAACGGTGTGGCAAGCCGAGCAGCAGCAATCGATCGCCCGAGGCCAGTGTCTAATTTCAAGTGGAATCAGATTAATGAAATTCATGTTTGGACAGCGTCACGCAGTTATCTGTGCTGGGAGTGATCAGGTGGCGAAGGCTTTTCCCTCCGTCCCAGTCTCGCTTTCTCCCTCCCTCCCTCCCTCCCTCCCTCCCTNGTGGGCGGATAAGTTTATAGCAAAAAAACTATCCGTGTCCGAGTACGTACGGAATGTTGGCGCTCCCCGTGTCGGAGCAGGGGGCATTCGTCACCGCGCATACAAACACACATACTTTCGTACGTGGTATCATACTTTGTACCTGCACAAGGACACCCTTTCACGTTTAGCACCGTGGTTGTGATGATGTTAATTGTTTCCCGTTGGTGGTGGCCGTGGTGGTGGTAGTGGTGGTGGTAACAATGGTGGCGATGGTGTTGGTGGTGGCAGCGGCGGTGGTACTAGTGGTACTAGTGGTGATGCTACTGGTAATATGGTGGTGAGGTGTTCGTAATATAACTCAATGGTTCTCCCTCCCTCCTTCCTTCCCTCCCTCCCTCGCTCGCCCTCTCCCTCTCCCGCCTTCCGTCCGTCCCTCTCTCCGTCCCTCCCTCCGCGCCTCCGCCTCATCCCTACCACGACCCTTCCCTCCTCTCTCCCCCTCTGCTCCCCTCTCCTATCCACCGCCCTCGAACCAAAGATGTCACGACACAGCACCTTCAACCCCTTGACAGACAGTGCCTGGACTGACACCATACTACTAGGTTTTAGTGTTAAAACACTCGGCCCTATACCCTTGACAGCGCAGGTTTCCCTTGCTTGACCTGACATCATTGTGGATGTCTTTGGCGAAATTGTTCAACCATTCATCATAAAGGGCCCGTATCAACGAAAGAAAGTTTCAAATCGAATCGATTTGAATTTTGATGAATCGAATCAAACTTTCATCTGATTGGTCAAAACATGAATCGCCAGGAAGACATTTGTACTTTGGGGCATGAAAAAATCGATTCGATCGGATATAAAAAGAAGTCCCAAAAGACTTTTTTATTAAGAAGTCCCGAAATACTTTATTTTTTGGGCAAATGCCAAAATCACGTATACCTGATCTATTTGAGCCAAAATCAGGTATATACTGAAGACAAGTAAAAAACGCACGCCATGAACGGTGTTTTTCAGGACTTTTTGGCTGTGAGAAATAATAAAACATAGTTTTGAATGACTTGATTCCAGTACGTAGGGAAAACGAGTGTATGGCAAGCGGAGGTATATATATATATATATACGAGCGAACACCAAGCTCATCATTCACATTTCAAGAACATACGGAATATACGTGGTTTCACCCGATAGGACGCAAAGCCGTATTTTCACTTCAGATCGGAAAAAAAACGATTCGATTCATAAGGGCCCGTATTAACGAAAGAAAATTTCAAATCTAATCGATTTCAAATCTAATTTTGTTTCATAATTCGACGCGGACTTTCATCTGATTGGTCAAAGCATTAATCACCGGAAAGACATTTGTACTTTGAGGCATAAAAAATAGATTAGATTGGAGATCAAAAGAAGTCCAAAAATACTTTATTTTTTGCCAATTAATAATCTAATCGATTCGAATCGATTCGAATCGATTGGAGTTTATCCAACATGCATGGCATGGTCCCACTGGGTGAACGTCCCCGAGGCGATCCGTCCCTGTTTGGGGTGTTCTCGACAACCACCAACGAGGCGATAAATCGTTAAAAATAGATTAGATTCATAAAAACAATTAGATTTGAAATCGATTAGATTTGAAATTTTCTTTCGTTAATACGGGCCCTAAAAAAACATCGATTTGAAATCGATTCGATTTGAAACTTGCCTTGGTTAATTCGCACCCTAAGGGCCGCAGACAAGAAGAAACCAAAAGAAAAACGAAATGAAACGAAATTAAATACATCTGTGTGACAGTTAGGGTCAGACGCATCTATCGTAGATCTCAGAACACGCATGCATGGCAGGATACATCCCAAAGTCAAGCACCAAAGATCCGGCCAAACCGGATCTGAGGGCGTTAGAGGTCCGCTGCATGAACAACGTTGATCTCTCCCCTCAAACTGACTCGATGTTCCTCCACCCTTAAAGCCCGAATGAGGTGAGCCTCGATGAGGCCCTCACGGTGCTACTCTTTTATATTCGCTCTTGACAGCGATAGCATCTCCTTGCTAAATACACGAAAGAAACTCTGCTTGGCTACGTCGGCCGTAACGACGGCTAGAAGGGACCATCGCTCCGGGACCTCTTCAAGGCGACTTCTACGCGGCAGCAACGACGACGGCGGAGCCTAGTAATTACATATATACATAAAACAAAATAAATTCAATGGTTACGAGTACACACACTTGTGGAATAAGCACGCCAACCCGTTCCTTGGCCGCGCAATAACATCAAATATAACAATACAATAAATAAATATGTTTTTTTTTTGCTTTTTTTTTCGGGGGGGAGGGGGGGCGGGGGGGGTACTCATATCGTGCACGGCCGTAGTCGTATGACCACAGACCCTCGCATCCCTACAATGCCGGGACGGAGCACGTTGGGTTTTCACCAACCAGGCAGACATTGCTTGCACCAAGCGCGAAGCGCCGTGAGGTATTGGGCGAGTCGCATGGAGGGTGAGCTGCATCCTGCTAAGAACCGCCTCTGAGGCGGACTTGCATATGGACGACAGCTTCAATGAGTTAATTTAATTTCTGGTGTGGCCACTTCCGGAGACAGCAATGGGT
>MEHQ01000363.1:4191-26501 GCA_008828725.1 Saccharina japonica | reverse complement strand
CCCCTTCCCAATATGCACTCTTTACGTTCAATTCTTAAGTCCTAAGCCGCATCCAAGCTCCATCCCCACGCCATCGGTGTGGGTCTGTCATCCCTCCCCCCCCTGCTCCTCCTCGTTTCCTGGCGGCCCCTGAGCTGAAGTTTGAAGCGTGAAACCCTCCTGGAAATAACATTAATAATAATTAAATTCGATTCCACCGCACCGTGAACAATCATCAGCGAGCGGTTGTTTCTAAAAACAGTCAACCATCGTTAGAACATCGTGCGAGGCTTTTGGGCTTTTGCGCCAGACGGCTGTGGGTCTGTTTGCAGGTTATTTAGAGAAGGGTACCTTATTCTCAAGACACCAGCAGTATAGTATCGTTTGTGGTGCTTTGTTTACAAATTCTCCCTGCGTAGCTGCCCCGAGCTTTTGTCCGTCCTTATTAAGCCCTTTTTTCGGGATGGCCGCATCTTTTCGGGGACCAATCACTTGGAATTAGAGTCCATACTTATTTGTAGTGGTGAAATTATTTATAGTACCATCGTCAAGTCGTATTTCTCTAGTAGGGCTCTACCCTCAGACCACCGTTAAGTCATATTTCTTCAGGGAGCATGACGGGGCGACTTTTATTCAGCAGGTATATATGATTCCCTTAGTATGTCGCTTCAACACCCTATTGCACGGTGTGTTCACGGCGGCACCGCTGCTGCCACAAGAAACAACACCCACTCAACATTCACTCGTATTGTATCATAGCGTACCACGCGGAGTCCAGCACCCATCTCGCGAGTTGTGCCACTGCGTGCCATGATTCGGTGGAAATGTCTGTTCTCTCGTAATAAACGTGTAATGCGACCATGCACATGGGGGGGGGGGCATGGGAATTCCTCATTACCCCCCCCTTTTTATTTTCTTCTGGCGGTCGATCACAGCTGGCGATCGAGTTAGATCATTTGTGCGGGGTGGAGAACCTTTTCTCCGCACAAGGGGAATGGTCGTATGTATCACGTACCTGGTAGTGTTTATGGTGAGTCACCCACGAGGCAGTTCCATAGTACTCCCATTGCTGTTCCTGGAAGGGCCCACACCGGAAATTAAATGAACTCATGGAAGCTGTCATCCAAATGCAAGTCCGCCTCATGATCGGTTCTTAGTAGGATGCAAGCTTGTCCCTTCATGCGACTCGTTGAACACCTCACGGCGCTTCCTTCGCGCTTGGTGCTAGCAACGTCTTCCTGGTCGGTAAAAACCCGACATTCTCCGTCCCGGCATTGTAGGGATGCGAGGGTCTATGGTCATACGATTACGGCCATTCATGAATATGAAGTACACCCCCCCCCCCCAACCCATTCGATACTGCCGCCCATTTGCAAGAAAGTATGCGCAACAAGGAGCCAACGTTCGCCTCGCACGTTCTTAGTTTCATAGGATGCAGCCCTCGCACTTCATGAAATTCACCGAACATCCGACGGCGCTTCGCGCTTGGTGCGAGCAATGTTTACCTGGGACGCATGCTACGATAGAGGTGCACCATGTTTTTGCCTTGGAAGGGTGGTTACTTGAAGCTGCTCTACACCTCACCCCAAAGTGATCAGTAAGGGAGGAAAGTAAAAGTGATATCCGATTGAAAATCCCATGGCCGAAGCAAACAAGGAACAATATCGCAACAAAATAATGACAATAATGACAGTCCGACGATATTGGGTTAAGGAGCATTATTATCATTCAGAAATTATTTCAGCCAAAAGTGCTATCTCTATCGTAGCACGCGTCCTGGCCGGTGGAAACCCAACGTGCTCCGTCCCGACATTGTAGCATATCGCTGTATGCTGAGCTGCTGAGCCTTTCTCGTCGTTGCCGGCACAGGACATCCCCTGGCCCTGCGGAAAGCGACGGTCTATGACCATACAACTACGGCCATGCATGGCAATGAGTGCCCCCCCACGCCCCCCCCCCCCCCCGCACGGCTAGCGCTAAGAAAGAAAATAGAAGGGGAAGAACACTTAGAGATATACGGGGGGTTGAGAGAAGGAATAAGGATGAAAAGGTATCTGCATGGCCCAATGGACTTCGCGAAAAAGCTGAAACTGCGATTTCGTGTAGGGGACCTGGACCTGCCAGAAAGAAGAAGGAGGTATACCAGTAGCCGGGAGGAGGAGGAAGTAGATGCACAGATGTGCCCATGTGGCAAAGCCATAGAGAGTAGAGTTCACATAGTGGGAGAATGTGAAAGGTACAAGGAGAAAAGGGATGTGCTAGAGGAGGAGATGAGGAAAATAGACGAGTGTGACATGGAGCAGTTTGGTACACTAAATAGTAGCGAGAAAACGATCGCTATCTTAGGAGATAGATGGTGGCCACAGGCGGCGAAACAGGAAGGGGATAAGATTAGCAAAAAGTTTCTTTGTAATATATGGAAACAACGTAATGAGCGCCCAAGTGTTGGAGGTGTCTCTATTAGGAGTAGGAACGGTGCTCCGTCTCGAAAGGGGTGCGTGGTCAATGGTCAAATTACTAAGGCAAGCAACAAATGAGTACGCCCCCCCCCCCCCCCCCCACCCGAAAAAACAAGGTATATATCCCGCATTCAATATCCTTCCTACAAGTATGGAAACCCAATAAGTCGGATAGTCGGCACCTCCGGGAAACGACTAACTATTTTTTCTGACTACGAACTATTAATAGTTGGCGAGTTAAGTCGTGCCAACTCACAGATGTGGGTGTTTGTTGGTTTAGTGATCCCTTTTGACTACCTTTTGGCTACGGTATGTATGTATGTATGTATGTATGTATAGATAAGCCAGTGTTGGTATAAGGCGTTGTCGCCCCGAAAGGCCTGCGATACTAAGCTACGAAGGGTTAGGATCCCACGGGAAACTACGGCGTATTACTTGGAAGGCTTTTTCGTCCAGGGTGGAGGTGTATTTTCAGCCGAAGCCGAAAAAAATGACCTTGTATATAACTCGAAGCGTTGCGTACCTTATGGCGACGAATCGGCGTTTGGCGCTGCGCCTCCGTTGACGCTCTCGCGATAACGCTTCGCTGTATTGATCGGCACAACCACACGAGTCTTCGTTATTGCAGTCGTCGTGTCATGACGTCACAAGTAACGCAGCAATATCACGAGCTTGACCCCCCCCCCTTGGTCATATAAATATATGATATATTTATAGGTTGGGTTGGCGTCGGTTGGCAACGACGCTGTAAAACACGCCACTCGCTGCGTGAGCTAGACAACCAGGGTGCCGTTTTTTTTTGTTATTTTTTTTTGGCGGTCACCAAAGCTGGCGGTCGAGTAGATCATTTGTGCGGGGTGGAGAACCTTTGTTCCGCACAAGGGGAATGGTCGTATCACGTAGTGTTAATATGGTAAGGCGTCCGCGAGGCAGTTACATAGTAAAACCCATTGCTGTCTCCGGAAGTGGCCACACCAGAAATTAAATTAACTCATTGAAGCTGTCGTCCATATGCAAGTCCGCCTCAGAGGCGGTTCTTAGCAGGATGCAGCTCACCCTCCATGCGACTCGCCCAATACCTCACGGCGTTTCGCGCTTGGTGCAAGCAATGTCTGCCTGGTTGGTGAAAACCCAACGCGCTCCGTCCCGGCATTGTAGGGATGCGAGGGTCTATGGTCATATGACTACGGCCGTGCACAACATGAGTACAACCCCCCCCCACCTCTCGTTTGGGGAGATATTCGAAGAACCGAATTGCAGGTTCAGTGAAGGAATATATCGTTTCGCCGGAGGTACGGTAATGATATCTCTTGTCTTCTTGTGTGGTGGTTAGTTCTTCGATCGTAAGGTTTGCCGTAGTCTCTGTGAAACAAGGAAAACAAAAATGAGAAATCGGGTCCAATATCGAGTCTGCGCTGAGCAACTGCAGTACTTCTATTATGACGGTCTGTTGTGTAGTTGGAGGCGAGGGTTTCCCGCGAATCAGGCGTGATACTAGGTAGGTGCGCGGGGGGTGCGGGCGATGACGAGTAAACCCCAAAGGAACAAGCCTCTACAGTACACGAGTTTCTGGACGTTATGTTCAAACCTCAAAGCCGTTTATAGAATACGTGATATATTTGAGTCCCAGCAACCAACACCACCCTACACAGACGGTGTGTCGACCGATTCGAAGAGAGAGACGATGGCGCAAGCGTATCAGAAACCCGTGAGCCCAGCGCAGGGCCTACCGCTGAGAAGGTCCAGACCCACGTCCAAAGGCTTCGCGGCCAGGAGTTGGCGCTGTTCATTTGGCGGCGCAGACATCGCCGGAAGAGGAGGCGCCAAAGAAAAGCAAAGTGAACCGTCTGGTCCGTTTCACCGACCCCGCCCCCCCCCCGCCTTGAGAAGTCTCAAACCGGGGCCAGCTTTGCTGCCCTAGCGCGCAGCAGCCGACATATTGGTGTAGACCTAAAACCACCCGCTAGCAACGTGTTGGGGGAGTTGCCGAAAAGTATCATGGCGCGTTGGACAAGTAAGTGCCGACGCAAGAAACAGTAAGAGGGAGTGTGTGTGTTTTTTTTGTCGTTCTCTGTCATCGCTGACGATCGGCAACAAGATCACGAGCAGTACTACAGTAGTACTACTCGCTACGAGGACATCGCGTCGTGTGCTCAAGCGATGACGAGCGCAAAGAGTTTTCGGGATCGGTCAGAGGGTGTTAGGGATCGGGAATGAAGAATTGTATCTACTTTAAGTGCATGTGTGCACATCGTTGGAGACAATGATGGCTGTTTATGCTAAACCGGCGATAAGTTTGGCGGACGAATTCCACAAGTGGACATCCCATTCCTCTTTTCTCGCGCGCGATCACCGCAAAAGCCTCTGCCTGCTCGGCGCCATGATATCATATGATATCATACACGGTATCCTCCATGTGGTATGATATCACCCATGGTATCATCCATGGCATCATCCATGGTGTGATATCATCCATGGATGGTATCATCATGGTCTGCTTCATTCACTCGACACCACTATGTACTGTGGCTGTCATTGTTCCCTCCACACCACCACTGTTTCTGCCGCAATATTCACGCGCGCGAATGAATGCTGCGATCCAATCACGTTTTGGGGACAAACTACTACTGCTTGTAATTACAGTAGTGGGCGACATACAGTAGTTGCAGTAGTGAAAGCGTGGATACTACGACTGTAATCAACTGCTGTGGAGGCCTTTGTTAGACAGAGGATTTACTGTGTATCATACATCGTACCCTTTCGAAGGACACGTACCTGGTGCCAGGTATCAGGTATATCCTGTAGTTACCTGCGGGTGGTTGCGCAGTGCTGCGTTTCACCTTCAATTCAGTGTCAGAAACCGCACACAATATATATGGCGGGACTGGAGACTGGGCCAGCTCGTTGTTTCCTCGCCCAGTCGCCTTGCGAAAAGCGCCTGGACAAGTAATTTCCGTTGAAGAAGGTATGATACTGCTGTACGCCGTTATTTATTCGGTCAGATCGACGGCCGCCATCATCAGAAGGAGCCGTTTTAGGTGGTTTTACACCCAGCAATGGGGGCGGGGGTCATGGTGTCTCGTGCGCATCGGTCAACACGATCGGAATCACGGATTTCTTGCCTCTCTCGCGCTACTCCAGCTTATTATAGAGCTGAAAAGAGTCGAGGACCGGTACTCGTATGCGTCGTGACCTTCTCGTATCTACACAGTCTACATGAAGTATGTACATGACGGGGTTTTGATTATGGCAGCGCGGAAGGCGCAGTCGCTCTTCCTCACCCCGCTCGGTGTTCTCCGGTCACCGCGCACACGATTCTTGAACCCTGGCCACTCGCTACTCCACAGTATAGGGGGTGACAGCAGCCCAGCAGTCAGCTGAGCGCAGTAGTACATACATGATCTTGCTAGTTTACTCGTAGTGGCAGTTTGTCGATACGAAACTGCTGTAGATCTGAGCCGTTGGGGTCATGGTAGATCTGGCATCCTCATTGGATCTGGCTTCGTATCTGGCTGCGGCTGGTAGTTCCAGGATAAAGGCGTTCTTACACAGGGGAGGCACGGTTTCGGCAGAATCTTCGAAAAATTGACCAATCAGATCGCTGGGAAAGCCAAGTCGCGACGCTGGGGCTCGTTGTCGTCCTCCTGCTGGGGTTTTTGTCTGTGCAAAAAAAAACATTTTCAAACCATTTCTCGTACGACGTGTGCGAGCGCGCTGCTGTAGACCTGCGGACATCTAATAGGTGCCGGATCCGTAGCTGTAGATAGATGTCCGACTCTTCTTCCTCTGATGACGGGGACGAGACGTGGATTCAATGGTTCTGTGGGCTCGAGGGGCACGAGAGTTTCTGCGAGGTGGACAGAAGCTACATCGAGGATGGTTTTAACCTGTACGGCCTCAGACACTGGGTGCCCAGCATGAACGACAGCCTGGACGTCATCCTCGACCGCGTATGTGAGTATGCCTTGTCGTCGCCGCAAATCCTGCTAAGCGCTTCCGTCGAGAGTCTCGGCCGTGGTTTCGCCGTTGCGGGTCGGTCGGGTGTGCTTTCCCCCCCTCTCCTTCTTTGCGTTTTCTTGTTTTTGACAGGTTATCTGGTGTCAATATGTCTGGAAATATAAGGATCCTTTGGTTATGAACATGAAGACCCAAACGTTCTTTATATTTTCGTACATACTGGTGTATATCAACCAGCCCTTCTGATACCCGGATCCTCCCTTTCGCGGGCGGGGCCCGCTTCTGTCATCAAGCTTTGCCCACGCTTGGCGACGAACGTCGCGTGCGTGTGCTGGAGGTGCCACCCTACACTATATACCCTCGTTCGCCCGAGGCCGACTGCGTTGCCTTTGCCTTGCTCGAGCGGCATGTCCGCTGGTTGTGGCGCATAATTTCTGCAAAACTTTATTTTCTCTTGGGATGTGTCCCTGCTCTTTTCTTTGCCTGTGCAGACCCTTACGATAGATAGACGATGATATCCTCTCTCTCCGTCTCAGTCCGAACAGGATCAAGTGCAGCTTCTTTGTCGTACAGCAGCAGTACGTATATGATACACGGTCTGCGGTATACGCAGGCAGGGAGAGGCAGGCATGTTTTGCACGGTAGGGTTGGTGGGTGGGTGGGGTGGTGATGGCTGTGGTGGGTGTAGCGCCGTATATCGTGCTTGGAGCATCTTGTGTTTGCCTCGGAGGGTTTGATCTTTTACGTACCTGAGCTGTCCGCTGACTGGCTCGCCTCTTTTTCGTTGTGTTGCACAGCAACAATGGGCTTGCTTCACTCGTGTTTCGGTCACTACAATCCGGTCGCAGCAGTCGCTGTACGCTTGCTGTACGCTGCTGTAGTCGCTGTCATCACACCTCATCGCACACATGGAGTCGCGGTATACACAACTGGTGCTCTTTTTTGCACCTGGAATATGCTCCCCGACGCCCCGAGCTATTATTTACGAAAAGTACGAAGGGGAGGGTCGAATCGCCATTTATTGTATCATTTTGCCAAATACCACACGCCGTGTTCTGCATCCCTCCTTCAGCATGTAAAACAACCCGTATGATTCGCGTACGTTTTGAGCATGTACAGCAGACGCGACTACCAGGCACAGCAGCAGCAGCAGTACATACCCTTGTATGGTATGATACCAAGTTCAGAAATACAGAGTGTACCCGATACATGACGGCAAATGCTAAAATACATGCTTAATGTATGCACCATGTTCCTGGTGTATATAGAACGTAGCGTCTGGATCGTACAGAGTTGATCTCGAGGTTGGCGAGTACTGGCTGGCGTAAACGTGTATCACACCAGGTATCATACACATTTGATCTCGAGGTTGACAAGTACTGGCGGGTGTGCGTTTCGTAGATATCATACGGTACACAAAGCAGTTGATCTCTCTATTAATAGGTTGACGAGTACTGGCTGGTGTACAAAACTCATGTACTGGTGGTGTGCTCGTACGGCACCGGTGAAAGGCGACAGGCGCACCTCGCCGATCGCACTATAGACTTGTTGTTGTTGTTGTTGTTGTTGTTGTTGTCTTCACATTAAAAACCGTGCCGGTCTCTCTATCCAGTACCTCCATCTGTCCGTACTAATCCAACACTTGACACGGTCGATTCCCGTGGTCATAGACTACCTGGTACAATACACCCGGAACTCTCGCTGGTGGGTAGGGTGTTGTGACTGCTGTCTCCAACTGCTGTCGCCAAGTGCTGTATACCAGGTATATGGAGTCTGCGCTGGTGGAAGGTGGAGGGAAAGGGTGGAGGGTGGAGGGCGTACGAAAATAAAAATCTGAACTAGCGCCACGGGCGGAGCCGTGACCGTCCCGCCAGTAAAAGTTAAATATGTACCTGGTCAACTTGACCTGGTACGATTAAATAAAATTATTACAACATGTACGTCAGCTGTGAGTTCAACCGATTGAATAGTAGATACGTATTATACCAGTACGACGAGTACGAAGCATACGATAATTTTCGGAGATTTTCGGAGATTGTCGGTCGGACAAAGCGAATCTCCGGCTTTCCCTCCAGCTCAAAATGGACCCCCTCTATTTTAGGGTTTTACAAGTCGTAGGCGTGTAAACTTAACATGGCAACTCGGAATGGCGGTAACAGAGACCCGGCCCGGCCCGCTCATCCGGAAGTGGGTGTCGAAAGTCAAAAGCTCTGAAGCTGCCGCGCCGACTCCGCTGCGGCGCCATCAAGTCCTTATAGTGTACACGTACTATTACTAAGGGCATTGGCCAAGGAAAGGTACACAAGGTCAAAAAAAGATACAGTCTAGATATACAGCAGTACCCAGTCGGGGTATGATACAATTTAGGATATATATATAGACCACTCTGCAGCAGCGACGAAAAAACATACCAGTACCAGGTATATAAATAAACTGGTTTTGACACGTTTTGTTCGATTTCGGTGCTAACACTACTGAACACCCTAAAAAGTACAGGCAACCTCGCATTACGTGTGTGCATGACATGACAAGTCGTGGTAGTGGTCGGGGTCAGGGTAGGCGGGATTCAGGTTGGGGCTCCGTTTTTTTTCTTGTTTGTTTTCATCCCGTTTATTGTCTTCGCCCTTCTTTCTCGCTCCCTCCAATATGATAGTCGTAACTCAAATCTGCGGTCACGTCGTAGGCTCTTCTCCCCCCTCGCCACTCCGGCTGTGCACGTACCGGTACGTGCCTTGCATTTTTTTCCGGTAGGGGCGGGTCGGTCAAAGTAGCAATCGGAACATTAAAATAGTGACAGCCAGCAGTTTTTTTTAAAAGACGAGAACACGGCGCTCCGCTGTATAATACAACAACAGTACCTCTACTGTACCTCTCCCCATGTTGTTTCCTTTCGCTTCCTCTGCAGTCGTCTTCCCGTCGTCGCTCTTCTATTGTACCTGGTATCAAACTATGAGACCGCCTTCTTTGTTCACACGAAGCCATCTGTTTTTGGTGCCCCCGAAGCTGCCTCCTTGGTTGTTCACCTAGCGCACGGGCAGCCGCGCAACTCTCACTCTACACTACTATATGTGTGTGTGTGGCGTGTGTGGCGTGTATGTTTCGGGCGGCTCCCACGTACGGGGTACGGGCCACGACGCGCTCTGGCGGAGTCTTGAGAGGGGACAAACGATGCATGGCTTCTGGTCGGCTTAAAGAAAGTAGTCCAATTAGAACAGCAGTCGCGAAGTGTTGAACGCCAAACGGAGTACGAAGAAAAGGCCGATGTATATCGTATACCGGGGATGTACGTACGTATGTCAGTGCTCATAACATCTGTGTTTTTATCGTTTACGTATCTTTTATCTTTAACCCCTCAAGTGTGGACCTTTTTTTGGCTTGTAAGTGACCACAGGTGTGTGTGTTTGCCTGATTTTTTTGCCATTGCCCTTTTTTCCGTTTTGTTTTGACCGGTATCATAAACACCAAAACATCAGCAAACCAGGCACTTCGTAGCAGTACCAGGTGTAAACCCGTTGACTGGTACTACTGCTGGCCCAGTTACTTACAGCAGTAGTAATGATGTTCCTTCAAGCCGTTGAGAACTGGTCCCACGTATTTGGGGACAAACTACTTGGGATTAGTGTGGGATATTTTTTTTCAGTTCTGACTGGGTTAATTTCGGGTACAGAACAACGAAGACTGCCTAGGTTGATTGAGGTCGGGGGTTTCGAGTCTTTGAGTGTAGAGATTTGTATTCTGGAATGACACCAACTGCTGTCGAGAGCGCCTATTAATAAAGTAACGCGGGTATAGGCACGTTAGGGACCCCGGATCTGATTTACGACTTAACCCATTTAGAACTGAAACAAATATCCCACACTAATTCCAAGTAGTTTGTTCCCAAATACGTGGGACCAGTTCTTGAGGGGTTAAGAGGGGGAGAGAGAAAAGAAGGGCGAATCTTATGAATGGGATGGAGATTATAGAACTATGATACTGCTGTAACTACAAACTCGTGTGCGATGGTCGGTGTTACTTGCCCCGTCGCTCGTTCTCTTTTTTTCTTTAGCTTTGAAGATATGTTTTTATGTTCCTCGTGCTTTCCCGGTGGCTGCGAGTACGTACGATGAGTAGTAGTGTAGCTGACGCGTACTATGTGCAGGTTGCACCTGCAAAAGTTTTTGTGCAGGATGCCGCCTTTAATGGGTGAGGCTGGCCTTTTGGGCCGCATGTTTTTTTTTTTGGAAAAACGCCATCAAAACACGCGGCGGTGCCGCGTGGCTGCCCCTGCCGACCTCGTGCTCCCGAAGGGATTGGGGTTAGGGTTAGGGGTGTGTCTGGGGTTGGCTTGGGCTGGGTCGACGGGCAAGGATGAAATTGGCCACACACAGCCTGCACAAAAACTTTCGCAGGTGCAACCTGCACATAACGCACGCCAGTGTAGTTGGTTCGAGGAACGAACGCCTGCTGTGTTAAAACTCCCTTTTCAGCTTTTGCGGCACCCGACACCCCCGGGATTTCAAGTCAACCACGATCCCGAAGGGGAGCCTTGTTTATATATGCGCCTGGTGTGTGTGTGTGTGTGTGTTTTTTTTCCTTTTTTGTCATCACTTTTACGTTCCAGCTTAACTCTTTGAGAGGTTTTTACTTGTTACCCTCAACGGTCTTTCTGCACAAGCCTGGGTCACCGGTGCCCCCGCCCCCCCAGTACATGACTTTTTTTCTTTTTTTTTTCCAGCGCGCATATAGATAACACCAGTGGTTCTCAACATTGTATCCCTCTGCTCGTCGATTTTCATCGTTTTTGTTTTCGAAAATCACGCTTCCGAACTTTTCGGTGACGGAAACCTTACCCAAGGCAAAACAAAAAAAATGACTTCGGTATCAACAAAACCCCTTTGGGGATATACTGGTAAGGGATATCGTAGCGACCAAAATAATGATATATTTGGTGTTACCGACCGTCTACGTACGACCACCGTGAGCGCCCCGAAGCGGTAAGGGGTGGTAGGATCATGTTGCGCTGTTAATGGTGCCGTGCCGTCCGACTCCCTTGCATTGTAACTCGCACTCCAACAATTGTATTTGTCACCCCCCAGTTACGCAGTGGGCGTTGGTTGCTGCAAACGCCTCTTTTTATCGTTCATTTTTTCCCCTCTGTACTCGTACTATAACCAAGTTACGCGACAGATGTTAAAAGCATCTCTTATTTTTGGTCAGGCTGGAATTAATTTTCCACACACTATTTTCAGTACGAAGAGGTCGCGTTCTTATTTTTTCACCCCAAAAAATCTCAATTCTCAAGTTCTTAATTATCAGATTCTTAAAAATATGTCGCGTACGTACTGTAATCAAATCCCAAGAGGATGAGTAAATACACCGGTCGAGAGTCGAACCCCGGCGCTTACCGCCTCCTTACCGCCTGCAGGGGGCGGCGGCTCATCGTTATACTGCTGTTTGTACACCCCAACTGCAATTACGATAGTTCAATACAGGCATCAAACGGCAGTACTTACAGAACGGTAGTACGTATATAGCGGTCGTACTTACTAAGGTTATCATACCGGTACGTATATATGTACGTCAGATTCATTCGTGCGCAAGGGAACAGTATATAGTCGGTAAATTATTGTCTGGCTTTTGCAGTACATACCCACAGGTATCGTATATTTTATTTAGCGACCTGAAGGAATCAATCCGCACAGGCAGCAAGCAAGCAGTGGCCCGAGTTTTTACCGTTGCTCGGCGCCAGTGCGTTGCCGCCCTCCGCAAGCAAAGGCGGCACGGCGACCGCCTGCCTTGCCTGCCTGCCTGCCTGCCGTGCCTGCCTGCCTGCCTCCCTGCCTGCCTGCCTGCCTGCCTGCCTGCCTGCCTGCCTGCCTGCCTGCGCAGTGGGTGCCAGAGCGAGGATCCCCTGGCGGGTAGAGGTGCCGGTGGTGGTGGTGGCGGCGGCAGTAGTAGTAGTAGTAGTAGTAGACGCGAGAGGATTCACAGTTAATTGCGTTTTAGCTTGGGCTGTGGATTGATTCCCTGGAAGAGACCCAGAGCAGAGCGTGTTGGGAGATATCGCACCGGAAGTCGAGACTGCATTCAGTCGATCGTCACGGTAGTAAGAATGATAAGCAGAATTATTATCCGTGTGCCCGCCTGTATTTTGAGGGGAAACTTTCAGGTGCGGCTCGGGGCGGGGCGAGGCGGGGGCGGCACTGCTGTGCTGTATCATAGCGCCTGCCTGGTACACTGGTACACGACAGTCGTGGTGATCCCCCCTCCACGATGCGGCTGACTTTTTTTATGAACGCGCGACGCTCCTTGCTTTCGGTAGGTATTGTTGGTGCTATTCCTTTCCAATCGCAGCCTTTATTTATTTACCGTGTTGTTTGACACACAAAACATAACAGGTATATATATATACCAGTTAACGTACCAAAGATGTTCTGTTTTCTGTGATCCGCACATTTCCCCCTCCCCGATTAGTCCAAAACACGCGGCGACCGGTTTCAGAACTGAAAAAAATGTCCCCGTGGGACCAGTTCTTAAGGGGTCAAGCCTAGACTTGGGTTGAAAGTCGGGGTTGGGTCGACTCCTACTCTTGATTTTATTAAGAAGAAAACAAACATCCAAAAGCGTGTCTAAAACCAGCAGAAAATCGTAATATATTTGGTACTGTTAAACCTGGTATATATGAGTCGTCTGCTATGATGAGACCGGTATAGGCGCCTCCCCTTCCTTCCCCCGGTGTTGACGTTGGCCTTGGAGTTGACCTTGATCGTCGCCTTAAACTTCTGAAATCGACCCTTGACCGCGACCTGGATCGTTGACGCGAACCTATAGTACTGGGAGGCGACACGTGACGTTGACGTCGAAATTGACGTCGACCTTGACCTGGACCCCTTGACTTGATATATCGACCTTGGCATTGACCTTGATATGTCGACCTTGACTTTGATATATCGATCTTGACCTTTGGATGTCAACCTTGACGTCGATATTGACCTTGCCCTTGACTTTTGATACTGTTTAGTGGATGTCGACCTCGGAGTCGTCCTGCGCTTCGCATACATATGGGGTTTTCACTTTTTGAGCCCAGACTTTTCTCACCGACGGGGCTCCCCAAGCATTGATTGCACCATTGCATTGTTGTACCTCGTAAGCCCCAAACATTGTACCTGTGGATTCGATGTGTACTGCACAACAGTATTCGCTGGGTATGTATTTTACCTCGTAAGCCGATGGGGTGGTGTTCTATCGGGCTTAGCTTTTACCGGGTACCTTTTTTTGTTCAAAAGTACCAGGTACCTTTTTTTTTTGTCTAAAGTTAAGAGCCCCTCAAGTAAGGAACCTGATTTCGTTGAGTTCTGTATATATATCCCTACCGTACCACGCGTCCTTGACCTTGGCCTTGACCGCGTCCTTGGCCTTGACCGCATCCTCGACCTTGACCGCGTCCTTGACCTTGACCTGGCTACCCATAGCGTAGCACGCGTCCTTGACCTTGACCGCGTCCTTGACCTTGACCGTGTCCCTGACCTTGACCGCGTCCTTGAACTTGAACTTGAACTTGACCTGGACCTTGACCCTTCGCAGCCCAAAACGAGGCTAGCCACGAGCTGATGGAGGCGACCTGCGCGCTGTACGGCCTCATACACGCCCGATACGTGCTCACCGCCGCCGGCCTCGAGGCCATGTACGCCAAGTACACCCTTCAGGTGCGGTATTTAGTTATAGTTTGGAGCTCCGGTATTATAGGCTAGGTTCAACGATTTTCCATTGTGTTTTGTGTTTTTTTGTTACTGTGAAGTGTATCAGGTACCTGCTATCATACCGATATTTTTTTCTTCGTGTCTCCGTATGATATCATCTCATAGGTGGTATCTTAGAACAACTCCAGTGTCGCTGTGTCTGCATCGCTTCAGTTTGCTCTCTTATAATATTCTTATTGGTTTCTATATACTACGGTAGCCCTCCCCACCATAGTGGTTTTGATGCTTGTTTTTGCGGCTTTCTGGGTCGAGCGGGGGGGGGGGGGGGGGGGGGGGTGTGATGTCTCTGGGTGGGTGGGTGGGTGGGTGGGTGGGTGAGTGAGTGAATGGGTGAGTGGAGACGGGTGGTTTGTTTTCTTGCGAGACGCCGCTCTCTCTGTCGATGCCCAGACTAACCACTGGTGCCTTTAGTCTTCATACGATGGGTTCGAAATTTGACGGGACACCTTCATGAAACAGGCACACACACCATCATCTCCACCCTACGAGTACATGACAGACAATCGTCAACTACTGCAAGTCTACGTAGCGATCGTTTTTTTTTTTTTTTTTTTTCAGTCAGTTTTGCGCCACCTCAGGGCGTATGCTGCAGCTGCAGTAGATACTACTGCTGTCTACCAGGATAGTATTGAAAACAAGGTACTGGTATAGATGTACCGGTACCACTCTGTCCGGAAATATAAGGACTGTTTCGGTATAATGCTATTTTTACCCCAAACGGTCATTGTATGTCCGCATATCAGGGTATGCGACATATTGCTGTATAGGGTATACCAGGGTTTACAATGTTTTATACTTGGCCGAATTAATTTCGTACCTTCGGCGCTATCCCGCTTGATGTGTTGTCTCTCCAGTAGTGCCCCCTTGTACTTACGTGCGCACCGCCGTGTTGTCGTCTGTTGCTGTCTTTTTTTTTTCTTTTTTTTTTATCCTCCGGCGGATGGGTAAAAATAAAGCTTATGCCCTTCACATTTCCACGCTGTCGTTATTTTGAAAACTCATGATTCCTTCTTTCTTTCTTTATTTTTGCCCTTGGTCCTCGTCCGCCCCCCCCCCCCCCCCCCCCCCCCCCCCCCCCCCCCCCCCCCCCCCCCCCCCCCCCCCCCCCCCCCCCCCCCCCCCCCCTCCTCACCCTGACCGACTGCCCGCTGTCATGTGCCACCACCTCCCTCTTTCATATCAGGAATTCGGTAACTGTCCGCACTTCCTGTGTCGAGGGCAGCCGGTGGTGCCCCTCGGCGTCAGAGACGAGCCACACATGGAGACGGTCAAGATTTACTGCCCCAAATGCCAGGACATCTACGTGCACCCGTCGCATGCTGCTCAGAGTGAGTTTCGTTCTGGTCCCATCGCTCTGTTGAAAGCCGCGTCCTGCGGTTCGCGGCGCTTGTCGCTACTCAGGCTTCATAATCAGACCTCGATGCCCCCCTCCCCCTGTCTTGCTCCGTCTTGAAAGGGATGCGTGGTCAATGGTCAAATGACTAAGGCAAGCAACAAATTATTATCTCCCCTTCCCCCCCTTCCCGCCCGCCCCCCCTCCCCCGCTTATGTAAGACACGCAAATAACAAAAAAAGAACAAAAAAAACGAGCTCTCGAAATGTGAAACATCGAAATTACGTTTTTTTTTTCTTCTTGTTTCTCGTGTTTTTCACGTTGGAATTTTCTCTTGCCGGCGCTTCGTTGGCGTAACGTGGAGCTGTTTACTGCTTACTGCTTACTGCAAAAAAGCGGCGACGCGTTCAACGGAAAAGCTTACGACAGGCATTATCATATGCCCGGTAGGTACATCACAACGTCCAAATGGGTTGTCGTTGCGGAGTTGCCCCACGCCACGCAACCCCCTCTTTCGCCTTTTCCCTGTCCCTGGCCCTGACCCCCGACCCTGAGACCCGGACCCTGATCTCGACCCTACCCCTGAGACCCGGACCGTGACCCTCAGACCCTGACCCTCAGACCCGGACTCTGAGCCCTGACCCGGACCCTAGGACCCTGACCCCGACCCCGGACCCTGCCCTTGACCCTGACCCCGACCCAGACCCCAACCCTACCCCAACTCTGATCCCGACCCTGACCCTGACTCCAACCCTTCCCCGACCCTGACCCTGACCCTGACCCTGACTCCAACCCTTCCCCGACCCTGACCCTGACCCTAATTCCAACCCTACCCCGGTCCGGACCCGGCCCTGACCCTGACCCCAACCCTACCCCGCCCCTGACCCCGACTCCTGACCCGGACCCTGCCCTTGACCCTGATCCCGGCCCTGATCCCGACCCTGACTCTGACCCTCTCTGCGGCAAACTTGTTCCTTGGTGCCTTTTCCTCTCCAGGAGTGGACGGGGCGTACTTCGGGACCACCTTCCCACACCTGTTTTTCATGACGTACGGGAGCATGATCCCCGACCCCCCAGAGCAGACCTTCGTCCCTCGCGTCTTCGGGTTCCGGGTGCACGCCACGGCCGCCAACGGCGCGTACGCGAGGGGGCAGGGCCAGCAGCATGAGCAGCACCTGCAGGAGCGGAGGAGGCTCAGGCGACCAACGCCCGCGTTAGGGGCTGGCTCAGGAGGGGGGGCTGGAGCTGGGGCTGGGGCTGCCGTGGCAGCGGCGGCGGCGGCGGCGGCAGCGGCGGTGGGATTGTCTTGCGCGGGCACGTCTTCCGTTAACGGGCCGAGGGCGGCAGCATTAGAGGCGGCGGCGGCGGCGGTGGCGGCGACTGTGGTGACCGAGGCCCCGGGGAAGTTGCCACCCTCGGGAGTTCCGGTGGAGGCGGGGGCGGCGTGCGGCCTCGGCTGGAGGCTGGGGGGGGGAGGGGGCGAGAGGGTGTGGGCGGGGGCGGCGGGGGGCGATTGGTGGGGAGGTGGAGGGCGGTTCGGTGGTGGTGCGCATTAAGGCGGAGGAGATGGAATGGGGCAAAGGTCAACCCTTGGATGCGCATGGGAAAGAAGCGGGTGCGGGGGCTGCGGCGGCGGCGGGGGCGGCTGCCGGGGGGAGCAACGGCCGGCGAGAAGCTAACGGGGAGAATGGTAGGGACGGTAGGGGGGGCGGGGGTGCGGGCGCGGGTGGAGGCTTGGGTGGGGGCGCGTGTCGAGGTCGCGCTCCGGCGGGAAACGGACACTCAGCTAGGTACGTACGTGATGCTTCTTCATTCACGCCTACCGCTGCTGCTGCTGCTACTTGCGTGCGTTTGTTTGTCCCGTTTTCCTTCCTTGTATTTTTTTGTTTTCCATCCGTGTTGATTTTTTATTCGCTTTGTGCTCTTATTAGCGTTGGCCGCGGCGCGTTTCGTTGCTCGCTCTGCTGTCGAGAACATGGCGACATACATGTCGCCGTGCCGTGTAGGGCTGGGAAGGCGGTATATCCTTATATATCCTTGTCGCAGGGTGTCGGGGGCGAGAGACGCTGTCGTGGTTGATGTCTTGAGAGATATCATCGTCGTCGGCACATTTTTTTTTCTTCATTTTTTTGTTATTCTGCAAGGCTGCGGAACGCAGAAGCATGCATGCCTGTGGAATGCGGAAGAAAAAGTCACTCACCGATTTACATTCTGGTTTTCGGCTCGCTCCCAGCAAAAAACGCCAGGACGTAGCCAGCAGGCACTATGGATTGTGGTCGTCGTCGCCAGATACCCGGATGCCCTGTCAGTTTCACCACCAAGGCGGTGTTACCACCGCTAGTCCTGTGCAGGTGTTTAGTAACAGCAGTACCAGTGCTTGAAAAAATGATACCTGATACGCTTGAAAGTTTACCGTATGTATTTGCATGTATAGATTGCGTCCCCCTCATACGGCATGTACATCCTGCATGAGGACATTAAAACCCGTAAGTACGCGCGATCGAAGTATCACACTCAGCTACGTAACAAAGATGAGTTTCGACGAAATCGTCGATCTCACCGCTGTTTTTTTTTTTTTTTTTTAATATATATTATTAAGATGGACGCAAGCTCCCTGAATTCTACAGCAGCCTCAGATTGTGTTCTCCTCATACGGGATGGGACGTACATCCTGCATGAGGACATATAAAACCCGTAAGTATGTACGCGCGATCGAAGTATCACACTCAGCTTGCAAAGATTGAGTTTCGACGAAATCCTCGGATCTCATCACATCTGTTGTTTTTTTTGTTTTTTAATGAATATTCGAAGCGCCGTTGAGAGCGGGAAGCCAGTACCTTATTTTGGTACGTAAACTTGAGAACTAGGAATATTGTGTATGATAATACCTGGTATACCATGTATGGTGCCGTTGTGACGTCCGCCTAATTTGTATTGATAGCATGCGCTAATTTCGGTCTGAAGACGGTGCGATGTGTGATTGGTTGATGCATGCATATCTCTCTTGTTTTGTCATCTGTCGGATGCACGGCTATATATATACACGCGTGAATCGAACGACAACAACACCCTGCCGATTTGATCGTACCAAATCGATGCTATTTAGTACTGCTGTAGATGCTATATATACTATCACGGGGGGAGGGGCATAGTAAACCTACGACACACACAAAAACCTATACAAATAGATATCTACCTATTTTTACTACGTAGCAATGTTTGGTCTCATCTACCAACTGTGGTCCTCCGTAATATATTAGTAGTTTGTTTGTTTGTTTGTTTGTTTGTTTGTTTTTTTTTGTTTTTTTTTTCCCCATCCCATTTATTATGTTCGCACTTCCGTCTTTCTCCCTCCCTAGTCGTAACTCTGATCAGATCCGGGGTCACAAAGTAGGCTCCTCTCCCTTCTCCCCCACTACGGTTCTTGCTTTGCGCTTTTATCGCGAGAAGATTTCAGCACTTTCTTCCCTCGTCAACTCTCGTCGAATTTTGCTTACCCACGCTAGTAGATGCCACTATATGAGTAAGATGCTACTCGTAGATGCTTGTATAGTATACTGTTACCGGGGAACTAGTACTCAGGACAAAATGGGCTTCGTAAAAATACTGAACTATCAAGGTTTTTGTGTGTATACCGTAGGCGCTGTAAGAGTAGATGCTGTTGGAACGTACATGGGAGACCAGTCAAGGCCTCGTCTGGCCTTATTATACCAGTTTTAGTGTAGGCGCGGTGAGTCAAGGGGGTCAAGCAAACCTCAGCCTCCTGTATACGTACTGCTGTAGTAATCGCATAGATAGATAGGAGTATTTTGGTTGTCGTATCACGTTTCACTCCACTCCCGCGCCAGGCGCTCGGCCCTCGCCGTCCTCTACTCTCTGTCGTCCGACCTGCTTTCGACGCCGCGACAAACCTCGAGCTTCGTTCGGCTTACAGAGTACTTTTAATACAGTAAATCTCGTATGTACGTAAACTGCTGTGCGGTAAAATGCCGAAACGCCTTCGTACGGCTGCCGGCGCGTCTGTCCCCACTCCCCCCACCCCCAACGCGGTCGAAGCGTGTACGTATTATATAGCGTACGGTTTTAAGATGGACGGTGATGGTTGCGTTACAGTCAGTGATTGTACTCGTATTATAGTCACAAAAGACTGCTGTATTACTGCTACGTACTGCAGTGGCGGGGACGGTGGCAGTGGCGGTGGCATTAGTGGCCGGTGGCTTGGCCGCAGTGACTTGGCAAGAAAGTGACTGACTGATGCCGACGGTACAGGAGTGCCCTTGGACGGGTTTGCACGTCGCCCTTTTCCTCGTCCGACTCGCCCTCCTCTTCCTCATCCTCCTCCTCATCCTCCTCCTCTTATTTCCCGCCCGCGCTCTCTCTCTCTCTCTCTCTCTCTCTCTCTCTCTCTCTCTCTCTCTCATTCTCTCCCCGTCTCCTCATCCCCCTCTCTCTTTTCTTCTCTATCTCTGCCTCTCTGTGTCTCTCTACCCCCCCCCACCCCCTCTCTCCTCTCGTGCCTGCCTACGCCGCAGCAGCCCTACGAAGGCGTTACCCTGCTTGGAAGGGGTAAAGGACGAACCCGTAGAAGCCAACCAGGTGGTGCCGGCGGCGGCGGGGGGGGGGGCGGGGGCGGCGGCGGGGGCGACATCAGGTAAAAACGGCGGCGGCGGCGGCGGCGGCGCAGGAGGAGGAGCACACGAGGACCCACCAAGAAAGGAAAACGGTATAGATGCCACCGCCACCGTCTCCCAGAAGGTCGACCTTGCCAGTAAAACGGGCGACCAGCGTGGCAACGTCGGCAACGGCAATACTGGGGGTAATGCTGCCAAGCGTTCCATTGTCGATACAGCGGCGGCGTCGGAGGCGGGAGCGGAGGCGGGAGCGGGGACGGGGACGGGGTTACGCGTGGGTGGCAACGGCAAAGCAGCAAAATCGTGCCCGAGTGGGGCGGGCGGAGGAGAGGGAGAGGGGAAGGTCCGACGGGGCGGAGATGGCGGCGACAGCGGGGCTCGAGGAGGAAGACGCGGCAGCGCGAACGGCGTTGCGGGGGACGCGGCTGCCGCGGCGGATAACGGGATGCCGGCAGCGATGGCGGGAGGGGGAGGGGGAGGCTCGGCCGCTTGGGCGAGGGCGGGGGGGGGGGGGGGGGGGGGGGGCAGAGGCGCGGGTAGGGCAAGAGGGAAGGTTCCACGCGGTCGAAATAACTCATCTGCGGCCCGAGCGGCGTCCGCCGCGGTGGCTTCTCAGGCTCCGGCGGTAGCGGTAGAGAATGGGTCGAGCTCCCGGCGCACGCGGGGTCGTTCACCCGGGTAGCTCGAAGGCCCCAACTCGAGGGCTATAAAAGTCTATAGGTCTATATAGAGGGCGGGCCTCAGGGAGGGCGGGGCAGGCGGAGGTAGGTTTGGCGACGGGGGGGGGAGGGGGGGAGGGGGGTGAGCGGGGGGGGGGGGAGGGGGGGGGGGGGGTGGGGTTAGCGCATTGATGCTGATATATATCATGCCGTGTTTTTTTTTTCTTGTGCGTTTGCTCCGATTGATCGTTTTTTTTTGTTTGTATCATGTCGGCGGTGCTTTTTTTTCTTCTTTTTGTCTTTTTTTTTTTTTGTCGTCGTCGTCTTCGTCTTTTTTGGGTTTTGCTTGGAGGCTTGGCGCATCCAAGCACGTTTTTTTTCTTCTTTTTTTTCTTGGTTTGCTTCGTGCTCCCCGTTACACGAGGAAAGGTTTTCGCGTGTGTACGTCGCGTGGGCCTCGTGACACGCGATAGGAGATTGGCTCAGATGCTTATCACGAAACGGTACGCGTTTGGCTGGTTGGTCTGGTGTTGTTGCCGTGACGCGACGTTTTATTAGAGCGCGCCCAACGCGTGCGGTGCGAAGCCTTTTGCGGCTCGGGGGCTCTCGCTAGCTAGCTACCTAGCTAGCAAGACAAAGCAACGCAAAGCAAAGCAAAGCAAAAGCAAAATCAACGCAAAGCAACGTGAAGCAAAGAAAAGCAACGCAAATCAACGCAAAGCAGAGCAACGCAGAGCAACGCAGAGCAACGCAAAAGCAACGCAAAAGCAACGCAACGCAAAAGCAAAGCAAAGCAACGCAAAAGCAACGCAAAAGCAACGCAAAGCAAAGCAACGCAAAAGCAACGCAAAAGCAACGCAAAGCAAAGCAACGCAAAAGCAACGCAAAAGCAACGCAAAAGCAACGCAAAGCAACGCGAAGCAAAGCAAAGCAAAGCAAAGCAAAGCAAAGCAAAGCAACGCAACGCAACGCAACGCAACGCAACGCAACGCAAAGCAAAGCAAAGCAAAGCAACGCAACGCAACACAAAGCAAAGCAAAGCAAAGCAACGTTTTTGTTATATCTTCTTCTGCCCAAAGGGACTGTGTTTGGCGTTTTTTTTGTCGAGTGGTCCATGCATTGCTGCTATTAATATTAATTCATGCAACGCCGCAGCTGCAGGAGAAAGAAAGAAACAAGGGACTTGTTACTGTTGCACCTCGCTCTTGAGATGAATCTGCCTCTTGCCCTCCGCTTGGCATCGGGTAAATTTATAGCGCTCTTCGGTGTTGGACCTTGACGCGTAATGGGGGTGCGTCATCGTATGTGGGCGTCGAGAGATTAGGGGGGAGGGGGGGACGGGGGGGGGGGGGGGGGGGGGGGGGCTCGGTAGCAGTCGGATGTGCTGCTGAGTCTGCGTTCTCGTTGCGCTGATTACTATTAATACGTACCTCGTACTGATTTGGCAGTCGCCTTCATTTGCTGGCGGGAAAAAAATCCAAGTAAATTCTAGGAAAGTTCCAGGAAAAATCCCGTGGACAAGCTGACAAGACTCTATACCCCGCACGCGC
>MEHQ01003222.1:404233-445652 GCA_008828725.1 Saccharina japonica | reverse complement strand
CAGATTAGCCGTAAATATCGTTGAGTTCGCAATGGGGTACGATCGTTTTCAGCGCTCGTTTTGCGTAGTAAAGCGTTGTGCCAGTATACCTTTTTGGGGTAAGTTTGCCTGTGACCACGGGAATCGACCGCGTCAAGTGTTGGATTAGTACGGACAGATGGAGGTACTGGATAGAGAGACAACAACAACAAAGGGTGCTACGGGTACAAGCATATAAAGTCGAGCATTAGATTTTCGGAGGTGTCTCCACCAGATCTTTCCTTAAACAGCTTGTTCGGAATTGGCAACAACCTTCCCGTTCTGTCTGGGAAAATCGAGCGCTCAGAAACGATCGCATCCCTGAGCGAACTCAACGATCTTCACGGTACAGGCCCCTCCTCTCCTCGCTGTTTTGCTGGAAAAATGTAATGTCTTGTACGGTCCTCTCCATTTGGTCCATCCCATTCACCGGCATTACCTTTTCCCTACGAGTACATTTCCAGACCCTTCCCTTTCTTTCGTAAGGGCCCGTTTTAACGAAGAAGAAAAAAAATCAATTTGGAAAAAWATATATTCAAATCCGCTTTTCATTGGTCAACACACGCACCAGCACCAAATATTAGGATCTTGGGGCATAGTATTTGGTGCTGGTGCGTGTGTTGAATGCATCGAATATCATAACAGAGAGAGAGATTCCAGGCGAAACTTTGCCTGAGGCAGTTATTCATAGTTGAAGTTGTGGCGGGGGTGTCGAAGATATAGGCATGATACCCCACGAGTGCCTTCATGGCCCCTGCTCTCGGTCTATCAACCCCCAGGCACGGTACCTGGCACAACAGCAGCAGAAGCAGCAGCAGCAGTACTGCATGAGGCATACGGCATACGAGTATGAGTGCCTATTGCAACCTATTGGCCTATTTGATTTATTTGCCCTTGAGCGGGTCCTCTGGATGAATCTGGATGCTCGTACAAAATATTTTTAGCGAACGATCTCGGGCTTTTGCTTGCAGTCGGCTGAGGAACTCGCGAAAAAAAAAAGAGGATTTTGCACTGATACGCGGAAGAGGGCGGAGGGGGAGAGGGCTTCTTAGAAGGCAACGACCTCGGTCAAGATCTACAGCAGTACGCACCCCATCGTCTCCTTGCAATTGCAAGGGCATTGCTGTGGTTACTGCATCCATTCCCCGGCGTCCCCGCTCATTTATCTCGGTGTGCTTTTCTACCCTCTGTAGGAATGGGGAATGGGACCCCTCTATCCGCCGACTGAACAGAACACAGTCTTCTCCTATCAAACAGCTCACGGTTTCCTGGCGTGCGACTCCACGCGGGAGCAGCCATGGCTTGCACCAATCTAACCCGGTTTTTTCTCTTTATCTGTACGTTGCTCCCACGCTCCCCTTTGCAGAGCCGAGGGAAATCCATGGGGCAGATGTATTCTTACCTGTTGCTGCGTCACAGGGCACCCAGCTGTATATACCCGATCCACCTGGTGATATTCTTGGGTGGCGCAATTGGCGTACAGTAGGCCGGCGTGACACTGCAGCAAAATCACCCCTTTGACGTTGCGGAAGGGTCGGGCTAGCGGGAACAAGGAGGGGCTTCGGTTGCAACCAAGCTTCTGCAGACTTTGGGAGGTGACGCCCAAGTGTGTACGCTTGTGGCTGTCGAGGGAGGGTTTTGTTGTGTTGAGGCGTTTTTTAAATCTGAAACCTACAACTTGTACCACGCTGGACTTAAATATAAGGTCCGTTCGGTCTTCATAATTATATTCCAACGATACTTATATTTTCGCCCATAGTGAGTGGTATGATGTGATCTTCCGGTTCGTGATACTTGACGTGGGGGGATCCTCGACGAGAGTTGGTGGGTGTGATGTCTACAGTAAGCCGTGAGACCCGTGAGATTGCCTGCGGTTTTGAGCTGAGGGAGCTAGCTCACAGTAGTACTGTACTATAGTAGCAGCAGCGTACAGTAGTAGTGGTGTAATATATTGTTCGCGGGGTCAATGTTGCAGATCAGCCGGAAACACAGCATGAATGAGTACCGCACTACTAAAAGGTACTCGTCCTTCTTTGTAGTGTATTCATTGTACACATGACATACTGTATACGTAGTAATATTACGAACGTGCGAGTGAGAAAAATACCTTCGTACGTACATTGTGTTGCCCTGCACCAAGCAAGCTCTCTTACAGTATATATTCCGATCTTGAAATAAACATGACTACCTGATGCAGCCCGAGTGCTTGCATTTTCTACGAGGCTTGGAGATCACTTATTTTCATTTCAGTAGTAATAGTAAAAACAGTATAATAATACAGGCATCATACTGAATGGTTGGGAACACAAATATTTTTTTGTATTTTTTCTTCTTGCCGAAATCTTGAAAGTCAAGATCTCGAGATCCTCCTCACCCCTCATCCCTCTTGTGAAGCTGCGAATATAATACTGCTATTAAATATTATTATATTACGGGCAAGGACCATAGTAAATAGGACCTACGATTCACACGAAAACCTTTATATTTTCTTATTTTTACGAACAATATGTGGTCCTATTTACTACGATGGTGCCCCGTATAATACCACAGAAAGTGCGAGTACCGGTAAATAGACAAGTACGCGTACGTAATAGGGTACTTCGTTTGTCGCTAAGTGTTACCGCATGGTTCATGCGGTCGATACTCTGCATTGTTTCACAAGTCGGGCAGATCATGACCTATCGTATCTATCTATCTATACTGTAGACCATCTAGATCATCTAGATCACATCTAGACCTCAAGCTGCCGTTATGCGTGCTGTGCAGGAGATGCATACGTAGCACATATTAATATTACGTACAACTTTCCACCTGACAATGTACAGCTCTTATTTAAGCCATACCGTTCATATACACCTATCACAATCATTAATCATCCCTGAATACTAGACAAACGTATACCGATAACAATGCCGTCCCCCAAATGAAAGGCTTTACAGATCCATCCCAGGAAGCATGTCGTACGACAGTAGATAAAACCATGCAGATTATACGGGTCCCACCTGGCAACACGATGCTATTATTACTATAAGATCGTACAGATAGATCATGAACATAATATATCTACCTGAAATATCTACTGTAGATCATCATGAGGTGGGAATCGATTATCTGTCCGATGTGTGTATCGTTATTACCTGGTAGTCAACAAACAACTTAGATAAACAAAGGCAATCGAAACAAAAATCAAAATATTATACGTAGTGGGGTCAGATTGCGCACTGCATGCTGGCTGCAGCAAGCCGCGATCCCTCCTCCAGAACTTGAAAGTTGGCATAATCTATACCATTACGTAGGGTGTCCCTTCAAGCTCCAGCTGAGGGACCGCCAGGAAGCAAAAAGAGCCGGGCGAAAGGGGGGGTGACAGACTCACACACATGACGTGGGGGTCGAGCCTGGACGCGGCTTAGGATTTCAAGAGTAGAACGTAGACATTCATGTGAGGGGAAGAACCGGTGGAGCAAGGTGGCGTATTGTAGATCGATGTTAAGCTGGAAGGCGGTACAGAAGGGAGCTACTCAGACTTCGTGCATACCAGTATAGGTTTCCTTTTGGGTTCGTGTCGGTTTTCTTCTTCTACTTTCGATAAATGTTCGTTATGATACAGTAGTGATCGCACGTTGACACCCTTGCCGAGCAATATCGGATGTCAAGCATGATTATGCTAATTGTGTAATACCTGGTAATAAGTAGTGATCATACGCATTGATTTATGTTTTTTCGCCTTGCCGACCTCCCCCTCGCAGCCCATCGCCGGGAATGATTCGGGTTGGTTGCATACGATCGCTCGTGCTGAGGCACAGGACTCCAGTCTGTATGTGGTACCTTTTTTTACAAGATGTATACGAAGTACGCCCCACCGTCCCCCCCCTCCCTCGCTGGGCATGTGGCGGTATATAGCGTGTGTTCTTCCATGTTCAAGGGTACCTTTGCCCCCCCCCCTCCCCGCTGGAGATGCAGTGGTAGCTTGTCTTTTCCGATTGCAAGGATGGAGCTTTGACCTCACCCATCACGCTTGCAAAACAATAGAGGGTAGAACTCATATAGTGGGAGTATGTAAAATGTACAAAAAGGAATGGGGTGTGTTAGAAGAGGAGATGAGGAAAATAGACGAATTATACGTGAAGAAGTTTGATAGACTTTTGATAGTAGCGAGAAAACGACCGCTATCCTAGGAGACAGATGGTGACTACACGCGGCCAAACAGGAAAGGGATGTAAGATTAGCAAGACGTTTCTATGCAAATATATGGAGACAACGTCCCCGGTGGAATGACAGGTAAATCTCGTCCCTGTTAGAGTCAAGGTCGTGAGTTCGAGTCCCCCCGAGTGCATACTAGTATATACTCGTAGGGACTGTTTCTCGCAAAAATATCTTGACTAGCGGAAAGCGCGAGAGTGTGAGTTAGCAAAATTCGATGAAAACTGACAAGCGGTGGGAATGCTGAATGAACCCGATGAAAATCAAGGCACGAACCGTAGTGGGGAGGAGGGAGAAGAGTCTGCTTTATGACCCCAGATCTGAGTTACTACTACTGTAGGAAGGGGGAAGATAACAAATGTGATGAAAAAAAACAAAGCAAAACAAAACGCAATGAGCGCCCAAGTGTTGGAGGTGTCTCCATGAGGGGTAGGAGCGGTGCTCCGTCTCGAAACGGATGCTTGGTCAATGGTCAAACGACTGAGGTAAGCAACAAATAAGTACGCCCGCCCCACCCACCCCGCGCTGGGGATGTTGCGGTATATAGCTTTTGTTTGCCGTTTTCAAGGACACGTCCACCCCGGTGCTGGGGGGTGAGGCGGTATCATAGCTTGTGCTTTCCGTTTTCAAGGGTGAATTGCCCCTCCCCTCCCCCGCGCGCGCGCTGGGGCTGTGGTGTTAGCTTCGGTGCTTGGCGCTTTCAAAGGATGCCGTTCGGCGTAATGCTTCCTTCCATGCACTGGTTCGAAGTTCGAAGTGCTTCTTTTGTACGGGAAAGGAGTTATCAACAATCAAAATGAACACAAACATCAATGAATGCAGGTTGGTTTAAGCTGAATTCGATACATATATTAAGAGTCGGAAGTCCACGCCGTGTTTTAGAGAGATAAACCTGGAAAATTGCGCACATGCTTTGTGAGCTCCTGTCGATTACCCGTTAACGAACGGTGGATTTTTGTTTTGTTTTTCCGCCAGATGTTTGGCCGATTATAGTTTCGTTCGGTATTTGGGCCTTAAGGAATTCCGAATTCCTGACGGAAAAACGAAGTACTTCAATCGTCAACGAGTCGAAATGGGCTCACGGAACGCGTGCACAAAGTTCAGGATATATATAAAAAACAGGCGTGCACCTTAGGACCGTTGTGCGGTAAACGTGCGAACTCCGCGTTGCTTCTTAATTACTTGGTTTTAGTATAACATCAACTTGGCGTTAAATGTGACTTCATGTTGGCCCTTCACAGGTATGTAGATCTTCGCAGGTTTGGGCGAAATGTTTTGCAGGCATGCCTTGGATTACTGTACCTGGAACCGGCTCGTTCAGAAAAAAATAGAAGAATCAATTGCTTTTTCTTACGGAAAAAACCTGACTGTTACATGTGTGCTGACCTTTTTTAACGCCCCGTTCGTGGTTGGTCGGGACACTTTCCGCCGCCCGCCCAATCACCCCAACAGAAAAATAGGTATATTGTCATATTTCGCTGTTCATGGCGGTCAGTATGATACCAAACATGCGACAATCGAGTAGATTTTGCAACCGGCGTTCATTCGTGGCTGATAAACCTTCGGGCGTTCAGCTTGAACCCGCTCGTAGCAAGAACAAGCATCAAACTCCGTTCATTTTTCGAGCTCTCGGTTTAGAACCATTCATTGCCCGTGTCTCGAATCAATTATAACCATCGTAGTGAGCAGAGCATCAAGAGCTCTATTAGGTCAAAAGTAGACTCGCGAGACGGATATTCATCGTCATGGCTGAAACTCCAAACACAATACTAACACTCGTAGGCGGTAGGTACTACGATGCCTTGGTGGAAGGCGTAATCAAAAGCTCTAAGAGGCAGTCCACACCTGGTGGGCGAACGGCTTGCGCGCCAGCCGTTTGGCAACCTCTACAATAATACAACTGGCGGATCAACGGCATGCACCATCATGCTGACTCGATGCACATGTATATACGGGGCCCGACCGTTTCCAGATGAAACACAACACTGCATATAGGTATACTGTACCACCTCATCATAGATAGCAAAAAGGTACGCTGAATACCACCATTGCTACTGTGTGCGCCTCGGGTATTGTAGAAGTCGTAGGGCCACCACCCAGCACGGAATTATTCATGGAAGCCTCTGCGTTGAGGTCGACCCTCGTCTCTCATTGGAAGCGCATGTATGTCCACAAAACAAACGGTGCCCGAGGACGTGGTGAGCACGCCTGTTGATGAGCTGTGATGCCGGTACGGCGTGGTTTGGCCCTAAGGGGGGGTGCTCTACGTACCATTACTGCTCCAACTAAACCCCTATTGGCGTTGAAGCGCGTTCACACCTTGACAACAACCGCCATACCCGCGTCAAAGGTGATCTTGCAAATAAATGCAAGCTGTTCTACCCACGACCATATTACCCGCCATGCTTCTGTTATGAACCCTTCCAAATGCAGATGAACACAGTTTTTCCGCGAAAGGATCGGAACGGCTCCACACTACATACATATCGACCTTGCACGCCACCATAGATAGAGGAACCAAACATGCGCCAGATGTTAACTATAGCCTATACACGGCCCTAAACTCGACCCACATCGGCTATTCGCCACGCCAATAACATCACAACAGTACAATGCGCACACAGACAACAACGGCGAAGGTGCGCCGAAGTGCACGCATACTGGAGAGGCGCTCTACAACGCCAGCTATGTATTGGTACTGGTACTGCAAACCGTCGTATATAAACTAATGCTACTCTGTAAACTTCCAAGCGTACTTCCCCCCCTCTCGCCACTGTAAAAAGTAAACTACTGCAGTACATATCTAAGCAGGGACGAGCAGCAGCTTGGCCCAAGAGCTCGCATGGAATAAAACGCGTAACTCGACAGTGCAATGCCGTAGAAAATCACACGGGAACATATTTCGGGCCAACCCTATATCACACAGCTCCTACTGTAGCATGTGCCTGATCCAGAAATAACCCAGGAAAACGGTTGCCTGCAGAAAGACAAGAATACCCTGCCCCCCCCGATGGCGATGGCGACAACCAACAAACACACCACACCATAACTGGTTCAGCACCCTTGATAGTGCGGAAAGCTGAGAGGCTCGAAAGGCGCCCAAAGACTACTCTAAGAGTCCTCAAACGGCCAATCGCCAATCACGCGTCCCGCTCCATCCAGCCCTCATCGTACACGGTGCAAACGGAGAGAGCCACGAATGCCGCCGGTGCCTCTAGTCCGAGAGCCATCACCCCACCGCGTAGATGTGAGTAAAGCAACCGAGATTATAATTCTAAGACTTGCGATAGTTACACCCGAAACTTCTCCTTCCCTAAACACCAGTTCATACTAGTCCCTAAACTCTAACTACCTAACCACCTACATGCCCACCAGCAGCCTTCCAACCATGCATCGGGCTGTATCATACCAGTATTCCTTTCCAGCCGAATATATTAATAGTAGGAACAGTATAATATGGTACTTACACAAATAAGCCGATATCACAGTAGAAAAAACTCGTTAAGCTGTCTCGTTCAATACAGGGTGCCTTAGTAACGCTTCTGCCTGCGTGAGTTTCTAATACCTACGCTCACCGCGACAAGGCTTAACCTAGGCTTGGAGAGGTCATGCATCCTCAAAAATATCAGCATGCCCCGTGCCGACCTCCATTTATCTACTATCTCCTTCCTCCGAGACGCATTGGTATTCAAGCCGCTACAGGCTTCGTTAATACCTGGTACGAGCGCAACTGCGCTTAATAGCAGCGGAGTTGTTCCAGAAAAAGAGAGGGTCAAAGCCCGAACAACAAAAGTAATAAACATGCATGGTGCCATCAATCTGCTTGCTTCTACCTGTCTCTGTCTGCCTGGACAAAATACAGGATACTTTTATCAAAACAGCACCGAAAGCTGAACGAGCTACAGGGCGGGGGATTATACCGGTACTTAGTACATGGTATCTTATTTTCACGCTATCACCACTAGAATAACCACAAACACCGGCCGCTTCCCTTCCCTAACATTGGCCGAATTTATAGCGTCCACAACGATAGCACCCCGTCAAAAAGACACTCCCGGGGTGTGTTTCCTGCTGTCTGCTTCCATCTTCCGCGACGATGGGTTGCCGTCAAATAGAACTGGACACGCTACGGATCTTCCGCCGCTAGCGCATCGGCACCTCCGCCATCGCGGACATAACAATCGCGTTTCACGGTCAGTGGTACGTACGATAATCGCAGCCGCGACCACCATCACCACGTCCACCGCCGTGGGCACAACAATGGCGCTTCACGGGCAGCGCTGACCTACCGCTGCGACCGCTATCGCCATCGCCACCTCCGCCGTCGGGGACATAACAATCGCGCTTCACGGTCAGCGGTACGTACCATTATCACAACCTCGACCGCCATCGCCACGTCCACCGTCGTGGACACAGCAATGGCGCTTCACGGTCAACGTTACGTACTATTGTCGCAGCCGCGACCGCCATCACCACGTCCACCGTCGTGGACACAGCAATGGCGCTTCACGGGCAGCGTTGATCTACCGTTGTGACCGTTATCGCCATCGTCACATCCGCCGTCGCGGACATAACACTCGCGTTTCACGGTCGACGTTACGTACGGTCACCGCCGCCGCTACCACCACCGCCACTTCCGCCGTCGCGGACATAACGATCGCGTCCACGGCAAGCGTAACCTACCGTCGCCCCGCGACATTTTGTTTCATCATGAAAAAAAACAATATGAATGGCAACGCAGAAGGTGTGCGGACTTACGGTGACCTTGCGACAACCAAAACAAACCGGAAGCAAAAAAACACTCTGTACGACAACACAAAGTGCGCACATAATCACGAACTAAACCCAACCACCAGTCCATCAGGCAACAGGGCGGAGAGCCCCTCGCTCCGCAACGTGCCGTACTGTACAGTGGCAGCGCAAATCTCCCACAAAACCGAGAAGTCGAGAACTAGGCAAGCATACGTTGTTACCCCGGCGAGACCTGTAGCCCATTACGGAGAGGAAGAACCCTGACCGCTGAGATGGCGTGCCCACGATCACACACGATCGGCTTACCAAAACTAAAAACCTGAAAACATGTATCCCAATGACCAGCCAGTCTGCTCGCATGGCATGGAGGGCCTCGCTCGGCAACGCGCCGTACCGTATAACCGGCAGCGCAAATCCTCATCACACCGAAGCCGAGAGCGAGGCAAGTTTACACTCGTTACCCCCGCGCCAAGACCTAGAGCCCACTGCGTAGAGAAGGGACTGCCACCTGCCAGGAAGGAAAACAAATATGGCACACCCAACCGGCACGCACTCAACCTCTGGTGCTCGCACTGGTGCACTAAGCCGATCGCGATTTCCCCACAAACTGCTGCTTCTATTCGTAAACAAAACAGCCACCGCACAATTACCGTAACTATCTGCGCTTCCCGCCTCTCCAAACCAAATTGGTATAGTATTTTATCGCCCTTCTTCCTCCTACCGGTACTGTCAGGGTTGAAAAGCCAAATGGCCAGGACGACACAAACTGAAACGCACAAAAAACACAACGCCCGAAGCCGCCTTTGCCTCAATCCTACAGCGGCTTCAATCAAGGTCCGATCTTTCGCCTGCTCCGGTTGGACGTCGGCCCTCTAGCATCCGATTGCTGGGACTTGCTGCCGCCCACTGCTCGTGCCCCAAGCGTAGCCGCGGTCGGTGCAGCGACGGGGACGCTGGGCACCCCAGCCGTAGCCGTGGCCGCGGCGAATGGGAACGCCGGCGTGGCGGCGGGAGCGCGGCCGGTAGCAGTAGCAGCTGCAGGAGCCAAAAGAGGGGTCACGTTGGGGTTGGAAGACGCGCTGTGCGCCAAAGGTGCCCCCATGGTCATGGGCGGGGTAAATCCTGGTCCAGTCCCAGGAAGGGGAACACGTCCAGTAGAAAAGTTGGCCGCCTGCTTCGACGGACGGCAGGCAGGGAGGAAGGGAGGGGGGGACACGGGGGAGGGCGGTGGGCGGGCTTGACATACTGCCCGTGACCGACTCTCATCAAGCGCCAAGCAAGCGTCCACGGTGCCTGGAAAGGGTACTCCTATACATGTACATCCTGCAAGAGAAGCAACACTTACAAATTCGTCAACTCCACAAAGTAGTAATGTGGGCCAAATCGACTACAAAAACGTGACAAGGTTTGCATATCGTTCTCTAACCCCGGCGAGGACCCCCATCGCCATCGCTTGGTCCGAACGGGAGGGAGAAGATGTACAAGCACCAAGCACAGCACCAGTCGGCATGTAGATTTAACACCATAGCGCGACGCGCTTCGAGCACGTGAGCGTTGACGACAATGCACTCCTTTTTATACATATCATACGGTGGGCACAACGTACAGAACATAGTACTCGCCCCATTCCTTAGCTTCACCCATCCCCCATCTTCACCTGTGCCGTAGCGCGCCCCTGAGGCACGATGGGTGTCGCTGCCCAACCTGGCGGACCATTCTGCACAAGAGCAAAGATGGTCTGCAGCTCGTCGACGGGAAGCTGCAGACCGGCCGTCGCTTTCAAAGCGTGATCCTGGAACTTCGCCACTTCGGCCGCAAGCGCGGGCTTGTCGTCGCTGGTTGCGCCGAGGGCGGAAGTTTCAGCGATGCAGGAATAAGAGACGGTGAGCACAGGGTCTATGGTAGTTGAGCGCTCCACATGCCGCAATTTGACTACTGTATAGCTTGCTCGGGCAACCACCTGTGCTGCGGGGGGAGCCATCAATTGTACCCTGAGCGGTCAGAACGTAGACGGCAACACACGGATGACTGGGCTGCTCAAGGGAACGTGCGGGCTGAAGTAGGAGGTTGTATCACACAGTAGACAGGATTGTTTGTGATGAGCTTGCATCAAACATCGGACGCCAAAACAGTACACAGATAGAGAGACAGCGACGCGAAGAGTAAGTAAATAAGAGCTCAACAGAACAGTCACCATGCAAGCAGATACAATTTCAGAAAAAGCTACGGTGTCAACCGTGAATCACATCAACAGCACCAAATGTACAATACATTGCCATGTGATGTGTAAGGTTTCGCATGCGTGTTGCTCAATTGAGTTTTTCTGTAGTTTGCCTCACACGTCAGGCAGGAGATGTCATAACAAGAGCTCTTGCATTGATCAGCCGTTCATTGGCATGTAAGCTAACACAGAACATCCCTATCCATCGGTACCAGTTGCCATCGAACGCGATCACACCAAGAGCACATATAGCACGATGAATAGACGGAAGCCTCGTAGGTGCCCAGGGAACAAGTGCTGAGACAAGTTCCAAGGCGACGACTCCACAAAATAGCTTGCCCTAAACGCACAATGCCATTGATAGTGGAATACGCGACCTACAGCACGCACCGCTGCAAGTCCGCCTCAAATATTCGATTATATAAACAGCATGTGGACGCAGTAAGGTGGCTGCACGCACAACCCGCGAAACCCTCCAGCACTTCCCCGCCGACACCATCCAGAAAGCGGCAACCCCAACTCACGCGTTCTTCAGGAGGCACGCGATAGCCGTGCCTTCGTCCGTGTTCAGCCGCACGCAGCGATCTACCTCCTGAATCCAGGAGAGCACAGGCCGCAGGTTGGTAGGGACCTGAAGGGAAAGCGGTTGTTGAGTGTGCGCCCGTCTATGGTATTAACGGTAGACACTTGAAGCGATTGTCTATATCGAGACTATGATGCTTGGCGAGTAGGTGTACAGCGCTTCGAAACACGGGTGTGGGCGTGACTCGGAGCTGCCATTTAAAGCGTTATGATCGAACTCTCAGTACCCATCGTGTTCTGTCTAAAACAAATACCATATTATGCTATAGTTGAACTAAAACACACGCGCCCGACGTATCACTTAGCTTGCAAAGTTGAATATCAACCACTCAATCGGCCGAGTCATAGCTGACGTAATTTCAAAGTTCGTCTACAACACTCGAACAGGAAACAACACACGCTAGGCTATTGGGGAGCAACCCCTGTCCCCGACGTTCTCCTAAACCGCTGTTAGCTATTATACCATGCATTGATTCCGCTGCAGGCAGTCGTGGACCAAGAGCGATGGAGAACTCCATGCATTGATTCCGCTGCAGGCAGTCGTGGACCAACAGCGATGGAGAACTCTACGATTAATAACAGCAACACTTCACTACCGAGGACCCCGGGACTGTGCTGCTCAGCGTTGATACCATACCGTACCTGGGAGACTGCGGGGGGTGGTGTGTGGCGTGGTCCTAACGAAACAGAAGCCGCGGCAACTTGTGCCGCTACGGCCAACTGCGCCTCTAGGGCGCGACCCAGCTCGCAGGTTTTCTGCAACTGCGCCTCAGCTTCGAAGGTCTTTTTCTCAGCGTCGCTCACACGCTGTTCTAGTTTGGAGCGCTTCTGCTGCTCCCCTGCGAGGCGTGTCTGCAGTTCGCCAATCGTTGTCTGCTGGGCCACCACGAGCCCCTGTGTGTTGTCCCGCTCTTGGAACAGCGACTCGACCTGCTGCTGAAGATGGAGCAGCTCTTTTCCTTGTGCCCGACGAGCCACTTGTTCCCGCGAGAGCGTAGTCTTCGCGGTGTGCAGCTTCCTCTCTACGGCCCGCTGCATGGCCGCGTGGTGCTTGGCCTTCGTGAACCGGTCCGATCTCGTCACCGCTTTGACGAAAGACGGGTGCACAGTGCGAACCAGCACATAAGACATTAGGACCTGCACGAGAGTGTCATAGGTAGGAGATGGGGGAGCGCAGGGGATGTGTATAAGAGACAGACATAGTACTCGCCCCATTCCTTAGCTTCACCCATCCCCCATCTTCACCTGTGCCGTAGCGCGCCCCTGAGGCACGATGGGTGTCGCTGCCCAACCTGGCGGACCATTCTGCACAAGAGCAAAGATGGTCTGCAGCTTGTCGAAGGGAAGCTGCAGGCCGCTCGTAGCTGTCCGACTTTGAGCAGCAGTGCACGTCGCTACACCAAGCGCACAACAACTTGCAGGGGTTCGTGGCGGCCCAGCAGCGAACACATGACGAATTGCAGACAAGCCTGGATGCTTGTCGGCGCGAGTGCGCCGGCCTACAGGGCCGCCTCGTGGTCGAGCAGCAGCAGCGCTCTCAACTGCAGCAGTGCATGAGCGAAGCCGAGAGCAGAGCGTCCGATGCCGAGAAACAACTGCAAAGAGCTTGCGAGCGGGGTCGCGCCCTAGAGGCGCAGTTGGCCGGAGTGACACAAGTTGCCGCACCTTCTGTTTCTGTGGGACCACGCCACGCACCACCCCCCGCAGTCTCCCAGGTACGGTATGGTATCAACGCTAAGCAGCAAAGGGCCGGGGTCCTCGGTAGTGAAGTGTTGCTGTTATCAATGGTAGAGTTCGCCATCGTTGTTGGTCCACGACTGCCTGCGGCGGAATCAATGCATGGTATGATAGCTCGCAGCGGTTTAGGAGAACGTCGGGGACAGGGGTTGCTCCCCAATGGCCTAGCGTATGTGGTTTCCTGTTCGCGTGTTGTATACGAACTTTGAAATTACGTCAGCTGCGAGTCGACCGATTGAGTGGTTGATATCCAACTTTGAAAGCTAAGTGGTACGTCAGGCGCGTGCGTTCTAATTCAATTGTAACATACTATGATATTTGTTTTAGACAGGTCTCGAGAGGTACTGAGAGTTCGATTAGGACGCTTTAAATAGCAGCCCCAAGTCACGCCCACACCCGTGATTCGAAGCGCTGTACACCTAACCGCCAAGCATCATAGCCTCGATGTAGACAATCGCTTTAAGTGCCTACCGTTAAAACCATAGACNTTTGCTCGTTCTCCCGAGCGGCCACTCGTCCACGCCAGAGCGTAGCCCTTGCGGTGTTGAGCTTCCTCTCAACGGCCCGCTGCAACGCCGCGTGGTGTTTTACCTTCACCACACGGTCCGTCCTCGTCACCGCTTTGATGAACGACGAGTTGACCGCGTGAATGATGACGTACGACATTAGGGGCTGCACGAGAGTGTCATAGGAGGAGATGGGGGAGCGCAGGGGGGGGGGGTGATTAGAACGACGCAGTAGGTGGAGGGGGTGGATAAAAACACTTGGTTGTTGGCGTAGACATGTGGAGGGTGACAGGTACCGACATCAAAAGCGTCGTGTCGCACGACAAAAGACACCGCGACAAAATAAATCGTACGACAGAAAGCATGGCGGTAAGTGCGCGGAGGTTGGTCGGATATTCCATCGGCCGCAGCAGAGACAGCAGCAACAGCAGCAGTAGCAGCAGCAACACCAGCAGCGACAGCAGCGGTAGCAGCAGCAACAGCAGCAGCAACAGCAGAGCCCACCGAATTTCCCAGAGAAGAGCAGGAGTGTCACACGGTATTCTTTGTGCGACGGGATTTACCCTGAAACAAGTGCATCGTACAGACTCAGTACCGACGTCTTCGTTCTGGCCTTGTTCCTCTTCATACGGCCAGATCTAGGATACGTTGATCGCGGTGTAGCTCTACATGTATGCATCTATGTGTATCGACATAGACTATGGATAGGGCAACAACATCTTGCTGGTATTATTATTACGAGTCGGTTCCAGCGACAGGAAAAGCATTTCGGCTTCGAAACCTTGCGCATATGGGTTTTGCTAGTTGGGAAACGAAATTTGGCGCGTTTTTTCTTCATGGAAAGGTGAAAAACAACTCAGGGTTCGTGTTTTTGTGTTTTTGTGTTTTTGTTGCGTTGTTAAGGCGCAAAGTTACTAGTTTTAGGGATTTTTAGGCAACTTTCACCTTGACTGACGCACGAAAAAACGAAAACGAAAAACAAGACCAGCCCTCATTTTTTATATAGCCATGAAAAGCATTAACGCCAATTGTTTTTCCCCAACTCTCAATAACGATGGTGCAAAACTTTTTTGTGTCCCAAAAACAATGCCATACAGCGTCATACAACGTGTACATAGGAAAATGAGCAATTTCTAGGGCTGAGCACTGGCTGACTCAGTCAGCAGCGATTTATACTGTCGTCAAAATCAATCAGTATACTGGATTGCAACAGTATATTGGCCGAGCGAAGCAAGTAACGGCGAGCGAAGGTATCAGGTACTCAACGCAGAAAAAGAGACCAATGATGAAAAATGCGGAAGGAATGAAGGCGTGAAAAGGTCCAACATCCGGGGGGTGGCGGAGAGCTTCTCTATCCTGTCTCCTCCTGAAATATTTTTCGTGGGTTTTCGTACTATAGTGTGGCGTGTTTATTGGACGTACGTAAAATAAAAACTACTGGCGAATATACTGGCCGGGTTAATCAGTAGATTACTACTGCCAGTAGATTACTACTGCCAATGCATACTGTGCCAGTGCCCAGCCCTAGCAATTCCGGTATAAAAAATGGACCCAAAATCAACCGAAAGCAGGCCTGAGTTACGTGGGCCTGATTTATCGGCTTTAGTTTTTTTCTGAATCACATCGAATGTGAACCAAGATCATTACTACTGTAAGTGCCGCTGTACCACGAGTCAAGCAACACATGTCGTCGCTTGGTCACCCTAAGAGGAAAAAGTTTAGGGGTTTAGCCAAAATCAGGTATACCTAGTCACTTTGGTACCACACTAAAACCGAGTACAAATCACACGCTAGGACACCTCTCATTGGCCAGCCTCACATCGTACCTGATTCTGGCATGAAATGGCCAGGTACACCTGGACTTGTCTACTTTGTCTATAATAGCTTTCAATTGATTTTGGCGCATTTTGAGCCAATCAGAGACCATACATACAGTCTCCTATACGCCCGACACGAAGACGTCCGACCCCCCACACAACGACATACAGAACATATGATACGCACGTATACAGCACAATGGATACAGACTGCAGTTTGTTTGCCGCGTTGAGGTCGACTCAGTTTTTAGTATAGGATGTACAGCAAAGAAACTCCGTCCCGCCGTGTGCAAGCGGTTCCTCGAGGATGGTCGAGGCTTTAAAGCTGGCAACGGGGGAGGGCGCCATATGTACTGTACTCTTGACGTGGCGCAAGAGGTATCTGGCTATTAATAGTGCATTCTTCACACCGTGATAAGCCTCTTCCCAAAAGTGTACTGTTATCAGGCTACTCCGTACGAGGCCTCTTCCCGCTTCCCGCTGTTATTACGAGCGAATGCGAGTTTCTAATTTTGACCAAGCCTCTCGTGATAGGGACCCCTTGCGAGAAAGCGTCGACCGTTTTTTTACTTGATTAAACAGTTGAATCTGTCTGCACTTTTTCGTCGGCACCTTTCATCAAATTCTCAGAGTTTTATTCGTCTACTACGTGGTTATCCAACCTATTCTCATAACTTTATCTGTCTAGTTCGTTGCACTCTCACATTAAAAAAACAACAAATAGTTGTACACGGGTCTCGAAACCATGACCCTCATGATGACAAGCATCTGTACTACCTGTTACCCTGCACGTACAAGTGATAGGAATATCAAGTTTGTATTTACTTCTATAGTAAACGCACCGCCTGAAGGGAGTGCAGAGGGGGTTTTCGGGGCACGTCGTTGACGTTTTTTTCCTGATGTTTTCCCCACCAATGCACTCAAGCTGACGACAGTTACTAATATCCTGCTGCGCGAGTTCCTAGCGACAGCTATACTATCTTATACTGCTGCTTGCTGATACGGTACGGAAAACGAGCAGTTCAATCTAAAATTAACTCGTTGTTTCGCTGTGATAACCATATGTTCTACTATTAATACTACACTACTGCTACTACTATTATAGCTCGTCTTGCATTTTCATTTCGAACATTGACAGTCCTGCCCGTCCACTCTTCTTTTCAATCGTGGCAACGATTCAGTACCGCAGGTTCCTTCGTTAAATCTTCCACGTTTACATCTTCGAGGTCACCTATTTAATAGCGAGAGCTCCTCCTTCCGGCCATTACATACGGTGCGTGACTTCAAGTTTGGTATCCCCTCGTCGACTCGGGTCGTTCGGGTGTGAACTTTTACTTTCTGAGCGTTTTGACAATGAGTTTACCCGCGGTCGTGTGTCATGAGTCTTGAGATCGCTTCTCATGAGCGGGCGGCGTAGGCCGCAGAACCTGCTATATGTAGACTGTTGGTGCAGAATCCTTCATCAAGTTGCGTTCGATGCCTGCACATCTATCATACTCTCACATGGATACACAGCAGTACAGCAGTACAGGTAGCATATAAAATAGCAGCGCCCAGAACCAGAGCGAAGGGGAGCACCAAGATGGGCGTGTGGCTGGGCTGTCGGCAGTTCCTTCATCCCTTCGTGCTCATATGCATAGTCCTCAAAACAGGCACCAGGTACCTACTATGTCCCTAGATATAAGCACCGTCAGTATATACGTGTCAAATTCACACGGTGTTTATATTTCGGGACATAGGGGTTACCTGGTACCTCGTGTAATATAATATGCACGAACTGTATCGTAGGATCGTAGGTGACAGGTGACTGATGCAAGCGCTTCCTCTGCTGTGCCATACTTCTACGTGTGCCTGCATCGCGCATCAGCAGGGTGGTCACACGCTCGCTGGGTACTGCGGTACCAAGCGTGGAGTGGGCAGCAGAGAGCAGAGAAAGAGTAATAGCGGAGCTCTCAGCTCTCACGCTCACGTCTCGCGTCTCTCGCATCTCGCCTCGTCACGCAGTCGCGAATAATTGCGCCGCATTATACGATATCTCCGGAGAATCTTCCGACTGCGTCTTGGGGGTCCTCGCGTCCTCACCATTCTCGAACCCAGACGAGCATACCGGACTCTCAAGCTATGAGGTCATCCTCACAAGGAGCGAGCGAAGGGTGCAGGAGTACTGGCGTGGTGCAGGCTATGGAGCGGGCTGGCGGATGGCGTGGAGGGCGGAGGCGTGAAGCGCGCCTGTGACGATCTCTGATGATGCAGCTATGATATGGACTGGTTGCTTTTGCTGCCTGCTGGTATATATAACAGCTGGTGATGTGGCCCCACCGCCGTGCTGGTGAGGTGTGTGGTGGGAGGTGTGTGGAATTGTTGCTACTTCCGTGAGATGTGCATACATACTCTACTGCTGTGCCCGACAGCCAATAGCTCTACGTACTCGTAATGACAACTCACTCGTACGTAGTCTCGTCGTGCATGCCCGATATAGTGCACAAGGTAACACCAACGTCATTCGCTACTACTACTGTTGTCGCCCGAGATGTATCTACGATATCTTATCGATATGATATCGATATCATGTCATATAATGCCTTATACGAGTAGCAGGTACTGGAAGGATACCGTTCAAAACAGTGATGTAGCGATGCTGCCGCAACACGGCCATTTGTGAGCAAACCTAAACATGTACCAGGCACTTCGTACCCGGCCGCCCCGGTGGTATAATAGGTACTGTAACCACGAAGCATGTTTTGCTGGAGGTCGAGGGTTCGAGCCTCCGTATAGAGATTTTTATTCTCAAATGACACCAACCGTCGAGAGGGCATATTACGGTATAGCGTGGGTAAGCACAATTCGACTAGAGTTGACGAGGGAAGAAAGTGCTGAAATATTATCGCGATAAAAATGCAAGGCAAGAGCCGTAGTGGGGGAGGAGGGAGAAGAGCCTATTTTGTGACCCCGGACCTGAGTTACGACTATTAATAGGAAGGAGAGAGAAAGGAAGGGCGCAGATAATAAATGAGATGGAAAAAATGAAATAAAAGAGCATACTGCTGCTATATCATATATGACAGGAGATGGCGGTTTTGGGTTGTGGGCGTCGTTGGTCACACCTTTATCATTTACCAGGTAACAGGTGTTACTTCTGATATATAGGAGATCCCGCACTACTTATGATACGTACGGCCGTCCGTAACGGCCTACACACCGAAATACTTCACTTTATACTTTATATACTCCCGTACGATAACATATACCGGGAGCATCTATGCAACGATGTCACGAGTTGAGGTGGGCACCGGACACGAAAATCCCAAGATTGTGTTCTGTAGGGAACGTACAGAACCATGCCCGCGGTATTTTCCCGGGTATTACCCGTACCGGAACTTCTGCAAGTTATGTACGACATTCACACCCGTACCCGAAACTTATGTAAGTTCTGAGTACAACATTCACACCCGTACCCGGAACTTCTGTAAGTTCTGTATATCCGTGGCACGGGTATGCCCTTTGAAACATATCAGGGTGTGGGTATGGGTACGGGTACAACATTCGCATACCCGTACCTACCCGGAACTTCTGTGATTTCTGTAAGACTTCCAAACCGTACGTGCCCGGAACTTCTGTGAGTTCTGTAAGACCTCCATACCCGTACCCGGAACTTCTGTAAAAATTTGCAAGTGTGTGTTCTGAGGGTACATAACCGGAGTATTTCCGCGGGTACGACCCGTACCCGGAACTTCTGTAAGTTCTGCACGCCCGTGGCACAATGCCCGGGGTACGGGTATGCCATTAAAAAAATACCCGGGTGCGGGTGCGGGTACGGGTACAATATTCGTGTACCTACCCGGAACTTCTGTGGGTTCTGTATGACTTCCATACCGTACGTACCCGGAACTTTTTGTGAGTTCGTTAAGACCTCCATACCCGCACCTGGAACTTTTTGTGGGTTATGTAAGACGTCCATACCCTTACCCGGAATCCACAAACCCTACAGAAGACAACCTTGGAAAATTCAATAACCGTTTTCCAGCTGAGAGACGTGGATCCCAGAAACGAATAAATGGCAACTGGAATAATAATAACCGGCATAACCAGATATAACCGGCTGGATAAAATTAACCGATATCCAGGGTAACCGCCTCTACATGGTTGAAACCGCGAGGCATGCATACATGTTTCGCTTTTGTCGTCCTTCACTACTCTTAATAGCGGTGAGTACCCCGAGTCATTAAAATATACTCCCTCCGGTACACCGCTGCGTGCAATTTTATAGTTGATCGTAGTCTGTATATTTATACTCAAGTATGACGCGATATCGGAATTCGAACCGTGGTGGTATAGTATTAATAGTAGTAGTGCGTGCAACAGCACTATTAATAGTGTTATGGTGGCACCATCGTACGCATGAACTGATGGTGTAGAGGCGACAACCTCTTGAGTCTCGAGTCGTATTGAGACACTAGTGCTATTCCAGCACCATTAACGTGACAATTCGTAGGCGTGGGCCATGAGCCATAAGCCACACGACGAGTCCATTGGTCACAGGGACGAGAAAGAGTGTATTTTACTGCTGTACTACGGGGGACCAGAGCAATCAGGGCCCATCACATAGGACAAAAAACTATATAGTCCAGTAGTTTTACTAACATACTTTGGTCCTGATTACTATTACTACAAGTAAGTATGTTCCCCGGTAATAGTAGTATTAGTATTGTATGCGCTTTCAAAGTCCTTCTCCTATGAAGAGTGTACTGCCGACTCTTTATCTCTTCATCTGTTGATCTGTTCATGCGACCCTTCGAGGCCGATAGCTCCCTGGCTCATGCTCGTGGCGACTGACCTTGTGCCTCCTATATACAGTAGCTACTCGGGGTGTGTGGTGTGTGTCTTAACGACTGGCCTCGGTTATGGCAGCTATGGCGGTTAGCCGGTTTAACCGGTGTAACTGCGGGTATTATCATACCGGTCAACTTCATCGGTTAACCGGTACAACCGGGACGAAAAAGCTCCGGTTATCAAAATTGATACTCGTCACCCGCAGACGCCTGATGGGTTTCCAATAACCACCGGTGAGCCGGTTGTGTTCCAAACGGTGCCCACTTCTAGGGACGAAGCTTGATGGAACATCTCTACGACTAAGACTGAAACGAATCACGCATCCAATATATATAAGGCAACGTTAGCATACCGCCACAGCATGATAGCAGAACACGCTCCTATTACTGCCGTGGACCTTACACGAAGCAGTTTTGGGCTAGGAGTTAGGAGCTGTATACCTGTATACACAAGACGCTACTACTAAGAGCGATATAATTACCCAAGCAAGGTGTATGTTTTTTTCTGAGTGAGCCTTCTTCCGTCGGTGAAAGTGCGAGAACGCCAGTTGGCAAAATTGGATGAAACTTGACGGGCACCGGCATTTAGTGTTGGATGTCGAAATATAGAAATATCGATATATCGAAATACCGAGAATTACATGTATCGTATCGAACGTGTCTTACCCTCTATCCCCTGGCATCCCTGTGTTTTCAAGGTTTTCATGTTTTTAATGCTTTTTGTGCAGATACTAAACGAAGGCTTCGATGTCCAGCAATACAAAATATCGAAATCGTGTAGATTTTTTTGTTTGCTCATCGGTATCGTGTCGAACTTGATTCTCGTTCGATACCGTATCCAACACTATTAATATGTTAATGGTGGGAATGCTGAATGAATGAACCTTACAAATGCGATATTAGATTGCAGGCTAAAGTACCCGACCGGGGGCGTAGAAAGGGCGACACCTGTGGCCAGGGCTACTGCTATATTCTGCTATATGCTGCTCTAGTCTGCTCTAGTGTGCTATGTAAAGTCCAGAAGACCGCTGAGGGTAAAATTAGCTGGCGTAGTGGTATATCTACCCGCTCGGCCGAACTTCCTCTTCATATGCGCCTGCATAAAAATCACGATGTTCCACTGTGAGGTAGGGTTTTGTCACGAGATTGTAAGGGATGTTTTTTCCCGATAGTGATACGTCTTTCGGCTTACGCTAACGGCGGCCACCACCCCGATCCGGAACTCTAACTCTTACCCTAACCCTAACCCTAAGGAGAGGCAGGCATGCTCGTTGGCGTGCCATGGGATCGTTGTGCGTCAAAAGGGAGGCTACGTAAGGCTCTCTGAATAGTTGCTGTGCAGGCACAGACATCTAGGGAAGTTCGCCCGCGCGGGAAGATTAATCTACAGTACGCCAGATCGGGGTAAAACCTTAACCTTCCACGAGTTGAGCTGGAAACTGAAAGTGATCACACAAAAAATACATTAAAAGCGTGCAGCTAACTTGACAGACGTGCACGTATCGGACAGATGATGATCTACTGTAGACAATCAATCTATTAATAGATCATTTTTAGAACATTTGTTTAGAACATTATAATAAATTGTGTCAGGTATAAATATCTGTACCATACAGATCTTGGTCGAGAAACATCTGTAAAGGATCTGTACCGTACAGATCTCACTCGGGAATCATGCGCTATTTCCCACAGATCATACAGGTCCCACCCAGCAATATTATCTATCTGGTATCTAGATCATGCAGAGCATACATATCCCACCCCCGGCAAGTGGGATCTACTACTGTACATCGTGCAGATCGTATAGATGAGGGATTTAGCCTATCTTCCCTGAAAGATCTAGATACTGCAAACTGAGGATCTATCTGATCGGACGGATGTGTGCAGACTTGTCTAACCTAATCTGTCCGATGTCTGTAGACTTGTCTCATTTGTCCGATGTGAGGTACCGGTAATCACCGTTTTTTGCTGAAATAATTACCGCTCGCCACTACCGCTACCGGAAATATTACAAGGCTTTTAAATTCAGGGGATGCATCATTATCATCCCCGTTCAACGATAATAATCGAAAGCCCTACCGAACACGAAAGAGTTTATGATGTGTGTCACCTGCGCGCGCTAGTGTAGCCACAGGGCTAGAGCCACCAGCCACCGAGACAAACAAAATCTCCAGGGGGTTTCCAGTGTATATGGAGGCGTTTGTCGCCAGTTAAAAAAAACTGCCGCAAAAACAAAGAAAAAACCTCATACGGGGTTTCGCTACCGATGATTACCTTATACCGGTAACTACCATCTCAGCTAAAACGCAGACAGTTTGTAGTTTTTACTACTGACGGTAGTAACACCCGTGAAGGAAAAGCGGTACTTAGTAGTCACGTGTTGATACCAGTAGCGTATCTTCCTGAGATAGCTATTTACGCACTCTACTTAAGGGTATATTATAGTCGGCTCAACCAACCTATTATTAATAGAGTATTTCCAAGCACTCATTGACTCTTGAGGGCATAATATAAGCGGCTCAATCAATCTAGAGTCTTCCCAAGCCTCAACATCCCGAGCCGGCCATATCAAGCTAGAGTCTTACCAAGCACAGCATCCAAGCCGGCCGAGTCAACCTGGAGTCTTACCAAGCACAGCATCCATGTACTGATCACGGGCATAGGGTTAGGGTCAGTGTCGGAGGATCGGTTTTAGGCGCCAAGCACAAAACCTCCGTAAGTATTCACTACTGCCAAGGTGTGACCAGCACGTCTCAGGGAAAAACAGGGCGTGGATGTGCCCATTTTCCATATTTCTGCGAACGGGGATGATAAGAGACCCGTTTCCTGCAAAGAAAACAAATACGCCTTGCCGTTTTGAGATTGGGGTTCTTGCGAACGGTTATCACATTTGGCCATTTTGCGATAGCACCGGTACGTTCTCACTCTCATATAGTACCAGGTATGCCGTAACGTATGATACATACCACATACTGTAGTATGATATTACATCATACACCAGGCATGCATTCCTGGTTTGTTGTGTTTTAGGTTGTGAAGGTTTGGTATGGGTACCGGATAGCATTTGCGAAAAACCCGAAAACCGGGTAGGAGGCGTTATTATCGAAAACGAAAAACCGGTTTTAATTGTTTTTTTCTTCGGCAGGAAACCACGGGTGATATTATATTTTTCTTCGATTTGCAACTTTTGTGTACTCCCAAGTGCGTATCTCGTTCTCTTCGTTACCTTGTTTGCCCAACTATCACGCTGCCATGTTAATGTCCACGTTGTTCATTGCTGCAGGCTCGTTTTAGTGTAGATGTGGGTGTCCTAAAATAAACAAAACAAAATACGAGTAATATTTACACTGGGTAAATCTTTTGAAAACCGACAAATTGCAAACGCCTGCAGGGTTTCGATAAAACCGCGGTTAACCGATTTTTCTTTATCCGGTGCCCATTTCTAGCCAAGATACCCGGTATCTTCCTTTGTATCATGGACTAGACTGGTAACTTTACCGCAGTCTATACTTATAATATACCATGTGCTTGCCTGTGCATTTGTGTATACGATACAGCGGTACCTGGTATGTGCCAAGTACAGCAGCAGCATCGTTTTGTTCACGTCTTTTGAGCTGTAACCCTTATAAGTCATACGTGAATTACGTATAATTTTAATACGTGCCAGATCTTACATCAGGTACCTGGTACCTGGTGCCAGGTATTCGTTAGACACGGCTATTGTTTATCAACCGTTTCTCACCTATGATCTGAATGACCACTGCGTGATGAGGGTCGCCGAAAATGTGGATCCAGGCCCGTACACCGTACACCCTCGCCGCCTTCGACTGCAGTATATATATACCTTCGGAATTGACAGAACGATGCGCAGTGAGACGTGGAATTGTGGAGGGCGTAAGCTTTATTTTTACCCATCCACCGGAGGATAAACAAAAACAGAAACAAAAAATGAACACAACAACAGCAGCAGCAGTATTAACTATGAATAACACAGCAGTACATATACTCGTAGTAACATAAGCAGCACATCACTCAGAGGAAAACGCGGGAGTCAGTTCGTCGCAGAAAATTACCGTTGTTCGTATCTACCAGGCAGTCAAGTATTCATACAGGTGAGGAACCCGACTTTAGAACTCGCGACTTGAGATAATACGTTTTGTGTTGGCTTGGCACGGAAATTGCACAGATTAGAACGATCTTGCTTGTTCTCGTCCATTTGTTCTTGTCTCTGGTATGTACCGCCTCCGCAACAGTGAGGAGACCCCGATCGACCTCTTTATTTGACTTTTGAGTTTACTTCCATGTAAGTTTCCATGTAAGTAAAAAGTTTCCATGGAAGTAATTTTTACTTCCACGAACGTTTTATACTTTCATCGAAGTAAAATATTATTCCACGAAAGTTTTTTTTACTTCCTCCACGGAAGTAAATTTTTACTTCCATGTAAGTTTTTTTACTTCCATGAAATATGTTTTACTTCCAGGTGATGGAATTGAAAGTAATGTAAATTTATATTTCCATAGAAATAAAACCTGGAAGCTAGGGCATGAATTCACCCCTTGCTTCCAGTTGGTACACTGTCCCACCCAAAGTGGGCTCATCTCGATTACCAAAACTTGGACTAATTACAAACGGGATATTAAAAACCGTGTAGCGCGCAGCGCGGAACCACTCTATACCTGTCTAGTGGCCGAAGGCTCTCTTGAAACGGAAATGTCCAAGTTGGAAATGTCCACGGAACCAGGAAAGTGATTTTACTTCCATGGAAGTAAATACGGTTTACTTCCATGAAAGTTTCGAAAATAAGTCAATTTATATATTTTACTTCTATGGAAGTAAAAAATTACTTCCATGGAAGTAAAATACTTTCATGGAAGTACAATGTGCTTCCGTAAAATTTTCCACATAAGTCATTTCACTTCCATGAAATTTTGTTTACACAGTAAAAACAAACTTTCATGGAAGTAAAAATTACTTACATGGAAGTGAATTTTACTTCCATGGAATTTTACTTCCATGGAAGTAAAAAAACTTTGATGGAAGTAAATGAAACAACACAAAGAATGTGGTAGACCTGGGGATCCCGACTATAATAAAAAAATCGTAGCGCGGCAATCGCTCTCTCGCAGCGGTCTGCACCATGCTCTGCGCAACGGGTGACTGAGGCGAGCTCGAGTACAGACTACAGTAGCCCTCCAACCTCCACATGCCAAATATGCAGGCTCTGACATCGGTACCTACCTACCTGCGGGCGAATATTACTTTTCTATATTCGTGATACTTCTCTGCCTCGATATTGTCTGCACAGCAGTATCGTTCCACTGGTGGGAGCCTGAGACCACGGAAGTAAATCCCTTTTCGAATCGATACGGAATCTGTCTGTGCTGGCGTGTGAGCAAACGAAGCGTTTTTTTTTTGTAATACTGCTCCCGTTGTCTAACTCACGTCAACTGGATGTAATACAATCGCGCCCCATGCATGCCGTACGTATGCCGCTGTGGGGAGCTGGAATTCACTTGAACGAACCTTCAACTTAACTATGCAATGAATACGTACGAGTAGCTACAGCAGGTTTATTTTTCTTTTGGGCTCTTCGAGTAGATATATTTCTCAGTTTGCTCTCATTCAAACAAATGGTTCTCAACCCCTTGAGAACTGGTCTCACGTATTTGGTGTGGGATAAGTTTTTCAGTTCTGAATGGGTTAAACGGGGACACGAGCGGTGCGGAGATAAGAGCGGCATTTCTGGCCTATCCCGAGGGGCTCTTAAATCGGGTACCCCACTGGTGATATGGTTTAATCTATCAGGGTTGGTCGTTGCTTGTACATACAGTAGTGGTCCCTCCATAGCGCCAGTTGAGTATAGCGCCGGTTGCCCGCTATAGCGCCGGTGAAATCGCTTGACACAGTTTTCCGTTTCCATACTAAAACCTATATACTCCCCAATCCGGAGTAGCGCCGGTTGCCGCTATAGCGCCGGTTTTTCCCGCAGGCACATACCGGCACTATAGAGGAACCGCTACTACTGTATATACTATATACGATACGAGCACGTATGTACCTCACAACTATTAAGAACAACATATCTGTTTTACCCGTTATAGGTCCCGTTATCCGTCTTCAGTCTTCCGTCTTCGTCTTGTGACCATGGGCTATTGATCGATAGTTTTCAGATTGTTTTGGGAAATGAGCAGGATCATCACAACCATGCACCTTTACGAAGTAGGGCAATACCGGTACATGTTATTAATACATGGTCGGTCGCCCCGATGGTCTACAGTATTAATAGTGGTAACCTCGAACGCTTGTAAAGGTTAATGTCCGGAATTCGAATCTCACGTGGGTCGGACTTTCGAGGTTATTTGCAAAAAAAAAAAAAACGGAATCAACTGCTGAGAGCGCCTCGTAGCGTGGGTACGCACAATTCGATGTGAGTCGACGAGAGAAGAAAAGGCTTGAGTCTTCTCGCGATAAAAAGGCAAGGCAAGAACCGTAGTGGGGGAGGAGGGAGAGGAACCTATTCTGTGGCCCCGGATCTGAGTTACGACTACTAATAGGGAGGAGAGAGAACGGAAGGGCGAAGATAGTAAACGGGATGGAAAAATAAAGAAAAAGAAAAAGAAAAAAGTAGTGGTCCCTTTATAGTGCCGGTCGAGTAATGCTGGTTGTCCGTTATAGTGCCTGTAAAATCGTTTGTCACTCACATATGGGCTTAATCAGTGTGGTAGTGTGCGAAGTAACTATTGATAGTACCGGTTGCCGCTATCATAGTGCCGGTGTTGTTGCCTATATAGCGCATACTGACACTATACAGGGACGTAATATATGTACGTGTGGTACTACTGTCTGTTCTGTACAGCGCGGATCTAACCCTACAGTCAGAAGTTGGGCTGTACAACGGCACAGGGCCAACTATGTACAATAACTTCAGATATTGCCCCTCGTGTGCCCTATGACGTGATACTGTGCATACTACTAAACTGTTTGGTGTGTGCTACGCTGTACCAGGTACCAGGTGCAACAACAGTCACACCATGCGGAGATAGATGCAGCGCTACTGCTGTACCTGGTATGATATGTTACGACAATAATCCAATCCACCAGGGGGGCAATGGCTGCTGACTGCTGATGGGTGAGAGCTGTGCATTTTGATACATGCAGTACTTGTGCTTCATACTACCGTAGGTAGTTCATGTCATTCCCAAGTATACCCTGGGACAGGCTACCTATATTAATTACGAGTAATATTTCGTAGTATAGTACGTATAGTAGTGGGGAGATGCCCGATTATGTAGGTATGTGACCCGGGACCTGAGTTACGAAAGGGAGGGAAGGATCTGGAGACGTACTCGTAGGGGAAAAGGTATTACCGCACCGGTACTGTAGATCGGCTGGAACCGTACAAGGCATCATTATTACCAGCAAAACGAGGAGGGGAGGGAGAGGATATGGTGGCCTGTACTCGTACCGTGAAGAGCGTTGAGTTCGCTCAGGGATGCGATCGTTTTTCAGCGCTCGATTTTCCCAGACAGAACGGGAAGGTTGCCAATGCCAAACAAGATTTGGTGGAGAGACCTCCGAAAGTACACTGTTCGGCTTTATGTACGAGTACTCGTAGCGCCTTTTTATTTTTTCTTTTCTTTTTCTTTCTCATTTATTTTCTTCGCCCTCTCTTTCTCTATCCTCCCTACTCAGTCATAACTCAGATCCGGGGTCACAAAGTAGGCTCCTTTCCCTCCTCCCCACCACTGTTCGTGCCTTCAATGCTTATCGCGAGAAGACTCCATTTCAGCCCTTTCTTTTCCCCCTCGACTGGCATTAGATTGCGCCTACCCACGCTGCTAGGCGCTCTCAGCAGTTGATTCCGTTTAAACTCAAAAATCTGACCCACATGGGATTCGAACTCATGAAATCAACTCTAGCAGCATTCGAGGGCATCACTAGACCACTACTGCAGTCCACCGGAGCGACTAACTGCTGTTGTTGTCGAGAAAACGAGCACTGAAAAACGATCACACACACCCCTGTGCGAACTCAACGCGCTCCACGACTATTATTGAATACCACAGTAGATGCATCGAATATCATGATAATAGCAGAGAGAGGTCTTTGAGGCGAGGTATTTTGCCTGAGGGAGTTACGATCGAAGTCGTGGTAGGGGTGTCGAAGATGTAGGTATGATACCCCGCGAGTATATTCGTGGCCTCTGCTCTCGGCCTATCAACCACCAGGCATGGTACCTGGCACAGCATCATCAGAAGTGCTGCATGAGGCATACGAGTATGAGTGCCTCTTGCAACCTATTGGCCTATTGGTTCGGTTTGCCCATGAGCGGGCCCTGGAAATGAATCTGGCTCGTACAAAATGTATTTCTTTTGGCGAAAACGATCTCCGTTTTTTGCTTGCAGTCGGTCGAGGTACGAGTATGATACTCGCAGAAAAAGAGGATTTTGCGCTGATGGGCGGAAGAGGGCGGAGGGAGAGGGCTTCTTCTAGGCAATGATCTCGGGCGAAATCTACAGTACGCACCCCACCGTCTCCTTGTAATTGCAAGGGCGTTGCTGTGGTTGTTGCATTCATTCCCCGGCGTCTCTGCTCTCATCTGTCTACACCAACGCGTTTTCTCGGTGCGCGCTTTTTGTACCCTCTGTAGGATTTGACCCTGCTCTACCCGATCAAACAGAACACCGCAGTCTTCCTATCGAAGAACGAGCACGGTTTTGTCGCTTGCGACTGCAGGTGGGAGCAGCCATGGCTTGCACCAATCTAACCCGGTATGTTCTCCTTCTCTGCACGTTGCTCCCACGTTCCACTCTGCCTCGTGTAGGGAAGGAGAGCTGAGGAGAGACCATGGGGCAGATTTCTCCTTACCTGCTGTGTCTTTCTTTTGGCGATAACGATCTCCGTTTTTTGCTTGCAGTCGGTCGAGGTATGATACTCGCAGAAAAAGAGGATTTTGCGCTGATGGGCGGAAGAGGGCGGAGGGAGGACTGCTTCTAGGCAATGACCGCGGGCAAGATCTACATTACTCACCCCAGCGTCACCTTATAGTTGCAAGGGCGTTGCTGTGGTTGTTGCATTCATTCCCCGGCGTTCCCGCTCTCATCTGTCTACACCAACGCATTCTCTCGGTGCGTGCTTTTTCCACCCCTTGTAGGATTTGACCCCCTGCTCTACCCGCCGATCAAACAGAACCCAGTCTTCCTATCGAACAGCGAGCATGGTTTTGTGGCTTGTGACTGCAGGCAGGAGCAGCCATGACTCGCACCAATCTAACCCGGTATGTTCTCCTTCTCTGCACGTTGCTCCCACGTTCCACTCTGCCTATGTAGGGCAGGAGAGCTGAGGAGAGACCATGGGGAAGATTTCTCCTTACCTGCTGTGTCACCGGGCACCCAGCTGTTTATACCCGTTGCGACTGGAATGTGCCTGGGTATCGAAGTTGACGAACAAGTAGGCCGGCGTGGCACTGAAGCAGACACCCCTTCGACGTTGCGGAAGGGTCGGGCTGGCGGGAACGAGGAGGGACTTCAGCGTTGCACAAGCTTCTGCAGACTCTGGCCGGGGGTGTCGCCCTTGTTGTGCCCGCTGAGAGAGAGTTTCATTGTGTACAGGCGTTTTTACTGTATTGAAACCGATAAAATTGTATGATATGATATGAACACGACGACTTTTGTTCCGGTCCATGATACGTGGGAAATCTCGATTCTCCACGATAGACGTTGTTTTTTCTGCGCAGACATGTCATGACGCGTCTAAGCCTACAGAGTATACGAGGCCGTGACACCCGCGATATTGATTGCATGCGTCCGTTTTAGCTGAGGGGGCTACTTACGGCGGTGGCATACCGTAGGAATAATAGTTAGTGGGGGTGTGATCGATGTTGTTGGTTGGTATAGATCATGTTCGTTCGTGCGTGACGGGCTGTCATAAGAAAAGTACACAAGTAAGTGGTACTCGTTATATGTGCATAATATCATGGTAGACGATAGATAATGTTTGGTGTATGAGCACAGAAGAGATGCAGTAGCTCTGCAATTAAGAGTACAATTGAATGCCATTTCCGTGAATGAATGTGCCTTCCTTGTACTTGAACAAGAGCACAACACCCACAACTAACAGCAGCTAAATACTCGTAGTATCGATATTTATTCATGTATTTTGCTTCGGCTCCTCAAAACACTATTCATAGTTGATATGCAGGCGCGCCCCCCCCCCCCCCCCCCCCCCCCCCCCCACAACGGCGCCGCAAACGATATTTCGCGGCCCACTCCCATCGTATGTACCGCCCCCTCCCAGTTTGTAAGACTGGGCAACATCAGTGCCGACCCTACAACTGCGCATTTCACGTGATGATGATAGTGATGGTATCCCGCGCTAGTATACAGTGTAAATAGTAGTGTTAATAGCACATTATTCTGGAATATAACCCAAAAGAAACAGGCAGAAAGCGTACTGTTGGAAGATCTACAGTACGTAAATAATACCTGGTATCATGTATCACGGGGGGGGGTAGTAATATATAGTGATCAGAACCCAAGATTGGCCCTATAGAACCACATAATATATCCCGCTATGTTTACGAATCGTATTTGGTTCTGGTTACTACTGTGTGGTTCCCCTGTAACGGCACTCTACTGCGAGAATACTGTTTTTAAGCCACTCGGCAGAACCATCAACTTTGCGTAAAACAGCCAGTGGGGATGTCATCCACATTGAGCGACCCGATATATACCGCCCCCAGCCCGGCTTTTGCACCGGGTCGGCAATCGTCTGCAATATTTGCTAATATACACGAAGATGTCCTTCGATGATGTTGGTCATGATGATGCGCAGACTCTTCATTGACCTCGCAAGGGAGAGCTACCGTAGCTGTACCCTTCACACCTGCACCATCCAGAATGCATGCACAACGAGAGAAGAAACGGCAATTCTGAGGGAGAAAAGGTGGAGGGTGCCGTTTGCAGCATGTACATAAATTGTCTCCGAGTAGTTGTCATTGTGTGTGTGACAAATATTGATGTCTTTATTGCGACGATCCGCTATATACTTCGCGACTCGAACCGGGCGTTTGGAAACACGCCTGTTTAAGTTGCGCTATCAAAGCTAAAATGCACACTAATAATAATAGGAGACCGCTGTTTGGCCCCTTGACTAACCAACCCCCCTACTCTAAAACTAGTATACTAGGAGGGCCGAAAGAGGCCTTGGCGTGCCCAAAATGACCGCTCTATTATCATCGATAGCACGTGGTAAGGAGACTAGACGTTCTTCGACGAACTTCAGATAGTATATATATATACATTGGCAACAGACGGGTGTACGGCCCCCTGCTGCAAACTCGTGCATCTCTCGACACGTAACTCTGTGACTGTACTACTGTTGTAGCAACCACAATGCATGAAAGCTGCACAGGCCAAAACTACGACTGCCTGTGCATATAACGACAAGGCGGGATGGCACACATACTGTACAGACACAATAATACACCACGGAGGGTGTCAAGACTGGTAAAAAGGCCTCCTCTAAGAAGACAGATCACACGCATAACACACATCACACGTGGTCGGTGCTTTGCGTATACTTCTTCGGGTTTGGTTTGATATTCATGCGTACAGATTTACATACACACGAAACTGCTTTTCTTTGGTGTACCTTTTGGTGATGTTGGTTATTTGTATCTTTATATATAACGCTGGACGAAGGGGCGCGGGGTGCGCGGGGTGGATGGAGTATAGGAGGGCAGGACACGGCCGGACGGTGCGCCGAGAGAGACGGGTGATATCCATGCATAACCTCCAGTACTAAATATGTTTGACGGGAGCAGCATTGCTGTGGAGTATTGTAGCTAATGAAGTACTGCTTGCGCTCTAGCGTTCTTTCTGCACCTGTGACAGTGTTAACGCCGACGAATCCATAGCTCAATATATATTATGCTGCGGCGTATCTCGTTGCCTTCATTTTTGGTGTCTTTCGCGTACAGAGCACCACCACCACTACTACTACAGTACAGGACACCTAATGAGAACCAGGCTAATAAGAAAGCCAGGCTGAGATGTAGAGGAAAATAAGAAATTATGGAATCGTTATCTTGAAATTAGAGAAGGCACCCTCTCTCAAATATGAAGTCCAGCCTGGACCAGATTTCCTGTTTCTTGTTATTAATAGGTGTCCTGTACTGTACTACTACTACTACTACTACCGAACTATACTACTGATACTTCTACTGAACTACTACTGCTGTTAATGTACTACTACTTCTACTACTATTACAGTAATATTACTACTACTGCTACTACTACTACTGCTACTATTATGCTGCCTCAGAGTAAGAATGTGAAGAAAGTTGTATATACTAGTCACCCCCTGCGAGATCCTGTGTGCTACTCGTGGTTTAAAGTACCCCATTCTCAAACAAGAAATCCAGCCCGGACCACAGCCTTCCTGTTTCTTAACATTGCAGGCGTCTTGTATATACCGCTGTATACTGGTCGAATCCTGCGATCCTGTCTGTGTTGTACCACTATACCTAGCAGCCTAGCAGGCAGAGAGGGCCTCATGTCGGCGAATACGTTTATATGCCAAAGGACCTACAAATAGGTGCTATTCGACGCGAGTCGACGAGAGGGAAGAAAGGGCTGCAGTCTCCTCGCGATAAAAGTGCAAGGCAAGAACCGTTGTGGGGTGAACCTATCATGTGACCCGGGATCTGACCTACTACTACGATGGGGAGAGAAAAAGGAGGGCGAAGATAATTAATGTGATGAAAAAACATGATAAATAAAAATGGCATCACGCGTGGCTGGGACTCCCCCCTCTTGTACACATGCGGGGGCGTAAACAAATCCTTTTGAGACACATTGAAGGATGTAGTAGTCAGATGTAGGACGCCATCAGGCGTACCGGAGTGAGAGTTGTCAACACCTTGTTTGTGGGGTTTGTTAGTAATACTGTACGGTCCATTGTTGATTGTCTGCTATTAATATGCAATACTGTATGGTCGATAATGGTTGATATTTCAAGAGAGTTATAGCCCAATCCTTTTTTTTAGGGTCAGTGATTGTCTGCCACGAGCAAGTATAATAATATGGTTTTACGCCCAAGATGTGCAAGAGAGGTGTCCTGGACACCTGTGACAATACGTAGAGCACGTGGGATTGGTTTGCCTCGTTTAGAGCTATATCTACTGTACATGAAAAGGAACATGTATGCACTCGTTATGGTACAACAACAGTATGTCATACCTGTCTTCCATCACGGATCGGTCCGAAGCTCCACTGGCTTGACGATGACACGATTCTATTCTACATTACGCAATGCGGACCCGCATGCCAGCCCTGAATCCAACTCGTCGTTGGTCGGGTGTTCCTTGCGGTTTGTGGTCCAGAGCACGCACCCCAGGGGCAGGTTCATGGAGACGCCTCCCACTGCGCCTTGCTCGCGCTCCTCTTTTTCTACGTGCTTGCTGCTGTGTTATCACCCACCGACATGCTGTGTCACTCATCGACATGGTGTGTGTTTTCTTGTGCCAAACTCTCTTATTGTGGTCTTCTGATTGATGGTCATCTGATGCAGCCCGTGTGTTGGAGATTGTGTACAACAAGAGTTGAACCACAGATTGCTCATTTTCAATCAATACAGCAACACAGCAGTCTGTATCGTATATACGGCGGTATAGACAAAAGTTGGTTGAAAATCGTTCTGTTTTTTTTTTTGCCGAAAAATTGAAGTTCAAGATCTCCAGATCTTTACATGGGCTATGGCCCCTCCAAAAAATACTTCCAATCTGACCCAGAATGTAAGAAACGTTTTTACATCAACGTTCGATCGACCTGTTGCTTATATTTCGGTTCAGAGTGGTAGCAAGCTAGCCAAGAGCCAGCAGTGAAATCACAAGTAAAGTTCCGGGGGAGTGTCGTAGCTCAAGAAAAACAGCTTCCAGCTTCCAGGGGACGAGAGAAAGTATATCAATTATTACACAATGTAGCTCCAGACCATCCCCTTCTTTGTAAAGTCGTGTCCGTATGGGACGAGAACCCATCCTTGAAAACGTCAAACACGAGTTATATACGAGGTAGGTATAATGTATATATATACCGCCACATCCCAGGGGGGGGGGGCGAAAATGTACCCATTCTTAAAAACGGAAAGCACAAGCTACCGCCACATCCGCAGCGAGGAGGGGGGGGGGGGTACTCATATGGCATGATAGGTAGTAGTCGTATGATCATAGTGGGGGGGGCGGGGGCGGGGCGAACATGCATCCTTAAACATAACCAATTATATACCGCTACATCCCCAACACGCCACATCCGCAGCGAGGATAGGGGGGGGGGACGGCATGGTAGGTAATAGTCGTATGATCATAGTGGGGGGGGACGAACATGCATCCTTAAACAAGGAAAATAGCCAATTATATACCGCTACATCCCCAGCGAGAGGGGGCGGGGGCGGCGTGGCGAATATCGTCGTCGAATCAGGTCCAACGCAACAACTGGAGTCCTGTGTGCCTTTGCGTATGAGCGGCCACATAATAACCGTACCCACGCCCCCATGCGCGCGGGGGGTGGGGGGATCGGGCAGGAGAAATAAAAGTGACTAACGCGATATCGATATTTTGATATTGATTGGTGTCATAGCTTGGCATGCGATCGATAATGTGCACCAGGAGGAGTGTCAAGGTCGATCAATCATAAACATTCTTAGAAGTATAAGAAGAAAACCAAGCATTCATTGTTGTATCAGTACAGTAGTAGTGTGGTCGCCCTGTATAGTACCGGTATGCGTCAGGCAAGAATACCGGCACTATAGCAGCAACCGGCCATACTCCGCACACTGCCATCACCCTGGTGAATCCCATCTGTGCCAAGCGATTTCACAGGCACTATATAGGGCAACCGACACTCTACTCAGCCGGCACTATCGAGGGACCACAATACTGTTGTACACCAGAGGTATACGATACTCGCTATCAGTCCGTCAGCAAAAAAAAGACAAAGACGCAAACGTAATAAGAAGAGAACCAGCTTTAAACCTGTTATATTACTATTATTGTTGTATACCTGGTGGTTACCCGTATATATGATGTAGGCACACGACATTTCGTGGTGTTCATTCGTACGTAGGTCTGCTTACGACATGCCAGAAAAACAACCCCTGAAAACCCGACATGCTCCGTCCCGGCATTGTAGGGATGCGAGGGTCTATGGACATATGAGTACGGCCATGCATGAAAATGAAGTACACCCCCCCTCCCGCAAGCAAAAACGCCAAGATAACATCGACCACCGCACATACACAGACAGGTGGCATCAAAATGAAGCCTCCCGCCATGATGGCGAGCAGTGTTAAGGGGCTCACTCAGAAGAGTGAGCCCCTCCGCCGGGTTCACCTGGCCAGCGCAGCGAAACGGATAGTCTATAAGAAGACTATTAATAGACCAAAAGAGCAATTATCATCACCCTCGAACAACAAAAAGAAAACACGCAAGAATATTACGACGCCGGTGTTTCCTACTGCGAGATGTGAGAGCTATCTACTGGGAGGGGTGATATACCGACTGCTTCATCAAATTGTGGATGAAGGTGTTCACCTGACACATTTGCCATGATATATAGTAGGGGTAACATCAAACTTACAGATCATCGACAGATCATCTATTCCCACTGAATGATCTACGGTAGGTCTTTCAAGGCAAATATATTCCCGATCTGGCATGATATAGCTCTTTTTACCGCGTGGGACCCGTAAAATCTGCACGATCTACTGTCGCACATGTTTCCTGGGTTCGATCCTGTACTACGGATGCAGACCCTTGCACAACCTCTCACAACCGCAGGCGATGAACTAGATCATCTACTGTAGATAGATAGATATATAGATATATCATGATCTGTAGATGATCTGTCCGAGGTGATAACACTTATTATGAGGCCCTTTACGTGAGGAGGAACTCTATATACCCCACACAACAACCGCCTTTATTTTGATAAACAATTTAAAGCTATATAAGCCCCCATACACGACGACCAAGTGGGTTTGCAAAGTAATAACATGCAATACACATCAGATTGATGCAAATTTATCGCTGGGTATACGTATCGCTTCTCAGTTCAACGAGCCCCCGTCAGTGGAATTTGTTTGGCCTTAAAAGCGCGCAGCCCCCCTCTTCAACCGTGGCACGGCTCACCTACGGAGCCACCAAGGTAAAATACCGATCGATTTCCCAGCACAGGGTAAGCCTGGTGACGAGTACGTGCCCGGTTTAATGTGGTACATGATCCCAGGGCCGGTTGGGATGTCTGGGGGGGGGTTGGTGTACTTCATTTTCCATGCATGGCCGTAGTGGTATGACCATAGACCCTCGCATCCCTACAATTCCGGGACGGAGCATGTCAGGTTTTCGCCAACCAGGCAGATGGGGGGGGGGGGACTTGCCGGTAGCTTTGACGCGTTGTTGCGTCTGCTTTGCAGTGCTTACTTACTTCCGGTTGTGGTAACGTCCACACCAACTATAGCCACACAAACCTGAATGAACACTTGACGTTTTGCGCCAGTTACATATTACGTTCCTGGTACGAATCACCAATATCAATATAGTCGACTGCCGTATCGATACGTACTGCTGTTGTTGTAGTATCAATAGCTACGAGGGATGATACGAGGTATGATACACGTGTGGCTGCATGCTGCCATCTCAGAAGAAGTGACTCCCCAGACAAACAAAAAGATACAACAAGAAAAAAGAAGAAAACAAACTCAACGCACACACGAGAAAGGAAGGGAGCCCGGGTGTGTGGGGGGTACTGGTTGTAGGGGGACGCACACTTAGTTGATGTGGTGTTGCGTCCATCTTCAGTCATACCGCAGGTTTACGTGTTTACCACGCTGACTTCATAGAGAAAACGTCTACACCATACACCAGCCACGCATACACACACCTGAGGGGGGGCGGGGGGGGGGCGATGAACAACTTGAGGGTTGCGTGCTTCGGGGGGCACTATGAGTACTCGCGATTCCCAGTAACCCGGGTACCTACTATACCCGAGTTATGACCCGAACAATAGCTGCTGTACTACCCGCCGGATAGCCCACAGAGTAAACTTCGAAGTACCCTGCTAAAACACACCAACCGTTGGAAAAATAAATGAAAAAAATAACACGTCGAACAGATTACGATCTTTGTAACTACTGTAGCTCATCTAGATCTAAATCATCTAGATCCTAACCTGCCGTTAAGATATATATATATAGGTCGTGCAGGATCTGTATAGTACAGCTCCAACCCAGGAAACACGCCCTGGGCCATTCAGAGATTATTATGCGACTCATCCCACCCGGCACCATGAGCCATGGAGATCATGCAGGGTATTTTAGGGGAGCTATCTACAATCTGCTCTGAAAAAAATAGGCCAAGGGACTGTATCTGCTTTGCAACGTCACATCAGTAGTGGGAATAGATCATCTGCCCAATGTGCGGAACATTTAGGCTGTGTCTCAATGTATGTCTGCATCTATTTCTACTTCTTCTGTTGAGTGTATACCTGATATGTACCACTCTGGGTGGTAATATAAGAACCGTTTGTGCACTAATATGAAGACAAATTGGTCCTTATATTTACGCCCAGAGTGGTATATACTTCTGGGAGTAAAGGGAAAGTCTCAAACTCGTGATGGGACGCATGCTACAGCACCTTTAGAGGGTGCTCCATTTCTTTTTCTGGAGCTCCCTCCGTGCTTGAGGAGCTTAATATACCCCCCCCCCGGTCCGCCTCACAAGCGGTTCTTAGTAGGATGCAGCTCACCCTTCGTGCGACTCGTCGAACACTTCACGGCGCTTCGCGCTCGGTGCTAGCAATGTCTTACCTGGTCGGTGAAAATCCGACATGCTCCATCCCGACATTGAAGGGATGCGAGGGTCTATGGTCATACGACTGCAGTCATGCATGGATATCGCCCCCCACCCCCCCGACCCCCCCCAGAAACACTGATTTGGAAAAAAAAATATCGGATGAACAATCCCATGACCTACAGTAGAATAGGTATAAAACGAAAATATGTTACTATTAATGCTACAGTATAAAGTAACTTATAGTGCCGGTATGCGTATATAGTAACATATAGTACCGGTATGCGTCAGCCAACACTATACCGGCACTGTAACGGCAACCGGCACTATTAGTACTATTAGTACTACTCCGCGCACTGCCACACTGTTTATAATCCCATCGTATGTGTCAAGCGATTGCACCGACCGGCACTATAGCGGGCAGCCGGCACTACTCAACCTGCACTATATAAAGGGACCACTACTCTATGTAGCACTGTACTATTATAGCCACAAAATAGGGTATAGCGCCATATATAATGAATACAACAAGCCTTCTTTCTTGGACCAATGGAATGTCAGGACCGCTTCGTACCTTCTGCTCTTACTATTAATACCTTACGTAGACGTTCCTTACATGGTTCCGTGGTGACCTCCTCGCCCGACGCGTATACTCACTCTTAGATGTTTGACGCATGCAACGGTAGCCTGCATGCAGGTGCACCATGTTTGCCTTTTGAGGGTGTTGACTTGAGGAGCTCTATACTAATAGTAAGTCGAAAACTGATTTTGGAGGGGAAAAAAGCGCGACCCGACGAACAATCAATCCGACGGCCTACAAGTATACTACAATGAAAAATGTTGCAGCACAATATTAAATAAAATTATTATAAATACGTCAGCTATTGAAATTTTTACGATTTTGGTGAAGGGGCCTTTGATAGGTCACTCAGAAAACCTTCCAGCCAAAAAGTGCTACCGATATCGTAGCACGAGTCGTTTCTACTTAGGCAGCATACTAAAACCAGCACGCTGGGGAACGGCACGGCAAGGCATACCGTTGTCGCTGCTCTGCAGCGACTGGATGCAACAAGCCTTCTTTAGACCACGTTGACTCTGTATAGACTTTTGACCCCAAGTAGAAAACGCGGTGGAGATAATCCTACGAAAGAGCACACAGTCATTGAGATCCCGCCACCACCCGAAAACTATGCCGACGCTGCGTGGAATTTTGACTTGAAAATAAAAACACTCGTAGGGTTGACAAACGAGCACACAGCAGTCACTGAGATCAGCCACCGCCAGAATACTCAGCCATCGAGATCAGTCATCACCAGAATACCGCCATATCAATACTCTACGTAATTATGACAGTTTTTTATTTTTATTTTTTTAAGACCATGTTGACCCCGCGTGTACGTTCAAACACGCAAAGCGCTGGGGATATATTCTACATTTGAGACGAGCCGCCACGAGAACGCCATGTTGGTTCTTGCGTGGAATTTTGACTCAAAACTAAAAGCGGTATCATACGTACATACGACGGTTAGTGAACGAGCACACAGTCATTTCAGACCAGCCACTACGACAACATCATGCTGACTCTGCGTGTGATTTTGACACAAAACAAATGCGCTACGTTGTAGTATGATTCAGAGAGTACACAGTATTAGTAGTCAGTGAGACCAGCCACCACCAGAATACCGCCATAATGTGGATGCTACTACTGTGCATACAAGGTTTCCTTTCTCTAGGACCATCGGGGACAGCCACACCCACCGCAGCAAATACTAGATGAATAGATGAATAGCGCCAACACACTGCGCCAGGGAACTAACTGAACGGTGGGGGGGGGGGGGGGGTGAGGGCCTTGCCTCACAAAAGCCGCTCTAAAACCGAAAACCGCATACCTGGTATATACAACATGTTGCATTCTGTCGAAAAAAAAACTATTAATAATAATAACCCATGAGGGGGGGGGGGCGTTACACACACAAATATATCAGTCTGGTCGGAAGTACAAGGTACTTTTATACCTATTGTGGCCATCGAACTGTGCCTTATAATTCCGACTAGACTGTACGTATACTTCGCGCGACATTGCCAAACTCAATTGAGGGGGGCGGCCGGGGGGGCACGAGGGCCGTCATGCCTCAAAGGACCCGCAAACTGTGTACTTCGTATATATGTAACAGGTGTACATATTTTTTTTTTCTTCAACTAGAAAACCTTTGAGATATGAGGTCGCAATTTTCCTCAAACTCATCGTTGCGAGCTTGGTGTCGTATGCATCATGCATTATGTGAAAAAAAAAAAAAACTAAACCATGACGACAAGAAAGGAGATTCTTCAAACACACACACAAAAATCAACAGTTGTTCCCGTGCGACATGGCCTCTCGCCATCTCAAGCCCATCCCATTTTTTAATGTCCTTCCTTGAATTCGTGTTCTCCGTATACCCACCACCACCACCAACAACAACAATATCATCATCATCATCATCGTCATCACCATAATCACCATCATCATCAATCATCATCATCATCGTCACCACCATAAGCATCATCATCATGATCTTAGGTTTGCACTCCCGTCTTATCCGTGTACTTCGTTTCTCAACGCCGACAGCAAACAAAGCGGATTCTCGTCGCAGCCCTTACCCTCCCTCACAACTAAAAAGCGACACAACAACGACCTTCACTCTTTCGTCTTTTCTCCAGACAGGCTAGAAAAACAAAAAAAAACAAAAAAACAAAACAAATAATACGAGGGGGGGGGGGGGGGGGGGGGGGGGGGGGGGGGAGGACGGAAGGAGAGAAAAAAAAAGCAAGTAGACAAGATGAACAAAAACGAGAGATACCGTACTGTAGATGATAATAATAGGACAAAAAGAGAGGACACGAGCCGGGCACGAGACGCAAAAAAAAAAGA
>MEHQ01003222.1:345488-396583 GCA_008828725.1 Saccharina japonica | reverse complement strand
TGGGCTGGGGTGGGGGTGGGGTTGGGTGGGGGTGGGGGGGGTGGAGTGAAGTGGGGCGACGAGTGCTTCGGTGTTTTTTCGGAGAACAAGTGCCGCTTGGTGAAGGTGGGGATGGTGAGGGTGGCCTTTGTTCCGCGAGGGGGGAGGCGGGAGGCGGGAGGCAACATCTTAACAACCCCAACACAATTTCAACGTCAACCTCAACGTGAACGTCCATGTCTGATGCCAAGGAAACGACGCGATAGAAACGAACCGAACGGACCCAAATGGACCAAAAATACAAAATCAAGCCGAACCGAACCAGAATCAAGCCGGTTCGAAACAAACCGAACCAGCACGGAACCTAACCTAACCAAACCAAATTCAAGCCGAACCGAACCCAACCGAATAAAAAACGAACCGTCTCGAACCGAATCCAGCCGAACCGTCTCGAACCGAACCAAAACGAAACCGAATCAAAATCGAATCGAACCGAACAGAGCCGAACCAAAATCGAATCGAACCTAACGGAACCGAACCAAAATCGAACCGAACCGAACCGAACCGAACCGAACCGAATCAAGGGGACGGAACCTCACCTCCGGGGCCATATACTCCGGAGTCCCACACACAGACTGCGCTCCAAACGTCGAGTCTGTCACGTTGTCCTTAGCAAGCCCAAAGTCTCCCAGCTGCGCAAAATGAAAGGTTTGCAATATTTTGGCGGTCGAGATGGGAGGCGGGACAACAACAGGCGGGGATAGCGGAAGTCAGAGTAAAGTCGAGGTTGAGGAAGTACAAGAAAAGGCGGGGATAGGGGACGTCATATATGAGGCAGTACAACAAAGGCGGGGATAGGGGACGTCATATATGAGGCAGCACAAGAAAAGGCGGGGATAGGGGACGTCATAGTATATATACCTATTAATACTAATAGTATATACCGCATCACACAAGTGGTAGCATTTCCAAAGCCGATTACCTCGACAGCGGGGAGAGTGCAAACGCTGCACACATCTGACAGATCAAACAGATCCTCATTTGGCATGATCTAGATCATTCGGAGCAGATGTATCCCTTGTGTGTATGATCTATACGGTACATATCATGTTCGCCGTGTGGAGGATCTGTATGATCTGTGACGCAGCGCTTGCGTTAATTTTTTATACAGATGGGATCTGCTCTATCATGCACCTGGTACGGCATACGGCTCTTGCACAACATCGGATAGCGGAAAAACACAGGATCTACTGCTGTAGATGATCTAGACGGCCTGCAGGTAGAGATAGTGATAAAGCATAACGGCAAACCCAGGATGTGGATGATCTGGATCGTGATTTGTCCAATGTGTGATGATCTACTGTAGTTTGTGATCTGTCCCATGTGTGATGATCTAGATCGCGATCTGTCCGATGTTGTGGGATGATCTAGGATCTGTCCTATGGATGACGATCTACTGTAGATCGTGACCTGTCCCATGTGTGATGATCTAGTCATCTGTACTATGGGTGTGATGATCTAGATCGTGATCTGTCCTGGATGGCGATCCATATCGTGATCTGTCGTATGGATGACGATCAAGATTCGTGTGATCTGTCCTATGGATGACGATCAATGTCGCGATCTGTCCGATGGATAATCTAGATCGTGACCTGTCCGATGTTGTGAGATTATCTAGATCGTGATACGTCCTATGGATGACAATCTACAGTAGATCATGATCTGTCTCATGTGTGCATGATCTAAACCATGGCATGTCCCATGCTGTTCAAAAGCTTGAAGGTTGTGTGTCGCGTACCTTGATGTGGCCGTCAGCGTCGAGGAGGATGTTCTCGGGCTTGATGTCCCGATAGATGATGTTGTTGTCGTGAAGGTGCTGAAACACCACAACAAAAATCACAAAACAAACAAAAAATCAAAGTGCAACAAGGCGCCCATGCCAACAACGGTAGGGCAAGCGATGTCGGGGTTAAGTTTGGCGGGGCAGGGGGGCGAGCGGCACGGCGGAGGGATGGGGTGGCGTATCACTGCATGCCGACAAGAACATGAGTAATGCTCCCGACTAGGCCCAGCTTTGACAGCAGTCCAAGACCACGAAAGGGGGGGGAAACAACAACACCACCAACAGTCCGGCCAGTCACACGATCATCGAAATTAACAACCTCAAGGAAATTCAATCTAGTGTCTCTGTGCCGTGGTCTTGTGACTACAGAGCTTGTATCTCTCTACTATTAATAGGATGAACAATCGGCATGGAAACTGACTGGGTGTGCTGGATGTCGACGGGTAGAAAGGACGGTTTTATGTGAAGAGCACACACACTGTGGGGTTCACACCCGGGCGCCAAAAACCTGGTAAAGTTGGCCATACGCCAAACCCGGGTACCGTACACGACACAAGTGTACAAGGCTCCCCTTCGGGATTGTGGTTCACTTTAAATCCCGGGGGTGTCTCGCGAGTCGCAAGCTGAAAAGGGAGAACACCCCAGCAGACGTTTGTTCCTCGTACCAGCTAAAATACTATGTGCGTACGTAACCACCGGGCAAAAACGAAAAACAATGGGGGGGGAAAAAACAAAAAAAAAAGTTACCGGGCAAGTAACAGGGCAAGTAACACCGACCAGCCCAAGCGAGTTTATAGTTACTGCAGTTCTATAACACACCCCATCCTGTGCACCACACCCCTACAGTATATATATACCACACGAGTGGCAATATTCTAAAACGCTAAACGACCACCTTAGTTGGCACCCGGGGTACGGTGTATACTACACCCCCTGAGGTAATGCCTCATTATCATATACTCTGGGGTACCTACCCGGGTACCAATAACCAGGTTTCGGTTGGTGACGCCAGGGTAACCGCAACAGCAGTAACACCAATAACAGGAAACGTCAACCCAGGAACAACATCAGCAGATCAACAAAACAACAACAACAACAACAACGTCAACAGCGGCAACTTTCACCACCGACAAAATAAAGAGCAACACCAGCAAAAGACAGCCGCCAACAACAACAACAAAAACAGCAGCAGCAGCAACAGCACCCGCAGCAGCAGCAAAATGCTGAAAACAGTCCATAGTTGCTCCTGTAATGCTACTGCTGTACCACGTACTGTATATGCATATGGCACCATCATACCTTGAGCGCGAGCACCAGCTCCGCGGCATAGAAACGCACGACGCCCTCGGGGAAGCGCTTGTACCGGCTGAGGTGGAAGAAAAGCTCCCCCCCAGGGCAGTAGTCCAGCACCAGGTACAGCTTGTTGTCCGTCTGGAGTGGGTTGATTAGGAGTTGAGTGGTGCAGCGTGGTCGTTACCGGTTTTGGCCGTGTTGATTGTTGATTGATGGATGATTGATGAGGACTCTGCTGTGATTTGTCCGACCGACCCAAGTACCTGAACCAAACCTCTCGCCCCCCCTTTTTTTTTATAAATATTGATTGTGATGAAACTACTGTACGTACATAAGAGAATTGTTGAGAATGTATATAGTTGTTGGTTGTTTACACACCGTTTTGTGGTTTGAGTGTTGAATAGGCATGGTTGAACATACGTTGGTGGTGGTCGTTGTTTGTTGGTTGATGAGGACGCTGTTGACGGAATGTAGACCATTGTTGAAGATTAGTTGCTGGTAGCTTACTGTTGTACGATTGAGAGTAGACTAGTGACGGTTGTATGGACATTGCTGACGATGGACTATTATAGCACCAGGTATGGCAGCTTGCTGTCCGTCTTGTCTGTTGTCTGTTGACTGATGATTTGTGAGTGTTGGACAATGGTTGTTGGAGGCTGATTGATTGGTGCTGATTGTTGAAGATTTGTTGTTGGTCGTTGATGGTCGTTGAGGATTGTCTGGTGGTCGTTCATGGTTCGTTCATGATTGGGTTGATGACTGTTGATGATTGATTGTGACGTGCTAAGTTTTTTACCGTTGGAAGAAAGGAACAAGAGCATGACGGTTACCCCCGACGTGACGTGTTGCAAAACGTCAATCAAAACAACCTACTGTACATATGTACCTCCTACAAAAATAGAAGTGACACCGCAGTGATAGCACTACTGTAGTTTAAAACAAAAAATCTACTCATGTTTGCGGGAGAGCGGGTGCAAATACTTCACTGGTATTGGTGCCTGGTACAGTGATAGTAGTACAGTTGTAGTTTAAAACAAAAATCTACTCATGTTTGCGGGAGAGCGGGTGAAAATCATTCACTGGTATTGGTGCCTGGTACACTAGGGCTCACGGTTTAAGAGGAGTACCGGCTTCAAGACAGAGGCCAAATGGCTTGACACGCACATACAAAAAGCTATCAGCTACGTACAAGGATCCCCTTCGGGATTGTGATTTGACTTCAAAATCCCGGGGGTGTCGCAACCAAGAAAAGGGAGAACACAGCAGGCATTCGTTCCTCGAACCAGCTACCACTTGCACGTACGTAGCCACACCGGGAAAGCACGAACAAAATAAAAAAGCTATTGAAAGCTAAAGCAAATGGAGTAGCCACCACCGTGCAAGTAACCGGCCAAGTAACACCGACCAGCCCACACCAGTTTATAGTCGGTTCTATGCCAAACCTATTCCGGTTTATAACCCGATTGGGACCGCGAGATAAGAGACCAAAACAACGATAATGCTACGCACATTACAGTGGCGGTCCCTCTATAGTGAAATCGCTTGGCACAGTTTTCCGTTTCCATACTAAAACCTATATATTCCCCATTCCGGAGTAGCGCCGGAGAAATCGCTTGGCACAGTTTTCCGTTTCCATACTAAAGCCTATATATTCCTCATTCCGGAGTAGCGCCGGTTGCCGCTACGAGTATAGCGCCGGTTTTTCCCGCTGGCACATACCGGCGCTATAGGGGGACCACTACGCAAGTATCTGTACGTTCGTACAGCATTGGCATTATACTACTCAACTCCTTCGGGACCCCCTTCAAGGGGCCTTTCAAGGGACCTTTTTAAGGGACCTTTTAAGGGATAGCGATCAAAAATATATATATATATATTTGGTGTTATCAACCGTCTATACAGTAGTACATAGGAGCAGCGTGAGGGCCCACAAGTACTGGTAGGACCATGCTGCCTGCGCCTCGTAACTGGGACAACCAATTTAGTATCACCGCCCCCCAATCATGCAGTGGTCGTCGCTGTAATTGTCACCTCTTAGCCTCGTGTTCCCCCCTCTATACAATAATCAAGTTAATCAAAAGTCCCAAGAGGGGTTTCATAGAGGTCAGGCAGGCCTGACACGACACACACCGCTCTCTTAAACCGTGACCCCCACTGCTACATACATACATACATGCATACCTTTTGAGTGAAAAATCTGAACAACTCTACTGTACGAAGGGTTTCGCTCACCTGGAAGGCGTAGTGGAGGCGCATAAGGAAGGGGTGTTCGACGTTTCCGAGCACCCTGCGCTCGATCTTGGTCCTCTCCACCTGTCGCTTGCGCACGACATCTCCCTTTTTAAGGATCTTCATGGCGTACAGCACCCCTGTGCTCTTCCGTCGAACCAGCACCACCTGTATCCAAAATAGGTGTGCCGTTGCAGTCATGTCATGCCGAATAATAGTTGACGAGCGAACACGAGAGGCAGGGGGTGGGGAAGGAGGGAGAGGGAGGGAGGGAGGGAGGGAGGGAGGGAGGGAGGGAGACAAAGCGTTAAGTCGAAGGAAGAGAGCAACAAACAAACAAAAAGACGACAGGTCGGGTGCGTTACGGTAAATGTTCCAAAGTTTGTACCATACTGCAGCTGTTTTATTGTTGTTGCTGATGTCGCTGCTGCTTGCTCCTTTTCCCGCCCTCTCGTGCTTCAGCGACGCAACCTCTAGACCAGGCACTACGATCACACACGACTCGCCATTCCACAACGTCTCACAACGTCATTGTCAGCGTACCACCCCATCCAACATAGGGACCCATGACAACATCCAAACAAATCAACCCACAACACGTCGATCCCCAACAAATCAACATGGCCACCCACACACACACATGCCGTCAAAAGTACCAAAACGGAAACAGGGTTCAGAAGGTGAAAAAAAAAGGTGCAAACACCCCCGATAAGCCCAGCACGTACGCTAGAGATGGCTCCCGGATTCGTGGGAACCGGGTACCCGGAGGCGGGTACCCGGAACCGTCGGTACCGGTACCGTCCCGGTTCCATTTTCATTACCCGCGGTACTGGGTACGCCGGGTACCCGAGTTCCCGGATTCCCCGGGTACCCGGGTTCCCGGGTACCCGGGTACCCGTTATTAGTTACGCTCCACGGAGCCCCCGATAGACAGCGCACAGCGCACAATGCACATCATACCCTACCTACCTTCACACAACACGCCATACACACACACGAGACCCCCACCAGTTACCAGCGGAATAGAGATGGCTCCCGGATTCGTGGGAACCGGGTACCCGGAGGCGGGTACCCGGAACCGTCGGTACCGGTACCGTCCCGGTTTCATTTATATTACCCGCGGTACTGGGTATCTCGGGTACCCGGGTTCTTTCGCATTTTTATTCATTGAGAGAGAAGACATGAAGGCTTGTCCTCCCACCTTTCGCCTCACCACGCTTCACCACCCCGCCTGAGGGCCGTTCACGCCGCTCAAACACAAGAGTGGAGCAAAATGCACATGTAACCCCGGGTACACGTACGGGAACCCGGGTACCCGGGATACCCAGTACCGCGGGAACCCGGGACGGTACTGGTCAAATCCCACCGAAGGCGGTACTGGTACCGGTTCCAATTTTCGAATCCGGGAGCCATCTCTAACGTACGCGCCAGTTCACCGCTGGCGTCTACGAAGTTGGCCAAGCAAAGAACGGCTTAGAAATCAACTCGTACCTGGTATTCCTTACGGGGCACCATCCTCAAAGTAAATAGGACCAAATATTTGTGAGAAAAAATAGGGGAAATACGTAGGTTTTTGTCTGTACCGTAGGTCCTACTTACTAGTATTTACTATGGTCACCCGTAATATACGTTTAGTACGGGGGGAATACAACAATCAGAACCACGCATGGGGTGTAAATATTAACATAGGGGGATACAATGTGTTTTTTTGGGGCCATCTTGGGTAAATCTGGGTTTGAAGCCGACCAATCAAATACTGGCTCCGGGTGTCCGTCCATCAACAAAAAGCCAGCCTGGAAATCCACCAATTAAAAGACCGGGTTTCAAGTCCACCAATGAACGACGGGCTACAAAATAGTCCAGTGAACAACCGACTGGCTTCAGTCGACCAATGAGCGCACGGCTTCAAAATCGGCCAGAGAATGACCGGCTTCGAAGTCGACATACACGCTGGCTGGCTTTCAAGTCGACCAATCAAAGACCGGCCTCGAAGTCGATCAATGAACGACCGGCTTGCCAGTCGACCAATTAAAGACCGCCTTCAAAGACAACCAATGAACGACCGGCTACAAAATCGACCAATGGGCGACTGACTGGCTTTGAAATCGAGCACTGCTGTACGGACGTCTGGCTGGCTTTGAAGTCGATCACGGGATACTGGCTTCGATGTTGGCCAATGGAACACCGGGTTTGAAATCGATCGGTTCAGGCAGCGGCAGGTCTCTCTCTGCCCCCCCCCCCCCCCTCTCTTTCCCCTCCTCAGCGTTCGATCTCTCCCGGCAAACAAGCAGTCACCAACTGCTTGGCAACTGAGATATACTTGTGCAAGTCTCCAGTGGATGAGGGTGCGTATTGAATAGGTGGTGACAGGAAAGGACAGGAAAGGTCAAGACAAGTCGAGGCAGACAAGATAACTCAAAGCACAGCTCAGCACAGCAAAGCTCAGCACAGCACAGTACACACAGCACAGCACCTGGTACAGCACAGTATAGCACTACATCACAGCACAGTACCGAGTACGTACCAGTATCAGATATAGTACAGTACAGTAGTACATTTTGTGTTGAGAGGCAATAGCAGGCCAACCGACAAGCCGCTGTTTAAAGCAGAAACACGAAGAGAGAAACGTAGAGTCAAGTACAGCAGAGAACAACAGGCGCTGACCCTCTTCTACCTTACCCCTGGCACTGAGCACAGTACAACAGCCGTGGAGGGAGAACAATAGAGCAAAGCAGAGCAGGGTAGGATAGGTAGGGGACAAACCCTACCCCTAGCCTCATAACTATTAACTCTTACGACAAAGTAAAGTCAAATACACTTCAATCCTACTTTCAACACTTAAACCCACCTCTTTTTTCAGTGGGCGACATGACACGCATCTACTTAAACAGGGGGAAGGGCAGTCAAGTGGACAGGAAGGGAGGGAGTGCAAGTAGAGCAGCGTAGCATAACGGCTGACCCTAACCCTGACCCTAGCTTCAACCCCAGAGGAGATAATAGTACAGTAGAGTAGCGTAGGGTAGACTATTGTAGGGTAGGGTAGCGTAGGGTAGGGTAGCGTAGGGTAGGGTAGCGTAGGGTAGGGTAGCGTAGGGTAGGGTAGCGTAGGGTAGACTATTGTAGGGTAGAGCTAGAGTAGCGTAGCGTAGCGTAGAGTCGCGTAGAGCAGAGTAGAGTAAAGTAGAATTAGAGTAGAGTATGGAAGAGCAGAGGTTTACCCTAACCCCGACCATCACTCAAAACCCTTAAGAGTAGAGTACTTCGTCCTAACCTTTTGAGTAGAGTATAGTAGCGAAGAAGCTCATCCTAACCCTAATTACAACCCCATCACCATCAATAGAATAAGATGGAGTCCAACCCTACAACCAGCAAATCAATATCCCTCGTACAGGGTGTCACGGCACGCTTCTATCGTCTCTCGTCTACCATTTGTCCCCCATCGCCATTCGTCCATTAATAGTAGGAGGCGTTACCCCGAGAAGGGGAGGTGGGGGGAGAGGAAACACAGAGGAGCTGTGGCAGGGTAGACCAGAGAAGAGGCTTCAACTAATGTACCACCTTCGAGAACCCTCGAAACCGGCCATAAAATCGAGAGGGCCGTTCTTATCATCCGTCTAATATTGTAGTAAGTAATCATAACCAAACATGGTGTGCAAACATAGTCGGATAAAAAGGTTAATAAGTCCATTGACCGATTACTACGACACCCCAGTAATAGCGCAGTGCAGCAGTAAGTACGAGGATCACCCTCGCATGCTGCTGCACAGGCGTCGTGAAGGTCCATACATCGCAGTTCGGACGTATCCCTCATCCCTTACCCCATAAGCCTGGGGTTTTGATTGGCTGTTGTGTTTCGGTTCATCAGCTGACTGGTTGATTGATTGGTTGATTGATTGGTGGATCGATTGGTTGGTTGGTTGATTGATTGATTGTATTGATTGTATTGATGTGATTTGATTGATTTATTGATTGATGTGATTTGACTTGGCTGATTGATTGGTTAGTTGAGCCTGGGCTGCTCTGAGTAGCCGATGCTGCTACTAATAGCAGCTGTAATCGTCATGTTCATTATTCGTCATTTTCTTCTTTTTTTCCCCCCTCGAGTTTCAAAAGGGACGTCATGTTTTCCCTCTCCAGTGCCCAAAAAGGTTGTCACTTTTTCCAAAAGGGTCGTCATTTTTCATTTATTTCTTCATTCCCAACCCCCAAAAAGGGTCGTCATTTTTTTTCCAGGTCTGTTCACGGGTCGGGACAAACCTCGCGGGTCGGGTCGGGTCGGGTAACGGTAACCCCGCCCGACTCGAGCGAGTTTGAAAAGCTTCTGACCCGACCCGAACCGACCCGTGATATTTCAAAAACTTCATGGCCCGACCCGCCGGTTTGGTCATGACACATGAAGAGCCCTGACATTTTTTTCCTCGTAAGTCCTAAATAGGGTAGTCATGTATTCCCTCTGCAAGTACCAAAAACCAAAAAAAAATCAAAACCCTAACTCCAGTGATTTTTAGTTTCATCAGGCGTCAAGTCACGGCACGCTTCTTTCTCTCGTCTCTTATTTGTGCCCCAGGTGTAATCTGTGGTCTACGTGCCCTGTGCCGTCTGTCACCAGTCGGCATTCGTCTACTCGTATAGATTCACTACTCCAGAGATGAAGAGGGAGTGAGGGAGGGAGGGAGCGAGGGACCACGTGGAGAGAATAGAAGGGGCTGACCGTAGCCCCTTTGAGATTTGAGACCCAGGGATAGCGACCTAAAACAACGACAAGTTTGGTGTTGTCAGCCGCCCACGAGCAGCGTGCGTGCAAAGCAGCACGAGTAGCACAATGTTTCGACCGTGCCGTGCGACTCCTTGCATTGCATCATAGCTCGGACACCAATTTTTTATCATCGCCTGATCACGCCGTGGCCTTAGTAGCTGCAATCGTCGTGTTTTGAAACGTCCAACTTTTCCCCCCGCTGCAAGACAGGTTAGGGTTGTAACCTAAACATTAAGCTCAGCCCTAACTCCTTTTCGAGTTCAGTAGGTGTCACGGCACGCTTCTTCTGTCGTGGTTCGTCTGTGGTCAATCGTTAGCAGTCTGCCGTGTAGGGGTGTCACCGAAATGCGATTGAGGACAGATGGAAAACGAAAAGGCGATAGAAGCGTGCCGTGACACCTGGCACGAGGGATATTGACCTATTCACAGGGTAGGGTTGGGATAAGGTCTGCTGCACACGTCGGGCGGAGCATCGATTAATCTGTATGCACTTCATGATTTAGACCAACGAGGCAGGTGAGAGCCGTATAACTTGCATGATCTCCTGCAAGGACATGCTTCCTGGGTTGGATCCATCTGAACAATAAAGATCCTGCACGACATATCTTAACGGCAGGCTAGGATCTAGATGATCTATGATCTAGATGATCTAGATGATCTAGATCTACGAGATGATATAAAGTAGATAGATAGATAGATCGTGATCTGCCCGACGTGTACATTGTTGTAGTTCATACTGCTGCTGTAATAACAAACACAATACATAAATTCCTCCAACGAAACAAGTGACCGAAGCTTTGATCGCCATTTCATATTGGCGTCACTTTCTCCCTCCACGTCCCAAAAAACGGTTTATTAACTCATCGCACTATTGATAGTTAATAGTCGAGGGCTGCTGGATGTATACGAGCTGGTCCAGCCAAAAAACAGATATTCATTCAATCGGACGGTTTGCACTCATTTTAGCATATTTCAGCTCCAAATTTCGCACCGTAATTTCTGAGCTCGCAGCGCGTTTGCACATGCTGGAATTTTTGGGATCCGAGAATATTTCGTCGAGAAATGCCATGTCGAATAAATCCCGTCGAGTACGGGGATATCTCCATACTACGGTCCATACGAATCACCGAAAAAACTGTACGGCGGATGACGCTGATTCGCGGTGTGAACATTCCTTAAGGCATGGAGAAACGATCGACATCCTCCCCATCGCCTAACTCGTTGTCTATCAAGAGATATGAGGTGCACATGATCCGCCATACAAAGTTAAGATATTACGATGAACGACCCAAAATCCTGATTTCCCAGCTGAATTTATCGTTTTTTTGTCTGATTTTTTCAACACGTGATTCGCATCGCTCTCGTCGACACGCTACCTGGGGCTCCATTTTTGTTCGACTTTTTTTTCCGGTACTTTTTTGCCAAAATGCCGACCCTGTTTTTCTTAAAACGACCACAATTTTGCCAATCTTCTACAAAACAAAATGGAGCCCCAGGCAATCGCTTCGTTATACTCATAGGAAGCCCCACACAAAATTTCAGTTCGAAATTCGCAAAACTGAGTTGGGAAAAGGCCGGCGAGTACCGCCTCGCGATTACAGCTGGACCAGCTCGTACTTCGTATATGGTCCAAAACTTGGCCCTATCCCCCTATGTAAACTTGGGCAGGCCTTGGCCCAGCTTCAACGAAAAATGGTTGAAATACACAATAGACACAATAGACCACACTGGGCGGAAATGTAAGGACCGTTTGGTCTTTTCATTAGTCTCCAAACGCTTCTTATATTCATGTCCATAATGGTATCTGGTAGTATCCAGGGCTGTTCACGGGTCGGGTCAAACTTCGCGGGTCGGGTCGGGTCGGGTCGGGTTGAGTCGGGTCGGGTCGGGTCGGGTCGGGTCGGATCGGGTCGGGTCGGGTCGAGCCGGGTCGGGTCGGGTCAGAAGGTTTTCAAAATATCACGGATCGGGTCCGGTCACCGTTACCCGAGGCGCGAGTTTTGACCCGACTATTACCGAGAAGCATAGTGAAAAGGACCTACGGTACACACAAAAACCTATTATACCAGGTATTAATAGATATTTCCCTATTTTTACTAGAATAATTTGGTCCTATTTTCTGCTGTAGGTCCTCCGTAATAGTGAACAGCCCTGAGGTTTTGTGCCCAAAACCTGGCCCGAGGTCACGAAAACGCGCAAGCAGGCGGTCCTTACAGGTCACAGATGTTTGTTGACGTCACTCCTTGGCGGCGAGCCGTCAAAACTCCACGGAGACCCGTCTATGACATCAGTCAAGGACACCCGTCAAGGACACCCGTCACGGGACCCCCCACACTAATGCTAGCATATTGAGTACAACGAGGCCCGGACGGGTCAAAACTAGACAGCCGTCAAGGCAATCCCCATACTGATAGCAGTATATTGATAATCCCTATACTGATAGCAGTATATTGATAATAAAGAGACCTAGACGAGTCAAAACTAGACAGCCGTCACGGGACTCCACATACTACTAGCATATTGAGTATAACGAGGCCTGGAGAGTAAACTAGACAGCCGTCAAGGCAGTCCCCACACTGACACTAGTATATTGAGTATAAAGAGACCTGGATAGGTCAAAACTAGACAGCCGTCAAGGCAATCTCCACACCAAAACTAGTATATCGAGTATAAAAAGACCTGGACAGGTCCAAAATATGTAGACAGCCTTCAAGGAACTCCCCACACTAAAACTAGCATATTGAGTATGAAGAGGCCTGGACGGGTCGGGTCGGGTCCAGTCGGGTCAGGACATATTCAAACTCTCACGGGTCGGGGTACCCGACCCGACACGGCCCGATCCAGCCCTATCCTACCACCCGGCAACATGAGCTAGATCATACAGATCATACGCATCATACACATCATACAGATCAGGGATTAATCTGCCCTGAAAGCTCTAGACCACGCAAGTCCGGAAGGTACTCCTGTAATGCACGGCCGTAGTCGTACGACCAGAAGGACCCTCCCTCGCATCCCTACAATCCCGCGACGGGGAGCACGTCGGGTTTTCACCGACCAGGCAGACACTGCTTGCACCAAGTGTGAAGCGTCGTGGGATAGTTGGCCTGTTCGATGTGTGCATGGTTTGGTTTGTGTCCATTAATATAGGGCACATGGCTTACTTAGGCATGCATGCCTTATAGGGCACATGGCTTACTTAGGCATGCATGCCTTACATGGCACATGGCTTACATATGCATGCATCTTAGGCATGCATGCCTTATAGGGCACATGGCTTACTTAGGCATGCCTTTTAGGGAACATAACTTACTTAGGCATGCCTTACTTTCGAGCTGGGTAAAGCCAGAGATCCTTTAGAAAACCTGGAGCCGGAGATTCGCGTCATCCGACCCAAAATCTCCGACAAAAAAACGTGTATACACGTTATGCCGTCCAACGGCGCACACAACTGATGACAGCAGTTACGTGTATACGAATATCCAAATGTCGGACAGATCAGATAGATCAGATAGATCCTAACCTGCCGTTATGAAATGCTGTGCATCATCTGCATACGGTAGTACAACATCCAAATCCAGGAAATGTCCTAGATCATGCAGATTTCACGGCTCCTACCCGGCAACATGAGCTAGATCATACAGATCATACAGATCATACAGATCATACAGATCATAAAGATCAGGAATCTATCTCCCCTGAAAGATCTATCTGACCAAGTGGGAATGATCTGTCTGATCTGTCCGAGGGATGGAAGTATCCACCAGCGCTACAGCAGTAGTTCCTCGTGAGAGCTATATATATTTGATGCCCTGTTTGTTCACGTTGTGTGAGGGATTGGTTGGAGTAAAAAAAGGCTGCAAAACGCAAGCAGCAGCACTGCAAGAACCACACACTCAAGGAAGCGAACCATGGAGACCTCTCCCGGAGCCAGTTCGAACCCATCGAACCATTTCACACGACGGACAAACCATCTACAGATAGAGCATCTAGACAATCTAGATTCTACCTAGCCTGCCGCTTATGTGGTGTTGTGCAGGATCTGCATAATGCACACCAAACCCAGGAAACCCGGCCTGGATCATACAGATTATACGGCGTCCACCTGGCAACATGAGCTGGGCATACAGATCATACAGATCATGAATCTACCTGACCTGAAATATCGAGATCGTGAAGTGGGAATGATCTAAATCATCTGTCCTACTCGTAGGTGTGAATCGTTTCCATATTATATCATGTTGGTGCGAATGCGGATCACGAGATTCCCATGTCGTGCAAAGACGCTATATTAATAAAATTAAAAAACAGCTGTGAGATCGAGGATTTCGTCGAAAGTCATCTTTGCAAGCTGAGTGTGTAATACCTGGTACAATATATATATATATATATACGTGTTGTAGGAGCCCGCGGTGTTGCTCCTGGACTGACCGCCTCTGTACGCTAAAACTAGTATGTTAACGCCAAGAGAGACCTTTGACGCGACACAAAAACCGGGCCTTGTATCTTGGTGTAACATAAAAAAAAAACGACCCGGATACTTCCCACACGCCGAGGGCTGTATGACCTCGGCCCAGCTTCGACCAAAATATTTCCTACGCGCCGAGAGCTGTATGTATACGACCTTGGCCCAACATCGACAAAAATGCTTGAAAAGGCTGTGAACCCCAAAAATCACCCTGGGAAAATTCTCCCGGAAATTTCTCCGGAACGAGTGTCACGAGGAATTGAGCGTGTACCGTCAACCATTGCGTCGAAGCCGGGCAGATTTGCAACAACCGCCGTGCCCGCCCACCCCAGCCCAGCCCAATCCCGTCCGCCAGGCTGGTTCTTCGCTTTTTTTCGTGGTCTCGAGAAAGAAAACATTGAAAAAAACTTTTCTCCGCATTTTTTTTTTCTCTCAAGAAAAAAAAACATGTTGAAAAAAAACATGTTCACCAGAGGTATTCAAAAGTTCAGTATTTCTGCAAGTGGCAGATGCTGAGGAGACAAAAATCAAGTACGTACCGGGTAAAATTTAGTTAAGCTGTGTTTACGACCTCGCCCAATTTCCACAAAAAAAAAAAAATGACAGTCCACACTCCACCGATATTTTAATTCCGAGAGAAACTTCTGGGGCGGTCAGGGCTAGGGTTATTACTAATAGGGTTGAAGTCGAGCATATTTCTACAATTTCGGTGAAGCTGGGGCAACCCTTCAGAGATGGAAAGGGGCTCCAAGGGTTTCGTGCAAACGATGTGTCGGTTGACGGTCAATTTTGTACCTTTGACCCGTCAAGGCGCCTTCAACTTGCCTCCAAAAAAGCACTGGACAGCAGTTGTTCAGTTGAGAAAGGTGATTTCTACCCCGCAGCTACGTACGAGTAAAAGATTAGGATTATCTGGTTTTTATTTTGCGACCGGCGTAATTACCCACGGCTGTCTCAACGTACTACAGCTAGCTGTAGTTATGAGTTACAGGCAGCAGAGAAGGACAAACAGCAGTGCTCGTTCAATTGTTCCTAGCCCCAAGTGCACAACAGCCCCCAGTTGCGCCAGAATAGGCAAGAGGTACACACGAGCGGGTGGCACGACACTGCTTGCGGCTGTCGACAGGCCTACTGGTACGTAGCTAGAGGCTAGGACTACTGAAGTCATGTTTTTTGTGGGCCCTGGCATGGCATGGCATGGCTCACCGCCTCAAAGACGCAACACAGTCGACTACAGCAGCAGCAGTTTTAGTGTATATAAGGCGGCTGTCCATCAAGGTGCAAGAGTGCTGCAAACAAACACCTTAGGCTGCGTATGGGGCGAAACTATGTGTAGACACGAGCCAGCCACACGCCAGACACCAATATACCACAGCAGTCAGCAGTCAGCAGTCAGTACTTCTACAATATACTACTGCTGTAGTGTTCTAGCCGTGTTCCCATTTCTGCTGTGATATTCTAGCCATGTTCCCGTTTTTGCTGTGGCCGTTATGCTGCAAACCCCCCGATACTTGTCGATAAAACTCCCATCGAGATCAAGGTTCCTTGGTGGGCCCACCCTGCCAGCGGCTCAATAACACACCCAGGGCCAGTTTCGAGGGCTCAGACCCGGGTGGAATCAGGGTGCCAAGTGGGAGCAGAGTCGACGAAAGTGTCGGCCCGCAAAAATATCCGACAGACTCGTGTCTATAACATAGTCCCTGCCTTGCCGAGGGTCATCTTGGAAGACCCAGGTCCGGGCGGGATCAGGTCAGCGTGGGATCAGGGTCCTAAGTGGGAGCAGGGTCGGTAAAAATGCAAAATGCCGACCTGTGGCATTCCATTCTCTTGACATATAGGCCGTGTCTACAAACTATATTTTCCTGTTTCGTGTGTGTGTGGGTGGGTGGGCGCGTGCGTGGGCGTGTCGACGGAGACGCGTTACCGTAGATCGGGGAGTTTATTTTTTCCCGCAGGCGGGCGCGGTGGCGGCGGCGGCGGCGGCGGCGGAGAAGCTCGACGGCCGCCAAGAAGGTTGTCGGCTGACCGTCAACAAGGCCTCTTCAGACTAAATATACTAGTTTTAGTGCCGGGAGTTCCTTACCTGCAGCACACGGGTGATACTATAAGTAAGAAAACACACCCCCAAGGACAAATTTCCTATTTACGGGGGACCTATAGTAGATAGGGCCTACGGTGCAGACATAAACCTTTATATGGTCCTAATTTTACTAACAGCACTTGGTCCTATTTGCTATGCCCCCCCGCACAATATCAATACTTTAATACTTTAATAGCTGGTTTTCTGGACGACAGGGAAAAGTAGAAGGACCCAGGGATGCGTCGATGGAAATATATCGACTACTTGTAGTGTGATCGTTCCAACGCCCCCGTTATCGTTGTGTAAGCCCCCCTTCGCTCCGGAAAAAATCGGCCCAGACGGAAACTCATGCCAGGGGGGGTTGTTATCTTACCACCCGGGTGATAGAGCAGTAGTGGGCCGTCCCGTCAAGGGGCAACGTGTCCCGTCAAGAAGCAAGAGTGCCATCAACCGACATGTATATAACTGGTATATACGTCTATGATTAATGGCCGCGGTATGTACACTTGTTTATATATATATATATATACGTGGGGGGACGCTAGTTGCACACCACGGTTATATATACTATATTTAAAAAAAATAAAAAAACAACAGCTGTGAGCTCGAGGATTTCGTCGAAGCTCATCTTTGCTAGCTGAGTGTAATACTTCGATCGCGCGTACTTACGGATTTTATATGTCTTCATGTAGGATGTACATCCCGTATGAGGGGGACACAATCTGAGGCTGTAGATTTATAAGTATACCGGTATATATATACGTGGGGGAACGCTAATTGCACACCGGGGTATGCAAAGAAAATTCTGCACACCCTTCGAGAAAATGCTGGTCTTTGGTCTCTTTGGTCTTTGCTTGTGGCCGTTTCGTGGGAAAACTCAATTTCGGCAGATCACGTCGGCGTGGGATCAGGGTGTGTGCCTGGTGGCTTACTGGGCCCTGCCGACGGCTAATTAAATACATACCCAGGGTCAGACCGGAGGGCTCAGACCCCGGTGGGATCAAGTCCAGGTGGGGTCAAGGTGCTCACCAAGGCGGCAGCACGGTGGGGGTGTTGCAGGTGTGGGCATGGCATGTCTCTGGGTGGCTTTGGGTGGCTCTGGCACCAACATTGCAGGGTGAACACAGCTTAGCGTTCACGGTTATAACGTTATAACGGTGCCTGCAGTACTACGAGGAGCAGTACGAAGAAGGGATATGATGCTGCTGTCAATTCTGCTTTTGCCATAAATCTGCTGAGATGGCAACTGCTCCCGCTGTAAGATGTACCTGGGGATTATAATTGATTAAAAAAACTACCCGAGTTTACCCGAAATAAAGCATGGTACGAAGTATTAAAAAGTAAACAAAAACTACCCGAGTTTACCCGAAGGAAATAATATTAATTCAACACTACCCGAGTTCACCCGAAGTAAATTATACACCGGTGTGCCAAGTACGAGTGTATTGCTGAAGTGCCAGGTATGAAATAGAATTTCCGAAATTCCAAACTCTCCGGTGCGCGATAAGTGATGCAGTGAAAGAAGCACACAGCAACAGAACGACAGACAGCACTAGTATGTTTCTGGTATTTTTCCGGAATTTTTCTGGAATGGGTAGCATATTCCCTGGGAGCGTCCAAATGTCAAACTTATAAAACAAGGAAGCACCTGGTACTTCGGGAAAGCCTGTATGCAGTATGTAGGACATACGTACTAACTGTAGTAAATATTAAAACGTTTAAGTGGAGCACAGCAGCAGAAGCAGGAACTGACTGGCCACATTTGCTGTTCTTTAATGCATTCATTTTTTTTTGGTCTTATTTGTATCGCCGCGTTCCCCGAATTGTATTCTGACAGCAATTTATGCCGAGGGAAGCAAGCAACAACCTGGAAGAAGCTAGGAAAAAAAAAAACGGGCTTCGCTTGCGAGTATTTAGACACCAACACGCATACAACGGCTGTGTATATATACGTATGCATAACGTACCGGGCACTATTATACGTGCATACATACTGCGATAGTGCGGTAGTCTACAAAATAACCTGGAACAAAAACAGACCAACAAGTGCAAGAAGTAAGTTTTGTACGCCAAACACGCGCCCACGAATAATCCGGACAGAATATGAATCGTACAAAACAACAAGCAGCCGCAAGCCGCTGACGTTTGGCGTTCCATCACTTGGGTCACTTTAGGCAAGGGGAAAAACGGAAAACCCCGACAAAAATGAACGACGAGTATTGTACAGATCATCTTGACCCCTTAAGAACTGGTCCCACGAATTTGGGGACAAACTACTTGGAAGTAGTGTGGGATTTTTTTCCCAGTTCTGAATGGGTTAAGTAAAGAAGTACGTACAACATCAGCCACACAAATCCTGGAGTTGCACATATGATATTTATACAACGCAGCTATTTAGCAAAGATGAGTTTCGAGGAAAAATTCTATTGTCACAGCTGCGGTGTCCTTTTTTTTTCTTTTTTTTTTTCAAAAACATCCGCGATGTCGTGTGTGCCTCTTTTGTCAAAACTATTGAATCCACACTACACAGTTATTAATAGTAGTACACCAAATACAAGGGACGTTGGTACATAGGACTTACGACGGCACACCCAAAAACTTATATATGTACGTACCTCTTGTTTTTAATGATATTTGGTTCCTATTTACATAACAATAGCTCAAGTCAGTAGTTAATTAATGTCATCCACCCCTAACCGTATTAGAAACACATTATAAAACCGAATATAAGCATACCCGACTTATTTCTTCGTTCTGCGTCGACAATAACATACACAACAAACTTACAAGCAGTCGCACGAGTCACAGGAGTATTGGGCATATCCCAGGTCTACCTATTTATATACTTCATACATGAAGTAAACACACGAGATGTTTCATGATTGGACGGATATTGAATCACGTCCGGACTTACTGCTGCATGTATGATATGTTAGTCACAACACCAGGAGGCTGGAAAATAATAATTGCACATATGTTTCGTATGCCTGTGAAATTCAAATCACACACACACTTGGTGCGTTCTAAAACCAGGTAAAAACACCTGGCCTACTTCGTTTTTTGTCGTACAGTTTCACACATGATATGATGCTTCTGGTGTTGCTGCGTTGCTGCGCACTAGCCGCACCCCCACCGGGCCGGACGGGCGGTGAGGCAACACATCGCAACACTCCTCATTGTTTTTTTCGATAAACATGGGTCCCAAAAAAAGGCCCATTCACCCTCACACAATTTTAGTAGCCTCTTTTGGAAAGCACTCCCATTGTGGAGACAAACCACTTGGGGCAATAGAGACATACTCAGGTCTCCGTACAGCGCAATACTGAAAGGGGCAGCCCTTTTCTGATGATACCTGCTGCACGCTGAGCTTAAGAATGGTGAGACACAGCACCGTATTTCTCGGGGGGGGGTTCAAGTTATAACCACTTTGGCTCCCCGAGATACATAGACCAAACCAATCATAAATTTGGTGTCATCACCCGTGTACGAGCAGAATGAGCGCCCGGCAATACGGGTAGGAACCTGTTGCTTCAGTGCCGTGCGACTCGTTGCGTTTCGCCTCGGACACCAGTCGGTTTCATCCACCAATCACAAAGTGGCCGTTACTACTACTGCTGTAACCGTCACTGTGACCGTCATTATATATCGTCAACTTTCACACTTCAAGTTTTAAGAGGGTTAAGCGACTACTAGTAAATCTGGGTCCCAAAAGTGAATACCTGGTGTAAGCTACTGTATATATAACCCCTTTCAAGACGTGCCTTAAAGAAACACGTCGAAAAAAAGTGGCGACTATATACGTACGTACGGCGTCGGTCACACTTTATGATATCATAGCAGCCCGGCCGGCTGAAATAAAATAGAGGTACAGGGAATAAGCGTCCAAAAAACCATCATACAACAGCAGTTCGTAGAAAACTCGACGTCAATCATCCTCGGACCTCGCCAGACAGTGTTTCAAGGGAGTTTCCCGGGACGGATCAAACTTCGCGGGTCAGGTCTGGTTGGGTCGGGTAACGGTGACTCGACTTGATCCGTGATAGTTTGAAACACCCTGAAACGACCTGAACCGACCCGACCCGACCCGACCCGACCCGACCCGACCCGGCCAGATCCGGCCCGGCCGGTGATAATTTAAAACACTCGGTGATCCGAACCGCGGGTCGGATCATGACCCGTGACGAGCCCTGGAATATTATCATATGTCTTGGTGCATTTTCTCTGCGCGGCGTTGTCGGCCGGTAATTGCTTGTCAGTACATCTATGCAGTCCGGCATCGATCGGCTGCCCCACAACAATAGTGCTTCCTCGGTGAATGATAAAAAGTTAAAGTTGCCTATCGTCGGCCATCGAATGGTTGCTCTCATAGTTCATCGACCGGTGATTAGTGCGTCCTGCTGTGTGGACACCATGTGCGTTTTTTGGTGACCAGGGGCTAGATCATGATAATGAGCTAATGTGACATGAACGCGAACAAGTAACGCAAGGAGTTGCACGACAAAGCGAGGCGTGTGATACTACTTGCACTACAAGACAGTAAGTAGTCCATATATAACGCCGGTTGAGTAGTGCCGGCCGCCCGCTTATAATGCCTGTCGAATCGCTTGACACAGATGGGGAGTTCACCCGTGCGGCAGTGTGCGTGAGTAGTGCCAGTTGCCGCTTTAACAGTGCCGGTACTTGTTGGATGGCGCATACCGGCACTATAGAAAATGTATTACTGCTGTACATCGTCGTGCTGGCGCGCTCCCACTGCTGCTATTACCCAACTAAACCCTTTAATGGATCCCCGAGATACGGACACCACAGCGATAATGATAACTTCAGTGTTGTTAACCGTCTACGAGCACAAGTACGGGTGTATATAATAGGATCATGTTGCTTGCGCCCGTGCCGCAAGACTCCTTGCACTACTAATGCCGTAATTTATTTCATATCACCCCCCAGTCACGCCGTGGCCGTCGCTGTAATCGCCAATTTCCCCCCCTGCAAGTCCTATCAGGGGGTTAACCAGAGGGATATATGTACCGTACGTCACCGGTTCCGGTTCTTGCGCGGTTCTCAAATTCACACAAGGTTCTCGAATTTTTAGCGGGTTCTTGAATTTGGGGTTACGTCTTCTTGACAAACAACGCTTCCGCATAATAGAGAAAATTAAATATAGGGCGCGAATATGCGGCCCATTCATCAAGCATTGAATTTTCGTGCCCCATGTCCCATGTATTTAGAGTCCAAAACTACGCCAGGTGCGGTTGTTATCAACTTATCAACCGCCGTGTATTGAATATTGAATCAACCGTGTATTGCTAATAATCGGAACGCGCAGGTGTGCATCCCTGGTATCTGGTAGCAATCAACAATTAACAATTAACCTCTTCCGGGCATCGGCCCGAAAAAAAAAGTGGCGATCGGCAACATCGATCACGCCGAGCAGCCCGGGCTGCTGGGGTGCGGGAAAACAATCTGTCGCGAATGTAAGGACCATTTTGATGAAAAAATAATAGGCAAGACAGTCCTTACATTTCGGGGGGGGACAAAGAAAGAGCATGTGTCTGGGTGTCCGAAGTACAACAGAAGGAGGCCTCTGTGCGACTCTAGGCGAAGCACTATTAATAGTGTTGGGTATCGTGTCGAAAGGTTCGGTATCTTCTATTATACTACTGTTGTTTGTGTCAAAATATCGAACTTTCGATAGATCGCATCGAACGTGCTTTTGCCCTCCATCCCCTGGCATCCCCGTGTTTTTTACGCTTTATACCTGGTACGTATGCTTTTCATGTATTTTATGCCGGTAATGAACGAATGCTTCCAAGTATCAAATATGGAAATAATATCGATGTTTTTGTTTATCGGCATCGTATCGAACTCGAACTCGATTCTCGTTCGGTATTCCAACACTACGCAGCACGATCGTACTTGCACTACCACTACCACTCTGTCAGCTGTTGCACGTTCTTCCTGCAGCACACCCCGTTGATAAGACCGCAAAGCAATTATCGCTCTTCAGTAGTGGGGAGGGAGGAGAAGCGCCTACTTAGTGACCCCGGATCTGAGTTACGACTAAAGAGGGGGAGAGAAGAGGAGGACGAACATAAAAAATGGGATGGAAAAAAAACAAGACAGCATCATGCCATGTGCGTGCCGGCCACTTCCTGGCGTTGTTTTATCATAGCTCGGGAACACCCATGTCCTCCATCAGCCTGGACTGCTTCAAGGGAAGTGTGACTCATCATTTTTTTTTGTTGACACGTTTCTTCCTTCAAGTTAGTAAGGGGTACATGGTTGACAATAATCGCACCGCTGCTTACTCCTTACGCCTTACCTGGCACTCTTTACCTTACCTGACATTATCTGGTATTTAAACAGGCTTCCTATTCCTAACTCCTAACTAGCTAAGAGTGCTCTTAACTTGCAGTTTGATACCTATGTCTGTGTTCTTCCCATTATACCGTTTTTTTCTACCCGTTGAAATCCAGCACACCCAGTGTCCGTGGCGATTCTTCATCCTAAAGAGATACAAGTTGTGTGGTCACAAAACCACGACAACAGATAGCTGGGCTTACATATATACATCGATTATGCTCTTTTCCCCTAAAAAAATATGCAGATTCTATATAGTATACTAGACTAGACTATGATTTCTGCCTTCTTAACCTCCGCCCACTTATGCCTGTCAAAGTTCATGAAAAAGCCAAATTAAAAAAAGCAAAAAATACCCAGCTACGTATCCTACTCTATTGCTCTTTCAAAAAAGCCCAATTCTCCAATTATGCTGAATGCTACGCCAGCATTCGATGTAATAAGCCTCTACACGTAGGTATAGCAGTGAGTGTGGCCATGGAATCATATAAATTTGTATCTTAGGTCTACAGAGGTACCTGGTAAATATTACAGGAAAAATCGTACCGTAATCAGTACGGATCGTGGAAGTGCTGGATCTCTTTGATGAGTAGGAACTTCGGCGTCGACAATCAAGACGAAATTATTAAATTATTTCAGCACCGGTCATAGGCAGGAGCCCGAGATGCTCGGGAAAGGGGTAAAGGGGGCGGGGTGTCCGAGACATGATATACCAGGTATACCAGTATACAATGCGAGAAGGTGTGCGAATTGCGCAGTACGGTGCTACTCGTCCGCTGCGCTCGCACACTACGAGTAGAAGGTTAGGTTCGCTAAGACCAGGCTTGCTAAGACCAAACGTGTTGAGGCAAAACTTGCCGACACCAAACTTGATGAGACCAAACTTGCTAAGATCAAACTTGCTAAGACCAAACGCAAACTTGCCATGATTTAGTCGCCACGTCCGGGGCCCAAAGGGTTAGTGTGAAAGCCAACACAGCAGCAGTTCGTAGTGCATGCACGCGCCCATGAACCCACGAACATAATGCAGTTATGAGCGGAACGTGAACGTTATACAAGTATCCCGCAGCCCGCAGCCTTTGACATTATTAATAGGCGTTCCATCACTCGCTAACACTTGAAGATGCCGAAGCTACAGAGTAAGTGACCATTCTCACTCGAATCATACATATACCGAGGTGAGATAATACCTGATAGAGCAGAAGCCTCTAGACTTAACTCGTAATCATGATTCGGACGAGTCCTAATTCTGGAATAAAACACACCGTGCTGCCAGGTGTCTCGTTCTTTTGTTTTGTACCGAAAGCTGTCGGTATTACGCGACAAGTCACTTATGTAAGACAAGGCGAGGCCTTTTGCGGAAACTGACGAGTTGTCTGCCGCCCCACGCGTCCATATACTGTAAAATGTTTTTTTTTTAATCCTCCCCCCCCCCTTCTTCCTCCTTTCCCTTCCCCCTTTCCCCCCCTCTCTCCCTTCTTCCCGCTCTCCAAAGTGCAAACATTTTATATCGCCGCCGAATTTCGCGTTAACATAATCAACTACATACTAGTCTTTAGAATTAATAATATAAATGCCACCTGTGGCAGTCTATTAATACGTTGATGCTATTAATGTGTACCATGATTATATAACGTTCGTCGAACAAGTGAAAAAGTCTCCCCTTCCTACAAGAGTCTGCTGGTAAGGATACCGCCCACGTGATATTTACTGGTAGAAAGCCCGAGGCACTACGTAGTGTAGCTTGTGAGCGATCGATGACAAGCCATACAAGTAAGACAATACCGGTATACTCAAGGTACACTCGTATATACTCGTACCGGTATATCGCACGTAGCAGTGGCAGTTGTCGGGCATGCAAGACCGGCATTAACCCCTTTATTAGTACTACTGTAATCACTAATCGCCCTTACAGGACTCAGTTTAAGCGACATGACACGTGTCGGCAGCATTGACCCTTTTGAACTGCAAGCACGACTTGTGAGAAACAAACTCTGACTCTAATTTCAACTAATTTGTCACCGAAGCGGGACTGCTGCAGTCCTAAAGGGACTTGGGACCCAGATATATACCCAGGTGCCTGGTGCCTACCTAAAAGGCGACAAGTGCGGTTTTATGATATATACTCGAGTATATACAGAAAAAATCAAAACCAGTATATGTGATATAAGAAGAGCGTGTAACAAGAGGCAGTGCAAGCACGTACAGTGGTATTATGCTGAGCGCACGTCGTGTATGTCATTTTTTTTCTTGCGCAGTCTGGACACAACCCCTACCCAAGCAGCCCGGGGCGCTTCGTGCGGCTTGTGCTGTAATAATCGTCACCTTTGACGGTCGAGTTTCCGCTCTGAAGCCACAAGAGGGCTAAGAAAAAAGCTTGCAGCAGCATCTACGAATACCATCGGCATGCCATACTCGTACTACTGTATACGCGCGTGTCTATGATACGAGTAAGCATCTCCGTAGTTTGCCGTTCGGACGCGTCTCCTACCTTCAACCTCGTATACCCCAGCAGCCTCGGCCGCTTCATGAGCCACAGCAGTTTATGTGTGAGTACCAGTACTCTGCTGCTGTCCCTCTGGCTGTATCATACTCCCAACACCACTACAGAGAGAGAGGCAAACCTATCACCGATACGTGATATCATACCTATCATACCTGGTATTCATCAAGTAGGTTTCAATATGTGACGCGAACACGGAAAAAAAAAAAAGAGGCAACAAGCCACACACCCACTACCCATTACCCCCCCCCCCCCCCCCCCCCCCCCCCCCCCCCCCCCCCCCCCCCCCCCCCCCTCCCCCCCTCCTCTCACCTTCCCGTACGAGCCTTTCCCGAGCACCCTGAGCGAGCTGAAGTCGTCTATCGACGGCCTGGCCCCTTGGTGGGTCCCTGCCGTGTACAAGTTCTCCTCCTCCCCATCGTCCGACCCAACGCTAAGCGCGGCCGAGCGCGAGGGACTCGTCGACCTGCTTGCCGACCCCCCGCTCCCTCCTTCTCTCCGAGCCACAACAACCCCAGCCCCGGCAGCTCCAGCACCAGCAGCCCCAGCTCCAGCAGCCCCTGCCCCAGCAGCACCAGCAGCACCAGCCGCCGCCCCCGCAGCCGCCGCCGCTGCCGCCGCTTGTTGTCGCGCCTGCGCTTCTGTGTACTCTCCACCGCCTGCTGCTGCTGCCGCTGCGGAGAAAGACGCCGCTGCTACCACTGCCGCCGCCTCCGCTGCCGCTGCTGCTGCTGCGTGAGCGCTCGCCCCGGCAGCGGGGATATCACCATCGCCACCACCGGAAGCGGGCGGTGCATCGGAAGCCATCGCCGGCGCCACGGGAGGTTTTCTGCTGCTGTCTCCGCCTGCGGCTGCTGCTGTCGGAGCCGGCACCGCCCCCATAATCACCCCCTCCGGTGTCGCCGCTGCTGCCTCCGCTTGCGCCTCCCCTGCCACTGTCGCTGCTGCTGCTGCTGCTGCTGCCGTCGCTGCCGCTGCTGCTGCTGTGGCCTCTTCTACTGATGCATTTGCTTCCTCCTCGGCTGCTGTTGCTGCTGCTGCCGCTGCTTCTGCTGCTGCTGCCGCCGCCGCCGCCGCTTCTGACTCTGCTTCTGCTTCTGCCGCTGCTGCCGCCGCCGCTGCTGCTGCTGCTGCCACTGGCGTGTCCGCATTTGCGGGAGAATCTTCTCCTCGCCCCCCTCCCCCCCCTCCCGCTCCCCCTCCGCCTCCTGCTGATTCCTTGCCGGCTGCGCTACCGACGCTGTTGCTGCTGCCTTTCCCGCTCATGCCGCGGCTGAACAGGCCCAGGAAACGAGGACTCAGGATGCTCTGCTGCTGTTGCTGCTGCGGCTCCTGCTGAGCCTCCTCTGTGGCACCCTTCTGTCCCTCGCCCACGCTACCCGCCACCTCCGGCAGTGGCCCAGTAGCAGTACCATTACCAGCAGTAGCAGCAGTACCAGTATCACCAGTACCAGCAGTAGTAGCACTACTACTATCAGCACCAGCAGTAGCACTCCCAGCCTCAACGTGTGTTCCCTCCTGGGCAGCAAGCGCGGCTTCCCCCACATGATCACCACTTTCGTCTCCCGAGGCCCGAACGGCACCAGCGGTAGCCCCGCCCTCGGCAGGTACCGGAGTTCCCTCCTCGGCGACCGTGAAGCCGGTACCGTTCAGCGGCGTTTCCCGAGCGGGATGCGGTGACGCGGCGGCACCGGCCGCACCGGCGGCACCGGCGGCCGCGGCCGTGGTGGCGCCGCCGCCGCCACTGCTGCCGCAGCTGCTGCGGGGGCTCATGACGGCCCGGGTCGGGGACGGAGGCCTAGCATCACTTGTCGCTACCGAAGTTTTGTTAGACCGCACATCATCATCGGATGCTTTCTCTGCCCCGCCAATAGCGGCAACGGCAGCAGCGGCCTCGGTGTTGTCCTTCCCGGCCTCGCCCTCTGACCTAGCAGCGGAGGACGACGAGCGGGCAGGGCCTGAGGCTCTCCCGGAGCCCGACGCGGAGCGGCTGCTGGCGGCGGCGCCAGCGCCGGCGGCGGCGGCGGTGGCGGCAGAGGAAGAGGAAGAGGAGGCGCTGTTGTTGTTGTTGTTGTTGTTGCTGCTGCTGTCGTTGGGGGAGAAGAGTTTTTGAAACCATTCCGTGAACAGACTTCCCATGGTGGGCTCGCTCGACTGCCGTTCGTGCTGCTCCTGCTGCTGGGAGGTGTTGGGGTTACTACCTCGTTCGCCCTGGCCGGCACCGGAGCTGCCGCCGCCGCGGCCACCCCCAGAAGAAGAAGTAGAGGCACCCACCTCGCTAGTCTCTCTCTCGGCAGGCTCCGCTCCAGCTGTCGCTGGTGGCGGAGCCGCCGGGAGGCTTCGTTGATTCCACGTGGTGCCTGGGGCCTGAAGTACGTTTGCCCGGGCAGGGCCCTCACGAGGAGAAGAAGGCGCGGTGTTTGACTTTCGGAGTCTGGGCGCCCGCAGCGCAGGCTCCGCGGGGCCGCGCAGGGACGGCCGCGGAGACACGCTGCGCCCGCCGCCGCCGCTGCTTATTCTCCTTGTTTTTCTCTTGTGTGCCCTTAGCATGCGGCTGCTGCCTGGGCACCCCTGTAGGGCTGCTCTGTCCTCCGAAGTCGCAGGCCACCCCTGTGACCAACGTTCTACTTTTATCTGCTACTTGTACTACTACTACGACTACGTATTATACTACTTTTAGACTGACCAAACCGCTGTTATAGAAATAACTGCTGTTTGTCAGTCTCGTAGAGTCGTGCAGAGTAGCAAATCGCCTCTCTTTTTTTTGCTCTGCTTGTTCCAAAAAAAAAGGTCTCCGGTATTTTCCGATTTTATACCCCGCCGTCTCGCGTTGCGCCTGGAAGGCTGACGATCCAAGCTCCTCGCTCCCTGCGTGGAAGACGTCACCCGAAGTGCTTCCCCACCGAAGAGATGCGCTTGGGGGGTGAATATTGCGCCTAAGCGTGGCAGTCTTTTGTTGTACAAGGTCAGCTCGGGGGGGGGAAGCATCGTCAGTATCTCACAGAGGCCATTCAAGGTAGGGGATTGATGTTTAGTGTCCCCTGTTTTGCACATCGATCGATTTCATCCGAAGTCATCACTACGTTCGTAGGCGTGGACAGGTAGGAGTCGGAACACATGTGGGCGGCGTACAACGGGGGCATGGCACGCAGAAGAAACAGCAGGCGAGAGCTAGAAAGGGATAGTTTCTGCTGCTTCACCGGGTGACGCGACGGAAACTCTCTTCAAACGCGCAAGCCCTGCTGCTCTCCAGTCTGCTCACTGCCCACACAGCAACCAACAGAAGCGGCAGCAGTACATCACAACCCTTCTCCAAGCGGCTACTCTGCAAGGTATGCAGAGAGACATATATTTCACTTAGCTCGTGCCGCTCCCACTGCCATAGCTGCTGCCATGGTCTTCCTTCTCATGCTTAGTTGTCGCCTCGCCCAAGACGGTGGCGGGCGTGCGCCCAAGCTCATGATCGGGTCCTCCGAATATTCGTCGAAAATACCTGGAAAATCAGGGAAAATTGATGTTTTTCGTTCCTGCCTCCCCACCCCGCAGCCGGTAAATGATCAAAGTCTAAAGTCTGGAGCCTGTTCAGCTGTTCATTGTTGTGTTGCTGTCAGGAAATTAGAGTTATCGATACTACTGATCAATCGCCAATCGTACACGTCCTGCCCAATTCCTAAGCAACAAGGGTCAAGTCTAATAGAGCAGGTGTCGGGAATTCAGAGCTTGTTGGACAGAGCAGAAGAGCAAACCCACTCACTGCTGCCTTGGGGTGAGAGTAGTACGTACGTAAATTCCGGTATAAATAGCTGGTTGCAGCAGAAATGTACATACCCCCCCCCCCTGTCGAGCGTTCTGCTGCTGCTTCTGCTGCTGCTCTGACGGTTGTAATCGTACGATGTGAACCAGGCATTGCGACCTCAAACAATGACGAGTTTGTGGTCTTGGCAACCTCAAGCATCAACGGGCAACAGCAGCACTATGTGTACGAGTACACCGGCCGTACACCGCAGCAGCAGTACAGCTCCCTGTTCGTAATACTCTGTATTCGTTCGGACACTAATTTGTAGTTTGTTATCGCCTACAACCCAGCAGTGCTTCGTCTGGCCTTTGCTACTACTATGCTACGACAGAGACAGACTCTAGACTATTGACACGAAGTGGTCATCGTTTTTTTCTTCATTTGCCATTCTTTCCTTGCAAATCCCGGGGTTTTACGGTTGTACAGCGTCTGTGATACGAGTCTAGACGTCATTCTAGACTAAATACCATACTGCTGCTGTACCGGTAGGTAATGTAGGTATATCAGTAGGTTTGCGAACGCAGTCATGCCATCTGTACGGAGGGGGGGGGGAGATGGGAAGGTTGTTAGGCTCCAATACTCATACCTGGTAATTCCTTCGGCACGTGAGTGCCATTTACTACTCGTAGCAGTCAGTCAGCAGTATATGCACCGATAATGTGTATTGCTTCTGTAAGAGGTACGCACCTTCACCACACCTCTCTACGCGACCTTAACCTGTACCCCCCTCGGCCACTCTCCCGCTCGGCCCTACCCTACCGTCCCTCTCCCCCCCCCCTACCCGCAGAGCCTCTAAACCTATGAGTGAGGCGACCGGACGCCCCGCCGGCGGGAGATCGTCCAACGCCAACGTTCGCCGAGGGTACGAGGTCTACACCCCGGCATCCGCTGCCGCAGCCTCTCGTCGAGCAGAGGCAAGCACGGCAGGCGCAACAACAGGTGGCGACGGGCATGACACCACCAGGGGCCGAGCGCTGTGGGAAGACGAACGGGAAGCGGCCAGACTCCCCCAGGGAGACAAAGAGTGGAAGCGCGACCGATGGGATGAGGATGATGCCGCCGCCGCCGCCGATCCCCCCCCTCGAGGGAGAGGCGGCGCCGGCGGAGGCGCTAGAAGAAGAGCAGAGGCCGCTGCCGCCGCAAGCGAACCAAGACGCGGAGCAGCAGGCGGAGGTGGAGTGGGAGGAAGGGGACCCGAGTCTGCCTCGGCGGTCGAACCCCATGTGCCATCTGGGGAGCAGTACGAGGATATCTCGAGGAAGGTGGAGGAGGAGGTGGTGGCCAAGCTCGCCCGCGCGCAGATGATGGGCATGATGCTCAAGGCCCACCGGGAACAGGAGCAGGAGCAAGCGGTGGAGAAACGTCGCGGCGGCGGCGGCGGCGGCGGTGGGGGGGGTCGGAGGGAGGGGATCGGCAGTGGGGGTGGCGGTGGGGGTGGCAGACGCGCGCGCGCCGGACCTTCTGACTCGGCGGGCCCAAGACAAGTGCTTCAAAGGAACAGCGACACGGGTAGGGGTAACGGCGGTGGCGGTGGCGGAGGCGGGGGTAGCAGGCCAAGACCAAGTCAAGCACCGGTTATGCCTGTATCCACCGCATCTTCTCGCGGAGCGGTGGTGGTCGGGCGGGACATGAGAATCGCCCCACAGGTTCAAGGGAGGGAGGCAAGGCCTGCCGCGGGAGGGTCCGCCGCCTCTGCCGCGAAGGATTACGAGAGACACGGCGGTAATTTCGCTAACGGTCCTACCCACCCCCCTAGGCACGCCGGTCTCCTTAAAGTATCTCCCGAGGAGCTCTCCGCTGGAGCCGCCGCCGCCACCACCACCACCACCGTGACGGCCTTAGACCACCCTTCTCGCGGAGACACTATGGCAACAGCCCCCGAAGACCTAGGTGTAGACCCCGACAGGCTGACCATGGATAGAGCTTACGCGGTCGTCGGAAAAATCGAGCGGCAGCACAAGGCTCTCCTGGAGGAGCTGCGTAGGGAGATCGGCGCCACTCCGGCCGGCCGTCAAGGGGGTGGCGCGGCGGAAGTTACCTCAGGTCCTGCAGCGATGGCGGCAGCCTCAGCGGCGGCAGCGGCGGTGGTGGCTGGGTATCGAGATTGGCAAGTTCCGGGCGCGGCGCTTAGCGGCAAGGTCTCGCGAATCAGAGGCGCGCTGAGCCGTGCGCTGGGGTCTCTATTGAGGAGGGACCCCGTGTTTTCTATGCGGAAGCGCGTGCCGAACCGCCTGTGGATGGCTCACTACCGTGAGCTCGAGATTGTCCAGCTGCGGCTGCGGCAGCTAGCGGCATCTGCTGGGGATGGTGGTGTTGGCGGTGGTGGGTCTTCTTCGCAGCAAAGACGGCAGAATCCGAAGCAGCAGCAGCAGCAGAAGCAGCAGCAGGGCTTCCGCGGCCGGCTGCTCGCCCTCATCGAGGAAGCCGAGGAGGACATCGGTGGCATGGTGGAAATGGTGGAGGGGCAGATTGCCTCGGCCGACGCGGCGAAGCTCGGACCATCGCCACTACACCCCCCACCACCGCCTTTACCACCACCATCCTCCTCTTCTTCATCCTCTCGGTCCCCCAATCTGGGCGGCGATGGAGGCAGACCCGCCTACTCGGCGGAACACCGAAGTGAACACCGCCTCCCCTCGGGGAGCCGTGCGTTAGGCGTCCGCGCACCACCCCCCCCTGCCCGAGAGGACGCGGAGAGCGGGTGCGGGGGCGAGGCCGGGTCTGACAGTGACAGCGATGAGGACGACGAGGAAGAAATGACACAGGAAGAGCGGGGCCGCCAACACGCGCTGCAGACCCTCCTCACGAGTCTTGGCGACCTCTCGCGCTACCGAGGTCTGCATGGCCTTCAGGGGGGCTCTGAAGGAGGAGGCGGAAGCGGAGGGGGGAAGGGGGGAGGGGTGGGCTGGGCCCGCGCGGAAGAGATGTACATGCGCGCTCTGAGGGTCGACCCCTCGTCGGGAAAGGTGGGTGGGTGCGTGGAGGCGCGGCGTGCAATGTACAATATACCACTGTCCCTAAATACAAGGAGCGTTTTGTGACACTACTGTAAGTGTCTGCTCCCGAGGACTCTTTCAGGCCTGGCATTTGAATCATTCGTCTGTCAATGCCTGATTCCAAGGTCGACGAAGTATACGTAACTACCCTGTCCTTCACAGCTTGGATTTAAGTATGTTTATACAAACGGTGCTTATAGTTCGAGACAGAGTGACAGCTGGTAGTTTTTGTTTTTTTTTCTCTGTTTCGTCCCGTTTATTATTTTCGGTCTCGTTCCTTGACGTAACTCAGATCCTGGATCACAAAATAGGCTCTTCTCCCTCCTCCCCACTACCGTTGGTGCCTTGCATTTTTTTTCTCGAGAAGACTCATAGGCCCTTTATTCCCTCGTCGACTCGCGTCGAATTGGCTTTTTTGGCTCTCTTTTGTTTCGTCTGTCGTTCGTAAATATTGGTTGGCCATGGCGTTCCCCACGCGGCATCGCCGCCATCGCCGCCTCTGGCCTGAGCGGTTATTTTCTTCTGTCGGGGGGTTTTCCGCTCACGGTTATGGTGTCGGCTTCCGTTTCGGGTTCCGTTTCGGTTTCCGCCGTTTCGGTTTCCGTTTCGGTGTCCGTTTCGGTTTCCGTTTCGGTTTCCGCCGTTTCGGTTTCCGTTTCGGGTTCCGTTTCGGGTTCCGTTTCGGGTTCGGCTTCCTCTTAGGTTCGCGCTGCGACTTCCATTTCGGTTTCCGTTTCGGTTTCCGTTTCGGTTTCCGTTTCGGTTTCCGTTTCGGTTTCCGTTTCGGTTTCCGTTTCGGTTTCCGTTTCGGTTTCCGTTTCGGTTTCCGTTTCGGTTTCCGTTTCGGTTTCCGTTTCGGTTTCCGTTTCGGTTTCCGTTTCGGTTTCCGTTTCGGTTTCCGTTTCGGTTTCCGTTTCGGTTTCCGTTTCGGTTTCCGTTTCGGTTTCCGTTTCGGTTTCCGTTTCGGTTTCCGTTTCGGTTTCGATTTCCGTTCCGGTTTCGATTTCCGTTTCGGTTTCCGTTCGGTTTCCGCTTCGGTTTTGCGGACACTGGAGACGCCACCGCCCGCCCAAGCGAGAACACCAAGATCAATATTCAACAAACAAAAAACAAAACAAAAAAAGCTCAGCCTGCAGCAACGACGCCAAAGCCTAACCTCAGAGAACCCACCATAACGATCAAAAATAAAAAACCAAACATCGACAAATACAACCGAGACTAAAAAAAACAAAATGCTGCTGCTGCTGAACGAGTGCGTACCAGGAACCACCACCAAACCACGGGACGAAGCCACCACCAACCACCACCAGCCACTACGAGCAACAACAACTTCTGGTGCTCCTGCGGCTCGTGGGGCAGGGGGGGTGGCGGTGGGGGTGGCAGACGCGCGCGCGCCGGACCTTCTGACTCGGCGGGCCCAAGACAAGTGCTTCAAAGGAACAGCGACACGGGTAGGGGTAACGGCGGTGGCGGTGGCGGAGGCGGGGGTAGCAGGCCAAGACCAAGTCAAGCACCGGTTATGCCTGTATCCACCGCATCTTCTCGCGGAGCGGTGGTGGTCGGGCGGGACATGAGAATCGCCCCACAGGTTCAAGGGAGGGAGGCAAGGCCTGCCGCGGGAGGGTCCGCCGCCTCTGCCGCGAAGGATTACGAGAGACACGGCGGTAATTTCGCTAACGGTCCTACCCACCCCCCTAGGCACGCCGGTCTCCTTAAAGTATCTCCCGAGGAGCTCTCCGCTGGAGCCGCCGCCGCCACCACCACCACCACCGTGACGGCCTTAGACCACCCTTCTCGCGGAGACACTATGGCAACAGCCCCCGAAGACCTAGGTGTAGACCCCGACAGGCTGACCATGGATAGAGCTTACGCGGTCGTCGGAAAAATCGAGCGGCAGCACAAGGCTCTCCTGGAGGAGCTGCGTAGGGAGATCGGCGCCACTCCGGCCGGCCGTCAAGGGGGTGGCGCGGCGGAAGTTACCTCAGGTCCTGCAGCGATGGCGGCAGCCTCAGCGGCGGCAGCGGCGGTGGTGGCTGGGTATCGAGATTGGCAAGTTCCGGGCGCGGCGCTTAGCGGCAAGGTCTCGCGAATCAGAGGCGCGCTGAGCCGTGCGCTGGGGTCTCTATTGAGGAGGGACCCCGTGTTTTCTATGCGGAAGCGCGTGCCGAACCGCCTGTGGATGGCTCACTACCGTGAGCTCGAGATTGTCCAGCTGCGGCTGCGGCAGCTAGCGGCATCTGCTGGGGATGGTGGTGTTGGCGGTGGTGGGTCTTCTTCGCAGCAAAGACGGCAGAATCCGAAGCAGCAGCAGCAGCAGAAGCAGCAGCAGGGCTTCCGCGGCCGGCTGCTCGCCCTCATCGAGGAAGCCGAGGAGGACATCGGTGGCATGGTGGAAATGGTGGAGGGGCAGATTGCCTCGGCCGACGCGGCGAAGCTCGGACCATCGCCACTACACCCCCCACCACCGCCTTTACCACCACCATCCTCCTCTTCTTCATCCTCTCGGTCCCCCAATCTGGGCGGCGATGGAGGCAGACCCGCCTACTCGGCGGAACACCGAAGTGAACACCGCCTCCCCTCGGGGAGCCGTGCGTTAGGCGTCCGCGCACCACCCCCCCCTGCCCGAGAGGACGCGGAGAGCGGGTGCGGGGGCGAGGCCGGGTCTGACAGTGACAGCGATGAGGACGACGAGGAAGAAATGACACAGGAAGAGCGGGGCCGCCAACACGCGCTGCAGACCCTCCTCACGAGTCTTGGCGACCTCTCGCGCTACCGAGGTCTGCATGGCCTTCAGGGGGGCTCTGAAGGAGGAGGCGGAAGCGGAGGGGGGAAGGGGGGAGGGGTGGGCTGGGCCCGCGCGGAAGAGATGTACATGCGCGCTCTGAGGGTCGACCCCTCGTCGGGAAAGGTGGGTGGGTGCGTGGAGGCGCGGCGTGCAATGTACAATATACCACTGTCCCTAAATACAAGGAGCGTTTTGTGACACTACTGTAAGTGTCTGCTCCCGAGGACTCTTTCAGGCCTGGCATTTGAATCATTCGTCTGTCAATGCCTGATTCCAAGGTCGACGAAGTATACGTAACTACCCTGTCCTTCACAGCTTGGATTTAAGTATGTTTATACAAACGGTGCTTATAGTTCGAGACAGAGTGACAGCTGGTAGTTTTTGTTTTTTTTTCTCTGTTTCGTCCCGTTTATTATTTTCGGTCTCGTTCCTTGACGTAACTCAGATCCTGGATCACAAAATAGGCTCTTCTCCCTCCTCCCCACTACCGTTGGTGCCTTGCATTTTTTTTCTCGAGAAGACTCATAGGCCCTTTATTCCCTCGTCGACTCGCGTCGAATTGGCTTTTTTGGCTCTCTTTTGTTTCGTCTGTCGTTCGTAAATATTGGTTGGCCATGGCGTTCCCCACGCGGCATCGCCGCCATCGCCGCCTCTGGCCTGAGCGGTTATTTTCTTCTGTCGGGGGGTTTTCCGCTCACGGTTATGGTGTCGGCTTCCGTTTCGGGTTCCGTTTCGGTTTCCGCCGTTTCGGTTTCCGTTTCGGTGTCCGTTTCGGTTTCCGTTTCGGTTTCCGCCGTTTCGGTTTCCGTTTCGGGTTCCGTTTCGGGTTCCGTTTCGGGTTCCGTTTCGGTTTCCGCTTAATTTCTGTTTTCTAATTCGGTTTCTAATTCGGTGTTTCCGGTGTTCAGTTTCCGCTTTCTTTTGGCTTCCAACGCGGTTTCCTTTCGGTTTTTTTTTCGCGGCTCTTCAGCACATACGGATCGGGTGAGATGGGCCTGTATGCTACACCCTCTTGCACAATATCTCACACCGGCAAACATACATGCAGTAGGATCTACCGTACATATTCTTCAACCTGAGCTGTCGGGTGTCGTGCCTCGCCAGGTGTTGTGCCAATTTGTGTCGGTTCAGGTCGTGTCGTTTCTTGGCGTTGCGCATCTGAGTCTGAGAGTGTGCGTGATTCCCCTCCCTCCCTCTCCACACAAGCCTTCATCCCTTACCTGCCAACTCGTGACAGGGTGTTATGCTGAGCATATAAGTTATAAAAGTTGGACGGAGCTATTTTTTGACAGCGACCACCACCACCACCACCACCATGCACCCCTTGTATGTTTGTGCTCTACCGTACTTTTTAACGAGAACAACCACCACCACCACCGCCTTCCATGAAACGATGGACACCAGGTCTGGAACCAGATGGCAGTCTTGGCCTCCTGCAGACAGGACAACCTCGAAGCCTTCTACGCCTACCTGAGGGGACTCTGCGCAGCGTCCCCTTACTCGGCCGGGCGAGAAAGCCTGCTGGTTTTGCACGAGAAGTGTAAGGCTCGGCTGTCTACCCTCAGGGAGGCGACGGCGCTTGACGCTTTGGGCCTCGAGGAGCACCAGGCGAGGTTCAGGCTTTATCTCCTAGGGGCCTGCGGCACCTGTCTATCCCGCGTGGACCTCGGCACATTTGATGGGTGAGATGGGGTAGGGGAAGGTTGGGGGGTCGGGGGAGGGTGTGCTTATTGTCATGCATGGCCGTAGTCGTATGACCATAAGACCCTCGCATCCCTACAATGCCGGGACGGAGAACTTCGGGTTTTTCATCACCGACCAGGCAGACATTGATTGCATCAAGCCCGAAGCGCCGTGAGGTGCTGCTCGGCGAGTCGCATGAAGGGTGAGCTACATCCTACTAAGAAATCTAAGAACCGTTTGTGAGGCGGACTTCTTTCTTGCATATGGATGATATATTCGTAGCGTCGAAGTTGTTGGCGGGGGGGGGGGGGGGTCCGATGTGTCCACGCCCAGAGACAGCAATGGGTGTGATATGTAGCTGCCTCGTGGAAAGAAGCCTTTTGTGATCCGATGGTTCCCCTTGTGCAAGTGGGCTTTGCGGGGGTTGCGGAGGTTGCGGAGGGGGGGGTGAGGGAGCTCGGCGTCGATTTTGCCGAGTGGTCACGGCAGCTGTACTATCTTGATGGTAAGGCTTGAGCCTTCGTGCGAAGCGTCAGCATGAGACGATCGTGGTGATTTTGTTTTTGTAGTTATTGCGTTGTATATACTCGAACCAATATTCTAAGCAAATTGATCTCATCATTCCAGCTATTTCCTACCAGCCCCGCGTAATTCGTGAACACACGGATTGCATGAGCTACGCGTATTGTAAGATACCGGGTACACAACAACAACACCGATGTCCACTCCCTCTTTCCCGCCTCCCCCCTGCCCCCTTCCCCCCTGCCACCCCCCCGCGCACCCCCCACACCCCCCTTCCACTACCGGTAGATACTTGGCCCTTTCCGAAAGGCACATGGTGAGCTGCGTGCAGCTGTACCTCATCAGGCCCTCTGCAGGAGGGGGGGGGGGGGTAGCAGAACAGGGCGGGAGTAAAGGCCTCGAGGGAACGCTGGCCCGGGCCATAGTACTCTGTGTCTGCACGGCGTCCGCGTCTTTCGAGGTGTGTTTTGTGTGTGTGGGTCCATGATGTAGGTGTCCATGTGTCCGTGTGTCCATGATTTGTTTGTGTGAATGTGTGTATTTTTATTTGTGTATGTGTGTCCATGATTTGTGCGTGTATCCATGATTTGTGTATGTGTATCCATGATTTATGTATGTGTGTCCATGATTTATGTTTGAATATGTGTGTATTTTTCCAATGACGTCTTATGCGTATATTGACTTGTGTATGTGTGTCCATGATTTATGTATGTGTGTCCACGGTTGAGGTATGTTGTGCCCATGGCTTATGTATGTGTCCATGATTTGTGTAGGCGTGTCCGTGTGCCCATGGTTTGTGTTTGTGTGTGTCTTTGTATGCACTGACCACGCGGGCCCTCAAGAACAACCCTCCAATTCGTTATCCGGTTCCCATAAAATTCAGACGTTAATGCCTTAGTATTCCATAGTAAAACCTATCGCACATGGAAGTGAAAAAAACGGCAAAAGGTATTTTCGGCTGTTGCTACGACAACAATCGTATTTATTTCGTATAATGTAACCCCCCATCCCCCCCCCCCCCCCCCCACCCTACCTCGCCCTACCTACCCCACACCCACCCGCTCCCCTCCCCGCCACCCACCCACCCCACCCCACCCCACCCGTAAAGGCGTGGCGTTCTAAGGGCATGGAAGGCGGCAGCTGGACCGAGGACGCGGCCACCTCCCGGTCTGTCCGCCTCTGCATGTCGCTCGCCGGAGCCCTCGCCGGGCTCCACCGCAAGACCAGCAAGCGCGGCTGGGAACGGGTGACCGCTGCTGGAGTAGGCGTGTTTTTGGACTGGCTCACGTGCCGTCCTCACTTCGGGGAGGGGGCTAGGGGCACAAGGCCGGAGGAGTTCCAACATGTGATGGCGTGCGTGGTGGAGTTCGCGAACGGGGTGATCAGATCGGCTGCTGCTGCTGCCGCCGCGGGGGGGGGTAGGGGCGGCGGTGGTGGGGATGGTGGAGATGCCTTTAGTACCGCCAAAAGGAAGGAGAGGGAAAGGAGGGGGAGGGAGGGGGCGGAGGAGGAGGGGGGAGGGGGCGAGGTTGACCCTGATGACCCCTTGTGGGAAGACGAGGTGCGTTTATTGTGTTTGTTTTTGTTTTGAGCAGGGGGGGGGGTGTACTCATTGTCATGCATGACTAGTCGTATGACCATGGACCCTTGCTTCCCTACAATCCCGGGACAGGCGTTTTACGTGTAAGCTTGTCCATCGTAGCTTGTGTTTGTCCATGATTTGTGAGTGTGTGTGCCCATGACTTTAGAGTGTGTGTGTCGACGCCGATGACCGTTTGTTGGAAAATGGCGTGCGGATTCGGGCTGGAGCGGGCGGCGTTCTTTGTTAGTGTGTTTGTCCATGATTGAGAGCGTGTATTATGTATATGTCCATGATTGGTCAGGGTGTGTGTCCATAGTTTGTGCAAGTCTTGTGAGTTGTGAGTGTTTACGTGTGCTTTGTGTATTTCTGTGATTTCGGCGTGTTCTTGTGTTCGTGCGAGTGTTCCCATGATTTTCGAATACTCGGCCATGGTTTGTGAAGCCATGTCCATGATTTGTTTGAATGTGTGTCCGTTGTATATGCTTGTGTGCAGTAGCCGTAAATCTGCCCGCGCAAGCGAACTTCTCAGACGTGCTCGCATACAATTATGCTGTTTCTAATGAGGTAGGGTTTTGTCACGAAGCTGTAAGGCATTCGTTCCCGACGGTGAGCTTATTTTGGCTTCGGCGAACCGCGGCCACCACCCCGACCCGGACCTCTAACCCTAACCCTAACGAGAGTCATGCCTGGTTGGTGTGCCACCTCGTCGTTGTGCTTTGAAAGGCTCTATTTTCAGTGCGGGCACATCTAAGGAAGTTCGCCTGCGCTGGCAGATTTACGCGAGCCCGCTTGTGTGTGATAGTTCTGGGGTCGTGGGGGTCGGAGTGGTGTACGTGAACGAGTCTCGTTTTACCCTCTGCCGATCCGATCCGATCCGTACGTTGCGTTGCCCGCGTCATGGTGTTGCTTTAGCGCCCGCGTCTTGCTTTCGTCGCATGCAGCAAGCTCGGTCCAGACCTGTGGTTCTGCTGGTGCTGGTGTTGTTGCTGTTGCTCGGCTATTGTTGTTGTTGTTGCTGCTGTTGCTGTTGTTGCTGTTGCTGTTGCTGCTGTTGTTGTTGCTGCTAGCTGTTGCTGTTGTTGTTGCTGTTGTTGTTCATGGTGCTGTTGTTGTCGTTGTTCAGTTGTTGTTGCTGTTGTTGCTGCTCATGGTGCTGCTGTTGTCGTTGTTGTTGTCCTTGTCGCTATCGTCGTTGCTGTCCTCGCCTTGTCCCTGCTCCTGTCGTCGATAAACGCCCCTGCGAACTACCCACGTGCGGGTTTCCGCGGGTTTCCACGTATCTCCTACGGCTTTTTTTTTCCTATAACAATTCCTCGCACACGCTGTCTGTACAAAACAGGAGTGCCGCGGGCTTCCAGCACTAGCAACGGTAACTGAGAGGCGAGCGGCGAAGGCTAAACGGAAAAGAAGAGCTCAATTAGCCGCCACCCCACCACCTACTACCGGCGGCGGCGGCGGCGGAGAAAGCGAATTGAAGGGCGCGGGACGAGGGGGGGGGGGGGGGGGGGGGGGGGGGGGGGGGGGGGGGGGGGGCAGGCGTGGAGGAGGAAGAGGAGCAGGAAGGTCAGGAGGGGTTGGAGGAGGAGGAGGGGGAAGGGGAAGGACTGGTGGAAGGGTTGCTTCCCGACAGGCCGCGTCGAGCTCGTGGGCGGATGAGTGCCAGGAGGAATCGACGGCGGTGTCGACGGCGGCAGCGGTGGCGGACCCTTGGAGGGTCCGTGTGGCGCGCATCCGGCGGCAGGCGGAGTTCTGCGTAGAGCGGGGCTGGATCGCTCGAGGCAACCGCCAAGGAACGTACACCCTCCCCAAACCTCCGCCGCGCTACGGATCGCCCCGGCAAGAGGAGGAGGAAAAGGAGAGGGGGCGGGGGGCGGGGCGGGAGGGCTTCGGGGTGGGGGTGGAGGTGGGGGACAGGGACAGAGGGGGCGAGGAAGGAGAAGGTTTGTTTGACGCGCAAGGCGTTACGGCAGCGCTGGGGGACCGTGGAGGGGTTGGGGTTAGGGTTGGGGGCGATGCCTCCGGTGCCGCCGCAGGTGGAGACGCTGGACTGATGGCCGATGCACCGGAGGCGATGGGTAGGGGTTTCCGTGGGACGGAGGGAGGGGGCGGGACACTCTGGGTGGGGAATGATTATGTCGGCGGGGGTGGTGGAGGGGGGGGTGGGGGTGGGGGTTCGGGCATGACCGGAGACAGAGGTGGTAGACCTGCGGCTCCCGGATGGAAGGGCGGTGGAGGGGGCGGCGGCGGTGGCGGTAGCGCAGCCGTAGGTGCGGCGTACCGCGTGGGCGAGATGGCGAACGGTAACGGCCTTGATCGAGCAGAGGCAACTCCTGGAGGTGGAGGACCGAGGCCTGTCAGGCAGCCGCGCGTGCCGCTGGTGCCCCCGGGGCATCGCGACCGCCTGCCGGCACCGACAGCAGCGACCGAAGCAGGGGCGATGGGGCCGGCGGACCGGGCGGCCCACGGCGGCGGCGCTATGTCCCCCCCGCCTCGGATGACTCCCTCTACTTCGCCGACGTTGACAGCAGCGGCGGCGGCGGCAGCGGCGACCGCCTCCACAGCATCAGCGACAGCGGTAGCATCGTCGACAGCAGCAGCAGCAGCAGCATCGGCGGATGACGCGGCGGTAGCCCAGGCGCTGTCCTCGCTCCACCTGGAGATGCGCGCTAGAGAAACAAACGGCGACAACCGTGAGGGTTTCAATAACGGAGGCGTTAACAACGTTTTTTCGGGTGGGGGGGCGTTTTTGACGCCATCGGCAGTGACCGCGGCGGCGGCGACGGGGGCGACGGGTGGAGGCAGCGGCCCCGCGCGAAGCCCGAGGGATGGAAGGCGTGCGGACGCCGGGGCCGGGGGACACGCGACCGACCCGCGGGGCTCGAAAACCGGGACAGGTTTGGGCGTGTTCGGGTCGTCGACACTAGAGTCTCCCTTCCACGGCGCTGATTTTTCGCTGCCTCGGCTACCCGGGAACGATATGTTCGCAGATAATAGTGGGGGAGGGGGTGCGTTAGTGGCGGGGTCTCCATCGGCGGCGGCGGCGGCGGCGGCAGCAGCAGCAGCGGTAGCGGTAGCGGGACAGCAGCAACAGCAGCAGCAGCAACAGCAGCAGCAGCAACCACAGCAGCAGTATCAGCAGCACCAACAGTATCAGCAACAGCAGCAGCAACAACAACAACAACAACAACAACAGCAGTATCAGCAGCAGCAGCAGCAGCAACAACAGCAGTATCAGTATCAGCAGGAGCCACAACAGCAACTGCTGCAACAGCAGCAACAGTATCAGCAGCAGCTGCTGCAGCAGCAGCAACAAGAGCAGCTACAGCAGCAGCAGCAGTATCAGCAGCAGCAGCTGCTGCTGCAGCAGCAACAACAGGAGCAGCTGCAGCAGCAACAACACCAACCACAACAAGCGCAACAACAGCAGCGGCAGCTTCCATTCGACAACAGCCACAACCCGCTCCCGGAGTCCCTCCTGGGCATCGTCCTCGCGGGACTTGGCCCGGCCGACGAAAACCTCTGCTCCTACTGCTGCGCAACGCTTAGCCCCGCCGCTGACAGATGCTCGGTGTGCGGAACCCCCGCACCCGCAGGACCTCAACCGCTAAACCCAGCGACAGCGCCAGCGGGGGCGGAGGTGGGGGCGGGGGGTGCCTCGGCTGTTACAGGCGTTTCCGCTACCACCCCTGTTGGTGGCGAGGGTGGGGGTTCACCGCTCAAGGCTTCTGGGGAACCCGTAGCCACAGTGGCAGCGTCGTCGGGACTGGGAGGGGCGGGGGCGGGGGGAGCGTTGCCGGCGGGGGGGGGGGGGGGGGTGACGTGACGACGCCGGCTTTCGTAGGGTTGTTATTATCGCTGCTGCTGCTGTTGCTGCGGTGTTGTTGATTGCGCACGCGTTTTTTTGGGGGTGCTGATGATCCCCTTGCCCTCTGACTGTATAGTTATGTTTATAGTAAGAAAGACTCGCAGGCCTGCGTCGTTGTCTCTGCGTTTTCGGTCTCTTTTGTATTTTTTTTGTTTTTACATTTTTCGTATTTTTTATTCTGCCATATAATACGTACGAATTTAGGTTTCCTCGTGGCACTCTCTTTTTTCGTTTATTTTTAGCTCATTTGTTCTTGGCATTTTCAACTTCTGTTTCTTTTTTTTTTTGTGGCATTTTTAGCACTTATTTCTGCTATCGACAGAAGGAGAGAGAGAGAGAGAGAGAGAGAGAGAGAGAGAGAGGAGGGGGGGCGGGGGAAGAAGAGGTCTCCAAGCACCCAACCTACTCTTTCTTTCTTTTTTTACTGTCGTTTTTGTTTCCCACCCCTCTTCCCCAGCTCTTCCGTTTCCTAATGTTACGCCTACCCGCCGCCACCGCCACACCACTGTCCCACCAGGTGATGGCCACGTCTAAGCCGCCCCCACCCAGGGCAGGAGTAGCAGCAGCAGCAGCGGTAGCAGGGGCAGCCGTCGGGGGGGGGCAGCAACGCGGAGGCCGCTCCAGGCCTCGCGACGTCCACAACCCCTCGGCCATTGCGAGGGCCGGCCTCGGCGGCGGCGGTGGAGGTAGATCTGGAGGAGGCATTGCCATAGGAGGGGGAGCGATGTTCGGGTGGCCCAAAGGGGCGCCGAGGTCTGCGCTGCCTTTGGTGAGATTTGTTTTTAGTTTGTTTAGTTTCAATGAAACGTACGATTTTTTTTTTTTTTTTTTTTTTGGTGAAGCGACGGACTTGTCCTTTGCTTTTTTATTAATTTAACACTACTGTAAGCATACCGTTACAGCAGTAGCTGTGAGAGCCGAGGTCTGCGCTGCTAATAACTTTGGTGTGCTTTTTGGGTGGGGGGGGGGTGAATCTTTGTTGTGTTTATGAAACGAATTGTATGTTTTTCTTTTTTTTTTATGTTTTTAACTCAACACACCGTCAGCTGTGAGTGACATCCAGGATTTCGTCGAAACTCATCTTTGCGATTTTTTGTTTGTGAAGCGACTGTATATCAATACGAGTGTATGTGTTGCTTTTCGTTGAAACTCAACATACCGTCAGCTATGACATGGAGTAGTTCGTCCAAGCTCATATTTGCAGGCTGCGTGTATGTGATAATCCGATCGCGCGGTCTACTGCTTATTATATACATGACCTCATGAGAGGTATCTGTGTATATATCACAATTCGATGCAAGTCGTCGAGGGAAGAAAGGGCCGAAGTCTTCTCGTGATAAAAATGCAAGGCACGAACCGTAGTGGGGGAGGAGGGAGAGGAGCCTACTTTGTGGGCCTCAGATCTGAGTTACGACTAGGAAAGAGAGAGAAAAGAAGGGCGAAGATAATGAAAGGAATGGGGGGAAAAAAAAAAAAACGAGTTTCGAGAGAAAAACTTATCTCACAGCTATGGTTTCCTATTTTTCATATCATTAGACTGGTACCCGTCATTGAGGGGGGCATACTACTGTAGTTAACCTAAGCATACCGCCAGCTCGGCTGTGAATTTTCCCGATGGATCGAAAACAAATCGACGAACATAAAATGAAAAGTTGTGTTTATCTGTAATAATTCCCTCGTGTTGCTTCGTCCTCCGTCCGTCCAACACTCGTCTGTTCCTCTTGAGCACGTATGATATGCTTTTCTTCTATTAGTAGCAGCCTTTCTGGTCTCCTTGCGTCACTTGCATTATGTCTCATTTCACAATTCGTTTTGTTGTATTGTCTTTTTCTTTCTGGTCTATGCCTTGCTTGCATTATGTCTCATTTCACAATTCGTTTTGTTGTATTGTCTTTTTCTTTCTGGTCTATGCCTTGCTTGCATTATGTCTCATTTCACAATTCGTTTTGTTGTATTGTCTTTTTCTTTCTGGTCTATGCCTTGCTTGCATTATGTCTCATTTCACAATTCGTTTTGTTGTATTGTCTTTTTCTTTCTGGTCTATGCCTTGTGTTGTGTTCGTGTACCCGGTACGTTGGCATTTATTGCACTCGCTTTCCCCATCAATTTGCGATTTTCTTTTATTTTCTTTGGTTCTGTATCACAGTCTGTGACCACATAATTAGTATCTCTCTACGTGGGATAAACGGACACTGGGTGTGCTGATGTAGTTGGGTAGAAAGAACGGGTTTAATGTGAAGACAACACAAACGCCTGGTGTGTTGTGGTACCTTTTTTTTTTTTTTTGTCCATCCCATTTATTATCTTGGCCCTTCCTTTCTCTCTCCTTCCTAGTCGTAACTCAGATCCGGGGTCACAAAGTAGGCTCTTCTCCCTCCTCCCCCACTACGGTTCTTGCCTTGCATTTTTACCGCGAGAAGATTTCAGCACTTTCTTCCCTCGTCAACTTTCGTCGAATTGTGCTTACCCACGCTATAATATGCGCTCTCCACAGTTGGTGTCATTTGATAATAAAAATCTCCATACGAGGAGACTCGAACCCCCGACCTCCAACGCTAACAGGCTTCGTGGCTACCTGTTGGACCACCGGGGCGACCTGGTACACTGCACTGACTGCCGCATCTTGTGTTGGTCATGAAAACAAATTTGTACAACAAACAGGTGGTGATCGACGTTCCGAACGTGGCTATGCGGCACGGGCTGAACAAGAAGTTTTCCTGCAAGGGCGTGCAGATGGCGATCGAATATTTCAGGACGGCAGGTCATCGGGTGTTGGGGTGAGCTACTCGTATTTTTATTACACACAATAGCCTCATTTCCATTTAATGTGCTCCTTTTTGCTGTAAAACGTATTACTTCATGTATTATAAATATATACGAAGTATAATATATTTAAAATAAAAAAAAAATAAAAACAGCTGTGAGCTCGAGGATTTCGTCGAAGCTCATCTTTGCTAGCTGAGTGTAATACTTCGATCGCAATATATACCAGGTATATATATAAATATTGGTACACACACTCTCTGAGTTCAGCAGCTTGAGGTTGCGTTCGCCCTCAGTAAAGGGTGTATGTCCTGCGTGAGGTCACATAAAACCCGTATTAATGTGATGGAAGTAGCATATTATAATCACACACAGCTCAGCACAGCTTGCAAAAATGAGTTCGGACGGAATCCTCGATCTCACAGCTGATTTGGTTTTGGTTTTGGTTTTTAGAGGAATGCTGCTGTACTAGATTTAGACTACATACACATTACGGGGGGCCATAGTAACTAGGATCTACGGTACACACAAAAACCTATATAGTTACCTATTTTTTACTAACAATATTTGGCCCTATTTAGGGCCCATATTAACGAGTACCTGGTATAAAATAAATTCAATTTGGAAAAATAAAAATAAAAATAAAAATTCGCTTTTCATTGGTCAATACACGCACCAGCACCCCCCAAGATCCTAATCTTTGGTGCTGGTGCGCGTGTTGACCAATGAAAAGCGATTTTTTTTTTTTTTTTCAAACTGATTTTTTTTTTTTCTTCGTTAAGACGGTCCCTTACTCATGTTGTTGTTGTTGTTGTTGTTGTCTTCACATTAAACCCGTTCTTTCTACTCAACCGCATCAGTACACCCAGTGCCTGTCCTGATTCCCAATCCTAGAGAGATACAAATTCTGTGGTCACAGACTGTGAAACAGAGAAAAACCAAAACAAAATAAACGCAAATTAATGGGTAAAGCAAGTGAGATGCGTAACGTATCGGGTACGAGAACACAGCGATGGTCCTCCGTAATTGGAGTACCAGGTATCCAGGAAGGTCTTTACAGTATGATACAACTGAAGTACATGTAGTTTGCTGCCTGCGATTTCCATCGGGTTATTTCTTTTTTTTTCCTGTTCTTTTTTTGTTTTTGGTGTTAGTTTTTTGGTTTTCCCACTCCAGAAATATTGGAGCCGGTCTTGTTACCACCGACTCGATTATGCTGATGGGTTATGTTACCTCCTATACGACGTATCGGAAATCCGAGTTAAACATGTATCTTCTATTATAGGGGAGCATAGTAAATACTAGTAAATAGGACCTACGGTGCACACAAAAACCTATACATTTACCTATTTTTACTAACCATATATGGTCCTATTTACTATGGTCCATCGTAAAAGTACCCCCCAGCCCCCGCCATGCTCCGTCTGCGAAAGGGATGCGTGGTCAATGGTGCAAATGACTAAGGCAAGCAACAATGAATGTACGCCCCCGCCCGCGCCCCCCGTTTCGGGGACAAATGACTTGAAACTATACTTAAATACCGGTACTTGCTTACGTATACATTTACAAGACACTTTTAGAAGGGTAATGCAACCACGACAAAGACACCAAAAACGACATACCTGGTATCCATCAAGTACTGCTTGTTGCAGCTGTTTTTTTCCTGTTTGTCGCTATTAATGTTTTGTCACTATGAATACTGTAACTGTAGTTGTTACCGCTCAGTAGGGCTTTACAGCCTCCTCACTATTGGCTTCGACGGACCGGTTGACAGCGCGGCGCACAACCTCCTCAAAACGCCTTCATTTTCCGAGAAGTTTCCCAGGCGTGGAAGAAACGCCTCGTACTGCTGTGCTTGCTGCCGGTGTTTTTGCCGTGCTACTGCTGTGTGCTCCTGCGGCTGTACTTATACCTTACCCCCGACACTGAACCTGAACCGTGTCTTCCCCTGACCCTGAACAAGACCGTACCATGACCCTGAACCTTACCCTGACCCTGACCAAGAACAAGACCGTACCCTGTCCCTCACTCATACCCTAACCCTGACCCCCGACTCTGATTCAAGCTCTAATAACCCTAACCCTCTATCGCTGCCGCCGGCTGTTGTTTCCGTGCGATCAACATTCGACTCTTTGCTTTTTCTAGATTAATGACCCTTGTCCTATAACCCCGACCGTAATCGTCACCGTACTCCTGACCTCAACCTCAACCTGTCGTTAACCTGACCCTGAACAAGGCCTAATCCTGACCCTGGCGTCATACCCTGACCCCGACAACTCTGATTCGATCCTTATAACCCAATATTTCTATCGCTTGCGCCGGCTGTTGTTTACGTGCAATCAACATGCGGAAGCCATTTTTTTGCAGGTTCATGAGCCTTGTCCAAATACTAAACCTGGCCTTGCCCTGACCCATAGATGACCTTACCCTTACCCTCATCTGACCCCCACATCCCTTGTTGCTGCCGCCGCTGCCGTCTCCGTGCAATCAACTTTCCATATGGGTTCTGCCAGGTTCCTTCCCGACTATAACCTAGACTTGAAGAGGACGAACGGGTTAGAGAGGGCCAAGAAGCTCGGCGTGGCCGAGGTATGAATTTTGCTCGTGCCATGATTATGCTTACCTGGTATGTATGATGTTTGTTTCTTAGTGTTGTTTTGATTTTGTTTCTTGTATTTATGTAAAGAAGCTCGTCGTGACCGAGGTTTTGATGTACAGTATCCCATAAATACACACGTACCGAGTACCAGGTATAACTGACCAGGCTTTCTTTTTTTCTTTTTTTTTTCGGGAATATATGGTCAAGAGAGAGTCTTCCGAAATGTAATGGTCGACTTTAATTAGCACCCTTACCGTTTTGGAGAAATCGAGCGCTGAAAACGCACCCCTGTGCGAACTCAGCGCTCTTTACGGCACTTGGAGGTAGTATGGGATACGAGTATTGTTTTGTGGCTACCCAGATATCTGTTCTTATCCTTCTCGTGCTTCTTACGAGTACCTGGTATCATTTTCCTTAATTTCCTTTTCGTTGTCCTCCTCCGTACCCGTTCCTGGAAAAATTACCCGTACGTATCCTCAAGCTTGTTTCTCATATTTATTCCTCGCCACTGTCGTATGATATGTTTATCCTCACCCTATCCTTTTGTCCTTAATCTTCCTTTTCCGTACCCTTATCCTTGTCTTTATCTATGTCCTTGTCCTAACGATTGTCCTTGTCATTGTCTATATCATTGTCCTTATGATTGTCCTTATCGTTGTCCGTATCATTGTTCTTACCCTTTTCCCTATCCAAACCCTTTGTTGTTCCTCAGGTGAAGGCTTCCCGCTTGCCCGACGACATCCCGCTGCTGCAGCGTCTGGTGGACGACGGGCTGCTAGTCTCCACCCCGCCCCAAGATTACGACGACTCCTATAGCATCAAGTACGCCATGGCGCGCGAAGGGTGAGAAGCGAGGGGGGGGCGTTTCACCAACAGTGCTACGTAGCCAGCTGCTATAGCCTGACAGCTACATACGATGGCAGTGCCCTATGCGCATGCAGTCTCCTTAGTCTCTGGTCCAACGTGCGCTCGTCCTCCTACATGATGACTGCCCTGAGCATCTGCCTACCCCACCCGACCCGCTCCATACCCCACCCCCCCCCTCCCCCCCACCCCCTTCCTCCCTCTGCCAACTCCTTTCCCTTCAAACCCCCTTGAGCGTTTCGATTTGAAAGGCCCGGCACGCTACGCCTACCCAGCTATAGGCTAGGCTAGGTTAAGCTGCTGTGGGATGTTTACTGTCGGCGGTTCGCTTGGTGGTACATACGGGGGACGGGGGGGGTAGGGAGGGTCGAATTGCGATGCAAACATAATCTACCCGGGGCGGTGCTGCAATTCGATATAGTGGCGACGGTGCTAATTAAAAGTGGGGTGACTGCGAAGGGGTTCGAGTCATTTGATTTTTGCCACTCTTGGACCAAAATGCTATTATTAGGAGACCTGCCTTTTTAGGGTCCCCGTCAGCCAAGACCGCTTTTGGCGTTGATACGCCTAGTTTTAGTGTACGGGGGCGGTCGGGCCAGTCAGAGGGAGGGTCAAACCGCTGTCTCCTAATAATGTCTCCTAATAATGGCGGCTTACCCCTTTTAGTGCCGCACTGTACAGAAACCCAAATCCTACTCTAATTCCAAGTATTTTGTCTCCACGATGGGACTGCGGCCCTACTTGAAGGGATTAGGGAGGGCGATCAGCCAAAAAGAGGTCAAACCGCTCGTGGTCTCCTTTCTTGGTGTTCTATTTTGACAGGCTTTGCCGTGAAAACGGGAGTTGGTGAAGAAAAGGAGGCGGGAACGAACGGGGTCGGGGGTGGGGGTGGGGACTGCTGTGTGATACGTTTTTGTTTGTGGACGGGGGTCCCAACCAGCATAGCCGACCGCTGGGTGCGTGCGCCCGGCGCCTCCCTCCCCCCCCCACTCACCCCAACCCCCACGCTCACCCCAACCCTCACCCCAACTCCCACACTCACCCCAACCCCCACCCTAACCCCCAACATTCCGCCCCACCCCTCCCTTAGGTTCGTGGTGACGAACGATCTGTACCGCGACCACGTGAAGGGTATCGACGGCCGAAAGAAAGCGGACGCGGCTCGACGCTGGATAAAGTCTCACTCCATCTCCTACACCTTCGTGGGAGACGAGTTTTTCCCGAACCCGGACTTTTCCTTCCATCAAGAACAATCTGGGGGCGGCTTTGGCGGCGGCGGCGGTGCGGCGTGATTGGTGTCGGTTGGCGCGAGGGCGCCCCCCCACCCGCCTACCCGCCGTTTCGTCACGACGTAAAGTGATGTAGCGTGATTGGCTGCCTCGAGAGCCGACACTGCTATTAGGCTTGTTCGGTAATTGCGTCCGGGGCAACTCCATTCGGGGTATTTTCCTTCGGGGTAATAATACTACCCCGATTATGCCCTGGTTTTTCTCCGAGAGCCGACGCTGTATGGATCCTTCGGGGCAAACCCATTCGCCTGATGTATGGCGTGGTTTCCCCAGAGAACCGACGCTGTACGGCTTTTTCGGATGATCTCTTCGGGCGTATTCCATTACCCCGATGTATGCCCCTGCTTTTCCCCCGCCGCGATACGGTTGAATTGTTGCGCGAAGTTGTGTTGGTTCGGTGCGCACAATTTTCCAGAAAGGAAGGAAGTATCGGGGGGGTGAGGGGAGGGAAGGAGAGTGGAGGGGTGTTGACTTGAGCCCCTTGCCCCCATATCTCAGACAACCCCCCCCCCCGTACCCGCCTACCCTTACCCCCCCCCTCCTCCGGTATGCTTTCTAGCCGAAGTCGGGTGTTGTATTTGGGCGGAGGCGTAACGGGAAGGAGGGAAGTCGGGGGAGGGGGTCGCCGACCAAGATTGATTGCTGGCAAATATCGTCTTCCCAGAGCGAGAGGCTAGAATTCGTCGCTTGCGCGTGTTTTAGGAGTGTTTTAGGATACCCGGCGGGCGTCGTCGCCCTAAGGCCGAAAAAACGCGCAGAATTAATGTGCCGTTTTCCGCGTCTACGGTAAAACCCTCCCGTACCCCCCCCCCCCATACGACTATGGCCATGCACGACATG
>MEHQ01003222.1:292040-333586 GCA_008828725.1 Saccharina japonica | reverse complement strand
TGGGGGGGGGGGGGGGGGGGGGGGGGGGGTTCCCGGCCAACCTGTGTTTTTTAGGATCCGTGCTTGAATATAATGTAGGAGTTCTACACAACCAATTTTGAGGGAAAGTATAAGCTAAGCGCGATACTGCTGAGCACAATCGCATTGGTTAGGTGTCTATCGAACAATGTTACGGTTAGGGGCGGGAGAAGTAGTGTTTGGGGGGAGGGGGAGGGGGGGTGTGTACTTCATTTTCATGCATGGCCGTAGTCGTATGACCATAGACCCTCGCATCCCTGCAATGCCGGAACGGAGCATGTCGAGCTTTCACCGACCAGGTAGACAATGCTAGCACCAATCGCGAAGCACCGTGAGGTGTTGGGCGAGTCGCATGAAGGGTGACCTGCACCCTACTAAGAACTGCTTGTGAGGCGGACTTGCATATGGATGACAGCTTCAAGAAGTTAATTTAATTTCTGGTGTGGCCGCTTTGAGACAGCAATGGGAGCACTATGTAACTGCCTCGTTGGTGCCTTATCATATACACACTACGCGATACGGTAATTCCCATTGTGCGGAGCAAAGGTTCTCCACCCCGCACAAATGATCTAACTCGACCGCCAGCCTTGGTGACCGCCGAAAAAAACGGTTCCCTGGTTGTCTAGCTCACGCAGTGAGAGGCGTTTTCTTAGGGGGGGAGGGGGAGGAGGAGAGCAGAACCACAGAGAAAGGGAGAGCGAGACGGCGGGGACTCTTTCCTTGACACGACTGATATCAGTAGTAGGGGGGGCAATACCGCGCAGCCTTATGCGCGATTGAAGCATTTTTGAGCAGAAAATACAAACTAACCATCTGTATGGACAGCGGATTGTCGTTTGATTTTTCTTCGGAAGGGTTGGGGGGGGGGAGGGCTCGGCCCTTGAGGGGTGGAGGGGGTAGGGCCAGGAGAACAGGGAGGTACATCTATAATTTTCGTAGTTTTTGGTTGTTGGCAACATCATCGTTTTCACGCTCGCTTGTTGCTTTTCGCGGTCTGTATTTTGTGAGGAACCCAGTGTAAGGGGACAGGGTATCCCTAGCCAGGTCAGCCTATGGAACGGGTACTCGTTGGTACTCACGTGTGTTGTTTGCTTAGAGATAGAAGAAGAGCAGGTTTATGGCATCTGGGAACCCCCCTGGTTCCCATCTGAGATACGCCTTCCAAGTAATACCAATACGATCCAAATACCTGATACCAGTTATTTACCAAGCGATTCCACATCATTCCAGCAATACCATAACACTAGCCCACCCTGATGAGCCGTATAAGCAGAAATATGACAAATTCGTGGAAACCCCGATTCCACGAGCTAAAACATGTGTCGAAGATGCGGCTCCTCAAAACCCACTCCCACACCTCTGAACGGCAAGGCTACGAAGACTTCTTCATCATCTTTTTAGTTGTTGTTGACACTCACGCTATCGTACACATTGTCAGATGCCTATAAAACATAAGAATGAAAATGTTAACAACAATAGGCATCGAGTCCACTGATATTGGGTACCAGGTATATATGACGGGGGGCCATAGTAAATAGGACCTACGGAATGGACAAAAACCTATATACTTACCTATTTTTCCTAACAATATTTGGTCCTGTTTACTAGTGTTTACTATGCCCCCCCCCGTCATAGGAGGGGTGCTTACCACTATTAATACCACTTACAGTATTCGATAAAAGGGATGAGGGTCACTGTGCACTGTGCACAAGACGAATATAAACTAATCCTAAGCCAATAACCTGAACCCTAAGCCAATCAGATCATACAAAACCAACCATTGGTGAGCGTTGTTCCCTTTGTCTCGCTAAACCAATCATATCAGACCGGATCAACCATTGGTTAGCGTTGGCCCCTCTGNTCTTTGTTATACCCCCCCTACAAAATGGCAGGCACCCTCAGGAGCCTGGACACGTCACTATCTATACTTTAGAAAAAAACGAGTATATACGACCACATTTTTTTGTTCTTCTTCTTCCTCTTCTCAGGTATTGTCTTTGCCCTTCTTTTTTCTCTTTCTCCCTCGTGTTACATAGTCGTAACTCAGAACCGGGGGTCACATAATAGCAGGCTGTCCTGCCCCCCCCCCCCACTACGGTTCGTGCCTTTAGCTTTTTGTTTTTGGTGAGAAGACTTAAGCCCTTTCTTCCCCCGGCTGAAGACTCTACTGCTGTAGGTGTATATATACAACACCTCACCGCTGGCGCAAGGGGAGTACTACGTAGACTATATACCCTATGATCGTTTCGTACATGCCTTTATACTTAGGGTATCTTATCTACTTGGGTACGTATCATACCTCTAGTCGGGTATCTACCCGGGTATATAGATACCTTTAGTCGGGTATCTACCCGGGTACATACCTTTAGTCGGGTATCTACCCGGGAGCATACCTTTAGTCGGGTATCTACCCGGGTACATACCTTTAGCAGGGTATCTACCCGGGTACATACCTTTAGTCGGGTATCTATCCGGGTGCATACCTTTAGCAAGGTATTGTTAAGGCGTTAGTCCATTGGGCTACGTACTGGTGAAAGGTTGTAGCCAAATACCTACCCAATCTAAGCCCTATAATAGTATGTACCCGGGTACACACCTTCACAGTAGTAGGGTATCTACTCAGGTACAGTACCCGAGTATGGCCATTATCACCAACTTCGATACCCGGAGTGCCCCGGAACGTATACCCTACCAAACGCACCCGTGCTGGTATTATAGTATACTTCGATATACCTGGTACTATAAATAGTACATGGTGTTAGGTAACTACGCGGGTACAATACCCGAGTATGGCCATTATAACCAACTTCGTTGCCCGGGGTGCCCCGGAACATATACCCTACAAAATACTTTACTAAACATACCCGTGGCCTTCATATTCGTATGAAGTACTGTACGTATATGACAGCTCAAGTCGCAAGCAGGTGTGTACAGAAGGAAAGGAGTTAGACTTTTGTGCATAGGGCTATTTTTGTTTGTTTTTGTGGTTTTCTTATTTCGAAGTGTGTTTGTTTATGAGTGATCAATGTTGAGCCCCATGCTACACACTGCTAGATAGGAAGAACGTACTAATATTACGGTATGGAGACTGGGCGCGACTGGGAGTAAAATAAATATCATAGATGCGCATGAAATGAGAGGGGGGGGGGTAGAGTAACGGCGGTAGCACGTGGAGTACATACAGTAGATGGATTGTAAGCCGGGCGTGGGTACGGATAGAGAAGGAAAAAGTTGGATTTATTGTAGTGCACACGTACAGATTTATTGTTTAAAATTCTTGTTTGGTTTCCCTTGGTTTTCTTTTTTTTTTCCCCGTGGGAGAGTGTTTGACCCCCTCAGGCATGCGGCTTATTAGGACCGTACTCCCATTGTTGGGGGCGCGCCCTATATGTGCAGGAGCAACCTGCAAAATGTTTTGTGCAGGCTGTGTGTGGTCAATTTCTACCTTGCCCGTCGACCCAGACCGAGCCAACCCCAGACACACCCCTAACCCTAACCCTAACCCGAACCCTGTGGGGGGCACGAGGTCGGCAGGGGCAGCGACACGGCTCCGCCGCGTGTTTTGATGGCGTTTAAAAAAAAAAAAAACATGCGGCCCAAAAAGCCAGCCTCACCCATTAAAACCGGCATCCTGCACAAAACGTTTTGCAGGTTGCTCCTGCACATAGGGCGCGTCATTGTTGGGGACCAAACACGATTGATTCCGGGGGACCATAGTAAACAGGACCAAATATTTCCAGTAAAAAGAGGTAAATGTATAGGTTTTTGTGTATTCCGTAGGTTCTATTTACTAGTGTTTACTATGGTCCCCTGCAGTAGGGATTATACTCAGATTCTTGGTTTGGGTACGGCGCAGTACTAACAGAGCCAAGAGTGTGATCGACGTTTCAAGACCATGCTGCAAAACGTCAGCAGTGTACAATGCCAAACGAAACATTAGTTTAGAGTGATACACAGAAGAGACACTGCTGCTGGTGCTGTATGTGTCGATCTTCGATTTACAATCGGACTGAAGTCTTTATACAATGACAATAATTGTGCAGAGGGTTATTTTCGTTTCTGGTGGTTTTCTTCTTTGGGAGAGGGGATGTTTATAAGTGATCAAGGAGCACCCTTTCCAGGTCATATCGGTAACCACCCAGGTCGCGATCTCACGCCGGGTGCACCGATACAAGCTCGCCCTGCGAGACCGCCAGGCCGCCACGGGGAGAAGGGAGGAGGAGGGAGGGTTACTCCCCATGGCGTGGGGGTGGAATGTAGATGCGGAGTAGGAAGCACGGCGAATAGATATATAGCAGGTACAATAATTGGGTAAAGGGTGCGTATTCTATTGAGTACACGCAGAGGAGAAGTGGTTGAATGAGATTGGTGGTTTCCGACGAATTGTGTCAGCTTTTTCATTCTGAATGAATAATGCCCTGCACATTGTCGGAAGGCAAATAATATAATAATAATAATGTTGAAGCTCTTTCATGCTATAATATACACATTGTCGGATGGCAAGGATAAATCATAATATGAATTTTCTTATAAAAAGTGTACCATAATAACGGCCGGGAAATCTTATGGCGATAAAAAAAGCTAGGCACGAACCAACCGTACGCAGTGGGGAATAGAGGGAGCAGGGGGGGCGTACTCATTTGTTGCTTGCCTTAGTCATTTGGCCATTGACTACGCATCCCTTTCGAGACGGAGCACACAGAGGGAGAAGGGGGGGGGCACTTTGTGACCCCGGATCTGAGCTACTACTACTACTACTAAGATGGAGAAAGAAAAAAAGGGGAAATCTCGTAGAAGGGGTGGAAATAAACAAATAAAACTGTATGGCATGTACTATTCAGCAAAATGCCCGCCCGCCCCCGTCCCCCTACTATTAATACTATAAGTATACTTCAAGGTATGTTTATGCGGTTATGTAATATGGGCGCGTATCATCGTGCAGGTGGCGGGCACTTCCAGAGGCCCGGGCAAACTACAACCTAAGATAATTATCATCACCATCATTATCGACTCGCGCTACGATAGAGGTGTACATAGGGTATACCTTTTTTTGGCTGAAACGTTTTCTCTGAATGGTCTATTAAAGTATTAAAGCCTCCTTAACCCAAAATTGTCTGAATTTCACTCTTATGTTGCAAATATTTCGAAATATACCTTAGGCCACTACGATAGAGGTGTGCATAAGGTATACCTTTTTTTGGCTGAAACGTTTTCTGAATGGTCTATTAAAGTATTAAAGGCTCCTTAACCCAAAATCTTCCGTTTTTTTCATTCTCGTGTTGCAAATATTTCGAAATATACCTTAGGCCACCACGATAGAGGTGTACATAGGGTATACCTTTTTTTGGCTGAAACGTTTTCTGAAGGATCGGGCTCCCTAACCCGAAATCGTCGCACTTTCATTCTTGTGTTGCAGTATATATATATATATGAGCAATCCCACGGTAGGGGTACCACTTTTAGGCTCCATATTTTCTGATCGGTTGTGCTCCTCACGTGAGTAGCCACCGGATACTATTAATATTATTGATTTACTGGTATATTTGTTTTAGGACTACCGCATTGGAAGGTTTGGTCGGGTTGCGCGAACGAATATTTTCCGAAGTCATGTTTCGGGTGAGATATTGAGCTCCTCATGTGAGGAACTCAGAAAATTCTACTGCTCCCCTACCGTGGGATGACTCATTATTATGTATAGTTAGGCCTTGGGGATTGTTTGTCGAGTAGCACTTTTGTTTTCGTCCAAAATCGGTTTTTGAATGATCAATTAAAAGCTCCTTAACCCAAATTCGTCGGAATTGAACTTTTCTTGTGTTCCAGTATATATACGTGTTTTGTTGGATTGATTGTTCATCGGGTACGTAGCACGTTTCTTTTCGTGAAAAAAAAAACAGTGTGCAGGCTACTGCAGGTATAGAGCTTCCTCAAGTGACCGCCCCCTCATGCAAAAACAAATACATGGTGCACCTCTAAAGTACCATGCATCTAGTAATCATCTTCATGGTTTTGATGAGATATTATCAAAATGATCAGATCGCACTCGTTCTTGGCCCGCCTCCACTGGCCAGTGAATCTTCAACGGAGCCGTTGACCCAAAAGGGCCTTATTTACTATCAATACCAGTACCGCAACCACTGTCTATACATGCTGCAACAACTATTAATCGCAAGAACGTTCCGACGTACATACAATATAAACAAAATGGGGTAGAATTTTGTGCAGAGAGCTATTTTTGTTGCTTCTGTGGTTTTTCTCCTTTCGCAGTGCTTATATAAGGATGATACTAATATGGGTGTCCGTCGTAGATATATACCATGGACAGTTCGTTCCATAACATACTAGCTACCAGGCATTAGCTAATAGTATACGAAGTAGGTACCTTCCGACGTAGTAGTACAACGTATACCCCCCTCCCCCCAACTCATTGAAGCTGTAATCCCTATGCAAGTCCGCCCCACAAGCGGTTGTTTGTAGGATGCATCTCACCCTTCATGCGACTCGCCCAACAACTCACGGCGCTTCGCGCTTGGTCTAGCAATGTCTGCCTCGTCGGTGAAAACCCGACACGCTCCGTCCCGGCATTGTAGGGATGCGAGGGTCTATGGTCATACGACTACGGCCATGCATGAATATCGAGTACACCCCCCCCCCCCTCCGTCGGCCAATGGTCAAATGACCAAGGCGAGCAACAAATCAGCACCCCCCCCTGCAAAATGTGGGCGTAAAGCAATCACTGTGGGGAGACATTGAACAACAACGTAGCACACCTTGAGGCGAACCGAAGTGAAAGGTTATCGAGACATCTGGGGGGGTTTGCTATATGCATTGTCCAATGTCTCCACCACAAGGAACTGTTCTACACCCATAGTGTGCAGGGGGGGGTGTACTTCATTTTCATGCATGACCGTAGTCGTATATACGACCTTAGACCCTCGCATCCCTACAATGCCGGGACGGAGCATGTCATGTCGGGGTTTCACCGACCAGGCAGACATTGCTAGCACCAAGCGCGAAGCGTCGTGAGGTGTTGGGCAAGTGGCATGAAGGGTGAGCTACATCTGACTAAAAACCGCTTGTGAGTCGGACTTGCATATGGATGACAGCTTCAATGAGTTTGTTAGTGGGGGGGGGGGGGGGGGGTTCCCGGCCAACCTGTGTTTTTTAGGATCCGTGCTTGAATATAATGTAGGAGTTCTACACAACCAATTTTGAGGGAAAGTATAAGCTAAGCGCGATACTGCTGAGCACAATCGCATTGGTTAGGTGTCTATCGAACAATGTTACGGTTAGGGGTGGGAGAAGTAGTGTTTGGGGGGAGGGGGAGGGGGGGTGTGTACTTCATTTTCATGCATGGCCGTAGTCGTATGACCATAGACCCTCGCATCCCTGCAATGCCGGAACGGAGCATGTCGAGCTTTCACCGACCAGGTAGACAATGCTAGCACCAATCGCGAAGCACCGTGAGGTGTTGGGCGAGTCGCATGAAGGGTGACCTGCACCCTACTAAGAACTGCTTGTGAGGCGGACTTGCATATGGATGACAGCTTCAAGAAGTTAATTTAATTTCTGGTGTGGCCGCTTTGAGACAGCAATGGGAGCACTATGTAACTGCCTCGTTGGTGCCTTATCATATACACACTACGCGATACGGTAATTCCCATTGTGCGGAGCAAAGGTTCTCCACCCCGCACAAATGATCTAACTCGACCGCCAGCCTTGGTGACCGCCGAAAAAAACGGTTCCCTGGTTGTCTAGCTCACGCAGTGAGAGGCGTTTTCTTAGGGGGGGAGGGGGAGGAGGAGAGCAGAACCACAGAGAAAGGGAGAGCGAGACGGCGGGGACTCTTTCCTTGACACGACTGATATCAGTAGTAGGGGGGGCAATACCGCGCAGCCTTATGCGCGATTGAAGCATTTTTGAGCAGAAAATACAAACTAACCATCTGTATGGACAGCGGATTGTCGTTCGATTATTCTTCGGAAGTGTTGGGGGGGGGGAGGGCTCGGCCCTTGAGGGGTGGAGGGGGTAGGGCCAGGAGAACAGGGAGGTACATCTATAATTTTCGTAGTTTTTGGTTGTTGGCAACATCATCGTTTTCACGCTCGCTTGTTGCTTTTCGCGGTCTGTATTTTGTGAGGAACCCAGTGTAAGGGGACAGGGTATCCCTAGCCAGGTCAGCCTATGGAACGGGTACTCGTTGGTACTCACGTGTGTTGTTTGCTTAGAGATAGAAGAAGAGCAGGTTTATGGCATCTGGGAACCCCCCTGGTTCCCATCTGAGATACGCCTTCCAAGTAATACCAATACGATCCAAATACCTGATACCAGATATTCACCAAGCGATTCCACATCATTCCAGCAATACCATAACACTAGCCCACCCTGATGAGCCGTATAAGCAGAAATATGACAAATTCGTGGAAACCCCGATTCCACGAGCTAAAACATGTGTCGAAGATGCGGCTCCTCAAAACCCACTCCCACACCTCTGAACGGCAAGGCTACGAAGACTTCTTCATCATCTTTTTAGTTGTTGTTGACACTCACGCTATCGTACACATTGTCAGATGCCTATAAAACATAAGAATGAAAATGTTAACAACAATAGGCATCGAGTCCACTGATATTGGGTACCAGGTATATATGACGGGGGGCCATAGTAAATAGGACCTACGGAATGGACAAAAACCTATATACTTACCTATTTTTCCTAACAATATTTGGTCCTGTTTACTAGTGTTTACTATGCCCCCCCCCGTCATAGGAGGGGTGCTTACCACTATTAATACCACTTACAGTATTCGATAAAAGGGATGAGGGTCACTGTGCACTGTGCACAAGACGAATATAAACTAATCCTAAGCCAATAACCTGAACCCTACTGTGAGCCAATCAGATCATACAAAACCAACCATTGGTGAGCGTTGTTCCCTTTGTCTCGCTAAACCAATCATATCAGACCGGATCAACCATTGGTTAGCGTTGGCCCCTCTGTCTCGCTAAGCCAATCAGGGCAGAGGCACAGCGGGGGGGGGGGGGGGGATGCAGACGCACGCCCATGAGGTGGAGATGGGGCCTGTGGGTGTGGCCTACTGTATGTTGGATTCGAAGAGCAGAGGGCAGTGGACGATGAGTGCGTAAGAAAAGAAGGTTGGAGTAGTGGGGGGGCAACAGGCGGAGAGTAGGTTGGTGTTAAGATGCCAACCCGGAAGTACTGTAATATTAGGTATCGAAAGGAGTTATGAATAGCCTGGTACTACAATCGAAGCAGCAGGTAGATGTATGTCACTCTGGCCGTGAGTAAAATCTCGTTTGATGTACATGTCAGACTATAAATAGATAAATAGGGTGTTTTACTCCCGTTCCAGAGTGGTATCAATGGGAACAAGTCTAACCGATGGTTGATTCTGTCTGATCACGTCGGGTTTCCACCGATCAGGCAGTGGTGGAGCGCGCGGGGGGGTGCACCTGTTGCACATTTTCTCGCTGATCACCCAGGTCGACCTCTCGAGAAGGGTGCCCCGCGTCATGTCCCCCTGCTGAGGGCCATTCTTATCGAGCAACTTTTCCCCAAAAGTTCCAATTTTTTTTTCCAAGAAAAACAGGAAAAACAGGAAAAACAGGAAATGTTTCCAAAGTTTGTATAGTAAACAGAGGGCAAACTGTTTGGAAGGCTTCGCATTCCAATATTTGGAAGAAAAAAAAGGAAAAAATGAAAGCTACCATGCTACCAGCGCCATTTCTTTCAATATGAGTTTCTGAGAGCTGAAACTCGAGCAACAACCAGTCGGTTTGACACCGGCTGAAAACGTGCTTACCTCTGCACCGGGCTGCCTGATCTAACTCAGGAGCCGCGCACACACGCCCACGACGGGAAATGCCCTAAAAAGAAAATACAGAAAATTGCGCGAAAAAAATATTGGAATTTTTGGAAATTCAGGGCTCCGATAAGAATGGTCCTAACTGCGGGATCGCCAAGAGGTTAAAATGGTCATAGGGAAAGGCAGACGCGCAGACGCGCAGCATAGGCGGCGGCGGCGGTGGCGGCGGGGGTGGCGTCTGTTGCAGATCGTCTCGGTGATCACCCAGGTCATCATCGTGTCTATGGCTATACGACCACGGTCATGAATGACGTGAGTAACCGGACACTCGAGACAGCAACCGTGGGCGCAAACCATTCTGCCGGTGCACGAGTTGACCCTTTAGTGAGCACAACCCCGCTCCCTCCCACGACGGAATGAGCGCCCAACCATTGGAGGTGTCTCTATTTGGAGTAGGAACGGTGGTCCGTCTCGAAAGGGATGCGTGGTCAATGGTCAAATGACTATAGTAAGCAACAAATGAGTACGTCCCTCCCCCCCCCGGCTATCGGACAGACTATTTCTTTGCGAATATGTTTTATTCGTCGCCGCTCTCTGCTTCCTCGTTTGGGCTCTCGCAGACAATAACCTCCGGCTACCACGGCGCTATCGCGGCATGCGCGGAATGCGGACATTGGGAAGGCGCAACTTCGCTCCTCCAAAGGATGCGGCAAGATCCTCTTGTCGTCGTGACTGCCAAAGAGGTAAAACACCTGATCAACACAACGGTACGCTACGACACGACGAGACTCGCGGGCTATTTAGAAAACCCGATTAACAAAGCGGTATCCTTCGAGAACAACACGGTATGCTACGACACTTAGCTCATGAGCTACCAGGTATTTAGAACACCGGGTTAACAGAACGATATGCTACGAATCGAGGCTTGCGAGCTATTTAGAAAACCCGATTGACAAATTGGTATGCTACGATGCGAGGCCCACCAGTATGAATTTATGGGGACCATACTTATGCCACTCCGAGCTCAAAGGTGGTCCGAAAGTCTATTGCCGCCGAGTGCACGTCCCAGTTACACGTGCTGTCGCAGTACGCATCGGTTGCCAGCAAAAAATTATGTGCACTGAAAACAGCATAAACATATTTTTGGACTGTTGCAAGCTCCAGTGGGCTAAAAGTAAAACGTAAAATCACCCCGCACAATAAGCTGGAATATTGTCGGGCAAGGGCCGGGGGCACGGTGCAACACCGATTTCGAAAGGCGGGCGACATGGCTAGCCCCCCCCCCCGCCCCTCCCACTGCTGCGCCCCCCCCTCCCTTCCTGCGCCTCCTAACCTCTTGGTTGGAGTTTGCAGCGGGACATCCTTCTTGACATGTGGCGCCCTGGGTGGTCACCGAGACCGTCTGTCTGCAAGAGCAGTCACCCCTTCGCTACTCTCCTTTCCTCAACATGGACTATATCCGGCTTTTATGGAGTACTGCGTATACAGCAATAACTGGTAGTACAATACAGTATACTCAGTACTGGCAAACAACAAACGGCGAAAACACGTTGTATGCGCAGAGGAAGAATTTTTAACGCCGTGGAAACTTGTAATAGAGGCTGCAAAAAGTGGACCATCATCATGGCAGTATGATATGATGTTGCACCACCAGCACCAGCGTGACAGTTGTAAGCTGACTACTATTAATAATTATTGTAGTCAGCGGTTGTGTACCTGGTATAGGCTACTCGTAGAGTACTACAGGAGCAGTAGAACAACAAAATTGCACAGCGGTTGTACTCCGTAGCACAGCACTTGTATGGTATGATATTTATGATAAAATGATAACTCCTTCGGGGTTTGGTATATTTAACCGCAACGAATGTTAGCAGTACACCGTGTACCATTAATGCTACTGCTACTGCTCTGCTCTGCTGCTGTGTATACAGGTCTGGTAACATTTTGTATACTGTACTACTACTACTACTACTACTACTACTACTACTACTACTACTACTACTACTACTACTACTACTACTACTACTACTACTACTACTACTACTACTACTACTACTACTACTACTACTACTACTACTACTACTACTACTACTACTACTACTACTACTACTACTACTACTACTATTCTATACTACCGCTTGCTGCTGCTGGAGTGTCACCCGCCGCGTGCATGCCAACATGCCAACAGGAAAAAAAGCTGTGGCGCCCGGTACTACTACTACAGCACTGCAGTAGTACCATCATGCATCATCATCGTACAAACACCCGCCGCCGCGCCGCGTGCTAGCCAACAACGTGCGCAGTAACTAAATGTCGTTGTGTGCTTTTTCTCGTCATGTGACAAATATCGCTCAAGTCGCAAAAAAAAGTGGCCCAGAACTCCTCGGACTTCGCATACCGTAATTATTACTCACTCGTAACTCTCTGGGCTGGAGAGAGCCAATCAGAACATGCGCCGGGCGTGTCCGCCCTCCCACAGCCTACCGGTCTACCGGTACGTACTTGCCCTCCGGTGATATATCTATCGTGTATCATGTGTGGCTGGTGCTGGTGGCAGTAGAACAGCCGGGCACAGCAGCCAGACCAGTACGTATGATATACTCAAGTTATCGTACGGCATATCTTGTGCATGAGAATCATGATATCATTCCTGTACCGGTAGGGGAGCGGCATGATATGCCATATGTAATAAATACGTCATGTTTTTTTGAATTTTTTCAGAAAAAAAAACGTATGGCCGAATCTTATGCGTGGTTTCGCACGAACTTTTTCGCGTTTTTATTTTTGCCCGCCCCCCAATATCTGAAAAAATGGAGCGATACGTACGAAAATGAAATTAAAATTATTTGACAGATGGGCACAACTTTTTTTCCCTTTTCCTGTGATAAAACAAAAAAGACAGCAGAGCTGTGGGCGGCACACCATCTTCAGCTAAAAGCTTGACATCTGGCATTCGGTCAGCACAGCAGCGATACGCAGCTTGCTTGACAAGCCCACCGTCTCTCTCGAATAGGATAGGGGCTGCTCCATCTCCAAGTCGCCTCCACCCTGCCGGTGCTACAAGGCGCTCTCGATGGTGAGGACCTCTCGGCTCCTTGCGTCTCTGTGCGCGCGCTGTTCTGTTAATTTCCGTGGCCTACCTTGCAGGCCTATATATATTCACCGTGCAAATTTGTTCCCTGCCTGGAACAGCATAGCCTGCTTGACGTTGGGCAATTTGCCCTGTTGTATAGGATTGCTTGCCTCACGATGTGCCTCCTGCTCTCCAAGCACGTTCTTCCGATCTAGCTCTTGACGTTTCTCTCGCGGCCACGGTCCTCCCCGGGCCGGGGGCAGGCCGCCGCGCGCCGGCAGGCAGCAGCAATCAAAGCCTCGCTCCCATATGATGATTGCTGCGACTTTCGTCGACTTTCATTTTTGATCACAGATCGTATCATACGATATAACCAACTTTGTCCGGAAATATAAAGACCGTTTTGATTTTCACATGGATACCGAAATGGTGCTTATATTTGCGGACATAGTGGCGTATGATACGTAGATAGGTCGTGAGAGGTAATTTTTCTTTTCGCGCCTCTTGTTTTTTTTCCGTCTCTCTCCACACTAATTTGCCTATGAATTGTGCTGCTGCTCTATGTTTTTCTGCTGCCTGTGAAAAAAAACAGTTGCCATCTTCGTACGCAAGAGGAGCAGGACGGCAAGCCGGGGTTGTTGGCATGCAGGTCACCGAACGAGAGACCATCGCCAGGCCGCTGGCACCCCCAGACGTAGGATCGCTCTCGAGCGAGGATGACTCCGACCCCGAGGAGGAGGAGGAGGAGCAGGAGCAGGAAGAAGAGGAGGATGATGAAGAAGTGGTAGCGGAGGCCGTTGATAACTTGTTGCTCGATATTGAGGTAAGCCTGTCCCCCCTCCCTCCCTCCCTGCCTGTTATGATATTCTTCCCTGCTGCAGAAAATCATCCTCTCTAATTCCAAGTTGTTTATTCAAGGTGGATGTACCTCCAGACTTTTAGAACAGCAGCAGCATTAGTCTAGAGTTGAGTTCTCCAGAGCACGTACGTCGAGTCTCAAGAGTCGCACACATACCCGAGGTAAATCCGCGCGCGGATGAGCCGTTTGCCCGTTGGTTTGGCAAGAAAACATGGTGGAAATCGCAGAATCTGGTAGGAAAACACCGCGGAAATCGCAGAATCGCAGAACACTCGTACGTACTGTAGATAAAAATGGGGTTGTGCATACTGCCATTTCGTAATTTTGCTACAAAAATTAGCGACGAATCAAACCTGCCCACGGCACCAGTCTGTACGACTGACACTTCTGCTATTAATAGTAGCAATAACTTCTGATATGAGACGAATGACAACTGACAACGCACTGGAGAACTTTTAGCAAAGCAATAAAGCCAGAAGCTCTACGCTCTACGTACGTTTATCTGGACAGACAAGGAGGAAGGGAGAGAGGGGGGGGGAGGATGGAAGTTGGGAGGTCATAAAGTTACCAAGCAGTCCGCCAATGTCATTTAAATGGCATTATACAATTACATGCCAATTCGAAACTGCCTGGTTAAACGAGATAAGTTCCAAGTAAATAAAGGGCTGCAGCCACTGGCTTCTGACTGCTGCTGCAGCTGCAGGCCGCTGGCTGCTGTCTTGATAGCCCGGCCGTATGATACGAAGCTACTGGCTGTTGTTGTCCGTTGTGGTACTCAATGGTTGGCTTGTGCGTCAGCGCAGCACCCACCCCCCCAACCCTCAGCCGCTCCCCGAGAGCTTGCCACCACAACATAGTGGGCGGTGTGCTCGTAGAACAGGCCTACTAATAATAATAGTATCCCCGCCTACCCCGGCAATACAAGGCATCGCAGATCACACCCTTTACGTACTCGTACACTCGTACCACTGCTGCGACGGCAGTTCCTCCCTCCCTTTTCCCGTTTGCCTGCTTGCTTAAATACGTCTATTCCGGCTGCTGCTGTGTCACTCTTTGACTTCTGACCAAGAGCCCTAGAATGTTGAACCTTCGTGGTTATGTAGTATATGGTGCAGCATGTCTCCTGCTTTTTTTTCGAGAAACGAGTACAGCAGCATGAACATCGCCCGCTGGTTCCCACCACACCAGCAATGGATGGATGGATGGATGGGTTCACGAATTCAGATATTTTGGTACTCCTCGGTGATGGACTGCCGCCGAAACACTCAACTCAACCCAACGGCCTGAAGCTAAACCCAGCCCAGCATCATATCCCCAAAACGATTGCTATCAACACGAGTACTTATTATTAATAATATGATAGTGTATGCCGGTGTCTCTCTCTTTTTTCGTGTTGCCTCGCTCGTGCAGCAGTTATCTGTTCCTCTTGGGCACGTGTGCTTTTCGTCTAGGAGCGCTTCTGGCGCTTCTGGCGCTTCTGTCTCCCTGCGTCATTTGTATTCTGTTTCATTTCAGAACTTGTTTTATTTTGTCTTTTTTGTTCTTATTTTTTGGTTCGGCTCGTGTCGCTGTGTTCTCGTACCCGATACGTTACGCATCTCACTTGCTTTACCCATTAATTTGCGTTTATTTTGTTTTGGTTTTTCTCTGTTTCACAGTCTGTGACCACAGAATTTGTATCTCTCTAGGATTGGGAATCAGGACAGGCACTGGGTGTACTGATGTGGTTGAGTAGAAAGAACGGGTTTAATGTGAAGACAACAACAACAACAGTGTACCACACCTACCTATGAATAGCCCCTATACGAAGCCCTTTAGAGTTTGCCCACACGGTTTTGGGGACAACTATATGCGTAAACGGGAGACTATCATTGTAAACAAGGACCTACGGTACATACAAAACCCTATATATTTCCCTTTTTTCACTCACAATACTTGGTCCTATTTACTACTATTAATAGTACTCGTATTACATATACCAGGTATATGGTACTCCGTAGTACGTACCTGGTATGCCGTATACAGCAGTACCTGGTCTATCTATACCTGTGGGAGTAAGTGTGGGAAAATTTCACACCTCGTACAGATCATCTACAGATCATGATCTATCTATCTGTTTATATATCTACACAGCAGTAGATCATGTAGTTCCTCATTCCTCACCTACCGTTGTGAGAGGGTATGCATACTCTGTAGTACAGACCCAACCCGGGAAACATGCGGTATTGATTCGTAGACCAGCTTCCACCGGGCAACGTGGGCTACAAATCATACTATTAATACGTACAAACCAGGGATTTATCTGCCCTGAATGAGCTAGATCATGTAGTGGCAATGTTATGTATTCTCTGGATGACCTGACCTGTCCCAAGACGTGGAAACGTTCCGCAGCTCCAAATACCGACTCCAACCCTGTACCCTACGTGCACCGATATAGGCGTAGGAGTATAAACCCTACACTAACCTTGCAACCCTAACCCTACCGGTCTATATACCCCTGGCCCCTGGCCCTACGTAGTATTCCCTGACTGTTGTTGTGTTTTCGTACCCGGTACGTTTGCATTTCACTTGCTTTAGCCATTCGTTTGTGATCATTTTTGTCACGCAGACACAGCAGTAGTGTTTTCTCAGTCCGTGACGATTGGCATCTATCGCTCTACGCCGTACGTCTGGGATAAGGAATCAGGACGAACACTGGGTATACTGATATACCAGTCCAGGTAGTCGGGTAGAAATAACGTTTTAATGTCAGATGTGAAGGCAACACAACACACACTAACCCTGCCACCCTAACCCCCCCCCCCCTCCCCCCCACCCTACGACACGCCTCGCCCATGGCCAACTACAGGCGCTCCGAAAATCTTGCTCTTTCCCATCCCTCGAGGAGCTGTCGACCATCGACCAGAAGCGGGAGGTCTACCTAGGGCCCACGATGGAGTCCAACTGGGTGCTCCCGGGGAGGCTCCTGGTGGGCGCCTACCCGGCCTCCATGAACGACAGCCATCACGCACACCTGCTGTGCACGATTCTTCTCCAGGGGGTGACTACTTTCGTGTGCCTCCAGCAGGAGTATCGGTCGGAGGGGGTGACGGAGGATATGTGGAGGTCAGGGGAGGCTTTGAGGCCGTACTACCAGGACGCTCTGCAGCTTCTCCGGAAGCTGCGAGACATCAAGGCGGCGGATCCGAGAGGGATGCCCGCCATCTGCGCCCCCGAGGACACGGACTTTGTGCACTTTCCGATCGTGGACTGCAACGTTGCCGATGACACCAAGGTGCGAAGCGTTGATAGATTATTACCCGCTGTGTATGATGTACTGGTATCATATCATTGTCTATTTTTGTGGGAGGGGAAGGAGGAGGAGGAGGAGGAGGAGGAGGAGGGCCAGGTAGAGCAGTATGGGTGGTGGGTGTGTGTGTTTGTGTTCTTCACAATAAACCTTCCTTTCTACCCGTCGACATCCAGCACACCCAGTGTCCGTGCCGATTCTTCATCCTAAAAAGGTATGATACTCGTACCAGTTCTGTGAGCACAAAACTACGGCACAGAGATACTACGCTCAGTGGTGGGTGGGCTGTATGGACGCTGTGAGGCAACGTATAGTGTTATACTCGTACTTCGTATATGCGTATTATACGGTATGGCCATGGAAGTATATGTGCACATGTTGCATCATGATATCATACGGGAGGCGTGTTAAAAGCGTTTGTGTACGTTTGCTATACGGTATCTCATACGCAGAACATGAGAGAGAGGGGGGGAGAGGACGGACGAGAGAGGGTTTTTTTTTTCGTCTGTGGTCCAATACCCACGGGCATGATGGCATGATCCTGGATCCTGGTGCTCCTGTTGTCCTGTTGTGCAGCAGCAGCAGTATGTAACCGATCGCCCCGGTAGTCTAATAAAACATAAAACCTGGTATGGTACCGATATGAATAGTGGTGAACCTCGAAAAGCGTGGATAAGCACTAAGCACAGTTAGTTCGACGCGAGCCGAACCCTTCTCGCGATAAATATTCTGGGTTCATAGTTCATATATACAGGATATACATCCCGCATGAGGACATACAAAACCCGTCGTACGTACGCGCGATTGAAGTACCCCACACAGTTTGCAAAGACGAGTTTCGACTAAATCCTCGATCTCACAGCTGTTTTTTTTTCTAAAATTCTAAAATGTACCACCGTAGAGGGGGGGGGGGGGGGGCTATTAAATGATTAAATCTATTAATATGTGACCCCGGATCTGAGTTAGGACTACGCGTATAGGGAGGGTGCAAGGTGCAAGGGGAGAAGATGGAAAAAAGAAGGAAGCAAAGGGTATGTACGTACGTATGATATGATATATTCCATGTAGTACCGCTGCGCGCTGTACCCCTATCTTCCGCATATCACAGCCTGTGACACAAAACTTGATTCTTCTCTTGTACCAGAGGCCAGAGCTCTACTGCCACTACTGCTGGTATACTTCGTATACCTCGTAGCTGTACTGCTGTTTGTGCACGGACATGTGGAGTAGATGGTGGGAGGAGTACGTTTTACTACCGGTATGACTGGAGCCAGTACGTTTTCACTATTAATACCTACTGTCGGGAAATGTAAGGACCTTTTTGGTCTTCACATAAACACACAAATGCCCCTTTTACCTTTTACATTTCCGCATATATAGGAGTGGTACTTTACACATTTAAACGGACCTGCGTGCTGGTTGCCTGCTGCCTGGAATGTTTGGTTGGGTTTTGGGCATATACTACGGCGTATTTTTTGTCGGATGTATATGAACATCTTCACTAATTCGCCGCAGCCGTATTATGTAATACACCTGGAACGTATTATGATGTCGCTTAATAATAATTACATTTTCCCCTCTTGGGAAGCGCCGAAATAATAATTGTGCAAAACCGAGTACGTACGTAAGTAACCCTTGAAAAAAGAAATAGAAGAGGATGTATATGAACATCTTCACCAATTCGCCGCAGCCGTATTATGTAATACACCTGGAACTTTTATGGTGTAGTAATAATTACATTTTCCCCTCTTGGGAAGCGCCGACATAATAAGTGTCAAAACCGAGTACGTACGTAAGTAACCCTTGAAAAAAGAAAAGAAAAAAAAACTATAAGCGAATGACTAATCACGCGAGCCTAAGAGGATCGATCTTGCTGTATATTTGCGTTTTTTTTGCCAAAGGGGAGAGGGGCCAACAAGACGACGTTAAAAACGTGGAGAAAATAGACAAACGAAAACAAATAACGAAAGCATAATAAGAGCAGCCCGATAATCGGAGCAACGTCGAAAGAGTTTTAAAGCCAATTTTCAATTTTCGAAAGTTTCAACCAGTGAAATTACTGGGCGCGCGCGCGGGGTCGTAGAGGGTCGTAGGTCGTGGGCGGGGGGTGTGTGTGTGTGTATTCTTCACATCAAACCGCCCTTTCTACCCGTCGACATCCAGCACACCCAGTCAGTGTCTGCCGATTCTTCATTCTAGAGAGATACCAATTATGTTGTCACAAAACTACGACACATTGTAATGTCTTAATCGGTCACCCCGATGGTCTAGAGGTAACCTCGAACGCTTCTGAACGTTGATGTCTGGAGTCCGAATCTCACGTGGGTCGGACTTTTGAGTTTATTTGCAAAAATAAATGAAAAACGGAATCAACTGCTGAGAGCGCCAACTAATAGTAGCGTGGGTAGGCACAATTCGATGCGAGTCGACGAGGGAAGGAAAGGCTGAAGTCTTCTCGCGATAAAAATGCAAGGCAAGAACCGTAGTGGGGGAGGAGGGAGAGGAGCCTACTTTGTGACCCCGGATCTGAGTTACGACTAGGGAGGAGAGAGAAAGGAAGGGCGAAGATAATAAATGGGATGGACAAAAAAAAAAAAAAAATGTAGATACTACGCTTCAATGCAGTAAGCAGAGACCTCGAAAGACAGCAGAGACCTGAGACACCTCGTATATACCGTTTGTTTGTTCTTCACATTAAACCGTCGTTTCTACCCGTCGACATCCAGCACACCCAGTGTCTGTGCTGATTCTTCATCCTACCATTGGAGAGATACCAGTTCGGGAAGAGCGTTGAATCCACACAGGGTTTTTTTTAATCGTTTTTGATCGCTCTTAATCTCGGCGAATTCCGTGGGTACTTGTCGCTTGTCGTATGCGTGTTTCGTGGTTTGACTCGCGGTCGGTCGGTATGACTCGCATGTTGTGTTGGCTTGATGAAAGCAGGTAGTCACCCCGCATCGAAAATGCCAGAAAATACTTTGCAAATATTTTCTGTTTTTTGTTCATGTACCTGTACGTAACCAGGGAACCTTAACCCATTCAGACTGAAAAACATGTCCCACACTAATTCCAATTAGTTTGTCCCCAAGTTCGTGGGACCAGTTCTTAAGGGGTTAAACCAGCGGGGGGGTATTTTCTTGTATTCGCATCATATCATAGGTACCAGGTATTGGCCAGGTACGTATGTGACACGATCCCGTGCAGATGTGCCGGCGCAGGCGAACTTCCTTTAGATGTGCCCGCACGCCCGCACAGCAAATGGAGTAGAGTAGAAGCTTTCGAGGTGCAACGACCCCATGGCACACCAACCAAGCAGCACGAAGCCGAAGAACATCAAAACATGTCCCCGTCGGGGGAAAAAATCCCTTACAGTAGTCCCTTGACGAAACCCCATTCTACCTTATTTTGGAACAACATCAATTCATTCACGCGGGCTAAATCTGGGGGGGTTCGCCTGCGCGGGCGGATAGATCTCTACGCCAGCTGATGCTCCACTGCAAAAAAAGTTGCCCCACGCCTCGTACTTCCGAGTACGAACTGCTTTAGCGCCCCCCAGTAAATGCGCGCTCAGTTTTGAAGGGGGTTAGGGGGGCGGTCAGTCAAGGGGACAAACCGTGGTCTCCTATGATATGTTGGCGTGTTTGCCTCCAGAACTGCTGTGAATCGCAAATCGCGGCCGGTCCGGTCGCACGATTCTATCGACGTTGAAATAAATCGCGACATGGAGGCTTTTTTTTTTCTTTGTAACCGATGTATTCGTAACGTCTTTCAACGGCTACTATGTATTGACTCGCTCTCCCAGCGAGCCGGGGGGAGGGAGCGGGGTAATTGGCGCTGGCTTCGCCTTTGCTCGTTTGATTTTCGATTCCACGCAAAGGCTCATGAGAGCTTATTTATCGAAAAAATATCGAAGGCGTGTTTGGTAGGGTATATATAGTTTGGGAAACCCAGATGAGCTACGTACGTACCTACCCGGGTACCAGAGGGTACTACGTATATTTCCTATCAACGGGTATTACGGTACCTTATATTGCCGCCTCCCAAAATACCATACCCGTCTTGTTACTATTAAATACAGATATACGAGTATTCCCTGGGATCGGCAACCTGTACCCAGGTACTCGGGTAGAGTATAGCGTCAAATAACCTATTAATAATTAATACCATACCTGTGTTTACCCGGGTTTCTGACAGCGGGTAGAAGGTGGTACGTAGCACCTGCTGTATGTACTGTGCCTACCTTGTGCTGTACGTTCGTTCGTATATTATATGTAGTACGTACCCATATTGCATACTGCCGCTCCCCTGTATGGTCATACGACTACGGCCATGCATGAATATCGAGTACACCCCCCCCCCCCAAATACCATACCCGTCGTGCTCTTTGACAAGCGAGACAGCAGTATATATACCCGGGTAGCGGAGTAGGGTTAGCATTCGACCGAATGCCATACAGAAGTAGATGGACCCTCTTTAAGGGACCCCGCGATAGGGAAAAACGGTATTAAAGGGACCTCAAATTTCTGTGCACGTTTTTTTTCCGTTCTACGAGGGACAACACTCACTCAATCACGGCGGTTGGCTACGAGTCGTAGGCCCTTCAAGTTGAGCCTAAGTGGCGCTGAAGCTACTGTAAGTCTGAAAATGGAAGTTGGTACGTACGAACATGATGATAGATGACTTTCGACGAAATCCTCGATTTCACAGCTGTTTTTTTTTTTTTTTTTCAGTATGTAGGGGACATGTCGGCCTCGACGCACTACTCGTACGAGGGTTTGCCTACGGTAACTTACTCACAAAAACTACGTATACTGCTGCTGTATGCTTATCATACTATATGAAAAACTTCGATAAATGGGTTTATCGAAATCGATTTCTATTCGATCGAAGTTTCGCGCCGACTCTCATCACAGCTCTCCATCGCTGCCTGCTGCGCCTTCCGATTACGTTTTTGTGTCATTTTGTTTCGTTATTTTTTTTTTTCGTTTTTTGTTGGTTTTGCGGTTTCTGCTTGTTGGTCCCGCTCGAACGATTCTCCTACTCTTGATACTGCTCTCTTAATCTATTTCTGCTGCTCTGCTGCTGCTGCTGATTGGTTTTGTTTTCCTTCTTCCGCGGCTTGTCCGCTTCGTGTCGTTTGTCTCTCTGCTTGGACAAGCAACTGAAGGCACAGCTTGTAGCTTGTACATATTATACAGAAAACAGAAAGCATGCAGTATTAATACCAGAGTATATAACATAGTACTATTATTAATATTAATAGTATATACCTTGATTCGTTTGCGATTATGTTGTTTTTCTCTTTTGGAATGTGACGAAGAATCACGACAGACACTGATTATATATAGTGTACTGATTTCGTTGGGGTTTACGGTTTAATGTGAACACACAAGTATACCGGTAGCAAGTAATTGATGCCAAAACCACGGCAGAGAACGGAGAGAGCACAGGGCACGAAAACAAACACAAATGCAGCAACAGTACGTATTACGGGGGAACATAGTTAATAGGACCTACGGTAGACACACAAACCTATATACTCCAGTATTTTTAGTAAGCATATTTGGTCCTGTTAACTACGTTCCCCCGTAATAGTAGTCTATGATATGCATATACGAACGAAGCGTTTGTGGTTGTGTACGTCGCAAGTGTATACTCGCGTTACTGCTGTAGTGAGCAAGTATGGTGTTGGCCGCTTGCTCTACCTACGAAGTACCACAGCAGTATGGTGGCAGTACCGCAGGTTCACGTATCACACTCAGCTTGCAAATAGATACTCGTACCTGGTATACTATTTACGAGTGTTCGGCGAAGTCCTCGCGATCTCACAACTGTTTTTTTTTTTTTTCAAGTACGTACATGCCGGAAATATTTTACCTTAAAAAATTGTTCTCGCATCGAACATATCGGATCTCCAAGTGCAAGACGAGTAGCAGTATATACAGTAGTACCACAGGAGTACCGCAAGTTGATATACATATTATACGAGTAGGTACCGGTAATACTTCCAGTAGAGCTTACCACTCATTGGACACTATTGCTAACCATTGGTTGACTGGGTCTGCTTGGATTACGGTTCAGGGTTTTGTAATTATATTCGTCTCCGTGAACCGTGCACAGTGTCAAAACCGTTTTCTCCAAGAGGCGGTAAAGCTAACCTCAACAAGAGCTCGGAGGGGCGAGCCTCTCCTGGTTTTTACCCCTCTAAGGCACGCGGCTTATTAGGGCTGCATTCCTGTTGCGGGGACAAACCACTTGGAATTAGAGTCAGATTTAGGTTTCCTTTCAGTGCACTACCAGGTATTAAACAGAGTGTCAGGGTTAAATTAGCCTATGTACCCAACCCGAGTATCAAGTAAAGGGAGCCAAATGCCTATGGAGTCCTCGCGAGGAGAGCGAATCACCCACACCTTCCCACCCACACCCCTGAACTTAGCAGGGGCCCGGGGGCAACATCGCTGTAACACCCGACTATGGTGGATGGACCAAGCTCACAAGCTAAGAGAACCAGAGTGATATTGTGGTACGCCATAGACTAGTCGGTGGACGTTCCTAAGGCTTTATGTACGCCGGTTACATGTTGCGGTTCGAGTAAGAACATGCATGCCCTACGACACATCAGTAGAAAACCAGTGGATGGATATGCCTGAGGATACACACGGCACACGCCTGCTCCAAACGTTCTAGGGGTTTTGTATGGAAATGCGGGAAATATCGCGTGGCCACCGTGGGTACATAATTATGACAAGGGTTATTGTTGGTGATGTCTGCATCTCTACTCTAAATCCTGTCCCCGACCCTTACCTTCCCTATCCATCGGGGCTTTATCCGGCAAAATTCTGGCGCAAAATATTTGTCAGAAGGTCTTCAAAAAATATCACGGGTCGGGTCGGGTCGGGTCGGGAAGCTTTAAAAATCTCACGGGTCGGCCCAGGTCACCCTGACGGGACCCGACCCGACCCGACCCGACCCGCGAGGTTTGTTTGACCTGGCCCGTGAACGTCCCTGGTAAAATATCCCCAGTTTTCTACGAGGTACGCTTTTTCCCACACTGTACCTGGTGTGTTTGAGTAAAAATGTAGAGAAGGCTACTGATACTGAGGATAGGATATAGGGACAAGGAGAAACAGAGATTGAAGATGGCGAACAAGTTCTGCACGAACCGTCCAGCTTCTGGGAAGACACGGGTCCACACCTCTCGACGTGCCCCGTTCGACTGCCGAGTAAGTTACGGACAATGAACGCAGAGGGTCAAGATGACGAAGGCTGGATAAAGCGCTGCACGGGCCGGACCGTCCAGCTACCTGAAGACCCCGAGGCAAGGCCGCGATTCCTATCGCGGCCTCGGGTATTCTGGTGGCTGGACGGTCCGTGCAATTGTTGCCACGGGCACCCGTCGTCTTGAGCCTCTTTGGGTTATATAGCTGCCATTGCTCTGCTTGGTGGTCCAGTTGGGTAGAGGCTGTGTCGCACTGCTTTCGGGTGGGTGGGTTGGTAAGCCAATCGTTATTATACAGAGTATTGGAAATGCCCGTTGATGTACTACTGTATAGTATAATACACACTGATATAATTCGCAGTAGTCTAGGTATCTTCTTCCTCCCACGGTGAAGTTTTATTACTACGACTACGCCCACTGTACCTTCGACCAAAAATGGTCTCAGCACTGCAAGCATTTATCCCACACATATTCCAAGTAGTTTGCCTCACCACCCGTGGTTGCAGCTCTCGATGGGTTTTAAGCAACCACCACTATTAATGCGAGTATCCCCTCGTTACATCTTCCTTTTCCGAGAAATTTCCCAGGCGGCAAGGGTCGGGTAGCAACGTGGTACCGTACGCGTGCGCACGAAGCGGTGGAGCGAGAACCCGCGCGCGCGGGTTGCAGCCGTGATTAGCCAAGCGCCGGACAAACACTCCCCGTTGCCCCGAGCGAGCGATGCAAAGCCGAAGCATTCCCCTTGTACTGCATGTGGTATAGCGGTGAAGGCAGAAAAAGCTCGCCGTTAGTTAGGAGGCGCACTGCCATAGAAGTAGGGGACGTGTTGGCCTGAATAATTTCATGAATTATGAGGTTTCTCAATTCAGGAACTATTAATAGTGCACACCTCGTACACAGATCAGATAGACCATTCCCAGTTCATGATCTATATATTTACATCCTACATGAGGACATATAAAATCCGTAAGTACGCGCGATCGAAGTATTACACTCAGCTAGCAAAGATGAGCTTCGACGAAATCCTCGAGCTCACAACTGTTGTTTTTTATTTTTTTTAATATATTATATATGCATCAGACCTTTCAAGGCAGATCTATCCCCGATCCTGTAAGATCTAGCACATGTTTCCTGAGTTGGATTGTGTACTCTGTGCACCCCCACCGAACTAAGATTGTTTCGTCCCACACTAATTCCAGGTGGTTTGTCCCCAAAAATCATGGGACCGGTTCTTATGGAGTTAAGGTGGCATGCATGTTTTTTTTTTTTTGGGGGGGGGGGGCACCCGGAAGAGTTGGCCTACATTTTTTTTTTTAACTTTTAGTATACATCCACGGACTGTAAACTGTCCTCTCTGTTCGTATTGCACGTCACAGCACACAGAACAGCTCTGTCTGTATGATAACCCTGTACGACCACTACGTATTATCCGCAAGTTAAGGACCGTTCAGTTTTTTATCGCTATCTGATGTACCCAATCAGTCGTTCCTCCTAATTTTGGACATAGTGGTGTACCTGTTTGTATGTCGTAGTATACCACTGTTGATAACGTACGACTCTTGCGGAGGAGTAGCATCAGCGGATTAGCGGGGGGATGGTTTTTTTTTCTCTCGAAGGCAGGGCGCAAAAGGATCATGCATATTAACGCATACCGGTATCGTATATCCTATCATGGTATTCTGACACGGGTGCGTATGCACTATTTGCTCTGCTACGGCTATACCAGGTAGATGTTACTATTAATAGACTGGTCTTCTACTCTAGTACTTTTAATTAAACGAAGTATATATACTGGTAGACATGCCTGGTACCAGAGTAGGTAGTAGAACTCTATTTTATATTCTGCTGCACTATTGTTGTACCAGGTATCGTATTAACTACTATTTTCGGACTTGAGAGGGAAAAAAGGGCGATAAAATTTGACGATAAAAAGTGACGGTTACACAGTAGTAGTATTAATAGTAACGGCCACTGCGTGATTGGGTGATGACATGGTATGGTACAATGGTTGCTGTCCGAGTTACAATGGTTGATTTAATGCAAGGAGTCATACGTCGTACGTCGTACGGCACTGGGGCAACAGGTTCCTGTATGTGCTGCCGGGCGCTTACGCTGCTCCTAGACTGTTGATATTGATAACACGAAGGTTATCGTTGGTTTGGTCGGTATCCCTTAGAGGGTCCCTTACAAGGGGTCCCTTAGAAGGTTCCTTGAAAGGTTCCTTAAAAGGGGTCCCTTAGAAGGTCCCTTAAAAGGGGTCCCTTAGAAGGTCCCTTACAAGGGGTGCCTTAAAAGGTCCCTTAAAAGGTCCCTTAAAAGAGGTCCCTTTAAGGGAAAGGGGTCCCTTCATTCCCTTAACCCTTTCAGATCTGAAAAACTTATTCCACACTAATTCCGAGTAGTTTGTCCCCGAATACGTGGGACCAGTTCTTAAGGGCTTCAAACGGGTCCGTCCCAGAGGGGTTATGAACTATCACCACCTTTTGGACGTGAGAGGGACTACTACTCATACTTGTTGGTATTCATAGCTTCGTATCGGGTTTTACGTCGGTCGGTTTTTGTGAACTAGACGATGTTGGATTAGCTTAAAAGGAAGGTATGGACAACAAAATGCCAATGCATGTTCACCACGGCACCTTGCAGGACAAACTCAAACTTTCGAGAAAAACAACCGAGAAAAGGCATCACCACATTTGGGACGAGAGCAACTATGTACTATTAATATGTACTATGGATTGCAGCTCTTAACTACAGTCCCCATGCTACTCCGCTAACCCTAACCCTAACCCCAACCTTATACTATTAATAGTGCACCTATTAAGTGGGAGCAGGGTGCCAAATGGGATCTGGCCCGGGTGGGATCAGGGGAGAAGGGTTGACCAATCACAATGGAGGTGTAGTTTATTGGGCACCCCATTTCACCCCTCCGACACTAAAACACTCATAATAATAGAGTGTGGGCTGCGCTTAAGCGCTACAGCAGTAGTCAATAGGTTGTAAATACGTGCCGTCCTTTCGGGCCCGAGAGGGATAGTATAACTATCACGACATCACGACCTTTTGGACATGGTGATGATGGGAGGGAAAACGTGTGGAAGAAATAGTTTCTTGTGGTGAAAGCATGGGGCCACGAGAAGGCCACAACGCAATGTAAGGAGTAAGGAGCAGCGCTGATACTTGTTGTACTGTTGCACGCTTGTCTGAGATAGACGATTTGTTGCAGTTTATTGCACTGTCAATATGTGTACTGCGACTACTCCTGTAGTTTTTTTTCGTGTTTTTTGTTTTCCTCCTTGAGGTATTTATTCCACTCGAGAGTTATTGGAACCTGTCCTGTGACGACAGACGTGCATGTGGCAATGAGGTAATGTGAGATCAACAGAAACGGTTACGAGGGGGCATACTATCATACACACATATTGTATTCAAAAGCCAAGTATCGTCATAACGAGGGAGCATAGTAAATACTAGTAAATAGAACCTACGGTACACACATACACCTATATATTTTACCTATTTTTACTCACAAGTTTTGGTCCTATTTACTACTGGTATGGTCCCCCGTATCACTACTAGGTGAGAAACATAGGGGGGTAGATACATATATACTGGTGTAGTATATAATCATAATCAAATGCCGTTACTACGGGGGGGCATGGTAATCAGGACAATCAGGACCCATGGCATACACAAAAATCTATGTATTCCAGTATGTTTACCGCTCACATTTGGTCCTGATTACTGCGTTCCCCCGTAGTAATGTGTGGGGGAAATTCGGCTTTGGGGTCCATCGTGGCCTCTGATTACTACTCCTATAATTCTATATATAATTATATAATTCTATAATGTGGCCCGCCCTAATGGGCGCTTGGTAAAACCACACTCGTCGTTGTTTTGGTCGATTCACTTATCATACAAATCATATACATATATACTACTGTATATATGTACAATCAAGTCTAAAGTCTGAAGGGTTAATGTTGTTTTTGATAGTTACGGTCCACGGCGGGTTGGAGTACGGACGTGTATTATTTTGGTCAAACCAAGAGCCGGTACACGAGGCACCGGAAAATTTCGCGGAACGTTCCTCTTGGTGTACTCGTAGTGTGGGAGAGTGACGTACGTACGTAGCAGTATTTATTAGGTCCGTTGTGTCATACCGGTATAGTATATAGTACGAACAGAGAGCATGGGGTAGCTAGCATGGGGTTAGTCTAACGGTCTGAAATCTAAAAGTTTATATTGTTGTAATTTTGTACGAGTTACAGAAAGTATACATGTAATTATGATATTATTTGTATAATATGTGCGTACGTACGTATAATATGTAAACCTAATTATTGACGGAAATTATAAACAGCAGCTGTGAGATCTACTGTAGGATTTCGTCGAAAACTCATCTTTCTTTGCAAGCTGTGTGTGATGCTTCCATATTTTATGCATTAGGTACGAGCCCCAATGAACCCATTCAGAACTGAACAAAATTATACCACACTAATTCCAAGTATTTTGTCCCCTAATACGTGGAACCAGTTCGTACGGGGTTAAGGTACCCCACGTACCACTATGTCCCGAAATATAAGCACCATATTCATTGAATATTAATATACAACAGGTTCTTATATTTCGGGACAGAGTGGTAGTGTTTTCGGGATTGGAGGTCCCTTATAAGCCAACGTCCTTTATCAGAGTTGATACCGGCACATTACAGTCAGTATAATTGTTGTTGTTGTTGTTGTCTTCACATTAAAAACCGTGCCGGTCTCTCTATCCAGTACCTCCATCTGTCCGTACTAATCCAACACTTGACACGGTCGATTCAATCGGTCGATTCCCGTGGTCACAGGCTAACTTACCCAAAAAAGGTATACTGAAATAAAAGTGGAACCCGAATAGTGGGCAGAAATTGGAGGTCCCTTATATACAGCTTTCCGTACACCCCAAATGAGGACATATAAAATCCTTAAGTACGCGCGATCGAAGTATTACACTTAGCTAGCAAAGATGAGCTTCGACGAAATCCTCGAGCTCACAGCTGTTGTTTTTTCTATTTTTTAAATATACAGCTTTCCATATATCGGGGTCCCTTAAAGAGGGGCTACCCACTGCTGTACCTGGTACCAATCTGGACGGAAATGTAAGGAGTGTTTATTAAGGGGGGACCAAAGTAAATAGGACCAAATTTGTTAGTTAAAACAGGGAAACATGTAGGTTTTTGTGTGTACCGAAGGTCCCATTTACTACATTAGCCCACCCCGTAATAGTCTTGATATAGATATATACACATATCTCTACACGCTCCTCATGGTTCTCTCCACTGTGGTGCTTTGTATACCCGGTGTATTTGTACCCGTGGGGTTGCTTTTTGTGTTTTACACCAGGTGCGTGCGTACATACAATGTGTGCATGCATCATCATTATACCACGATGATTACGGCGTAGGCGACACGAAGTGATGACTGGCTGCCCTGCCGGGGTAGGCAGAGGGTGCATCTGAACCGCAATGCAACGAGCTGCATATATTGAAAAAAAAAATTAAAAAAAAAACAGCTGTGAGATCGAGGATTTCGTCGAAACTCATCTATCATCATGTTCGTACGGTAGCTGAGGGTAATACTCCGATCGCGCGTACTTACGGGTTTTCTATGTCCTCATGCCCTTAATGGACATCCCGTATGAGGGGAACTACTGCAGGTCACGCGCGCAGGCAGCATGGTGCCACATATCATGATGCTCGTACTGCTTGAAGCTCGTCCTGTGGGCGCTTGCTAGCGTTGCTGTGATCACACTTCACACTCACTCGTCGTCGTTATGGTCGCTATGCACCGGTCCCGATTAAAAAAGTTGTGGGGACCGACGGGTATATCCACTTGAATACCGACAAGTAAGGTATGGTTCGGTCTTACCTACGTTTTGTACTGGTATACTGTACAGAAAGAGCGTGCAATAGTTTTTAAATGTCATCGTACTTCAACATGTATGTGATACCATAGTACAAGTACCTCAATAGCCCCACCTGTTTCGTGTTTTAGCAGTACGTACGATGTTTTACGAAATTATCGTCATTTTTGTTCCGGCCAAGTTTTCCCTCGGAAGTATTGCATGAAAGGGGCCAATGTGTTAAAATATGGTATTAGTAGTAGCGGGAGGGCAGTAAAGTGGTTTCAAGTTACAGCAACAATGCCGGGTAGTTATACCGTTCGCACCTCCCATTATCTCTCGTGTACGCGTTACGGGGCACCATGTGTGTGTGTGTGTTCTTCACATTAAACCTTCCTTTCTACCCGTCGACATCCAGCACACCCAGTGTCCGTGCCGATTCATACCTGGTAGTAAATAGGACCAGTGTTACACGATTATTACATACGAAATTTTTAAGGGGTTTTTTCCCTATGTATATACTGCTGTAAGCAAAGGTGTCAATAATAAGAGACACGCCAGGCAAGGCGAAACGCGTGCTGTCAAGGGTGTATATAGGGCCGAGTATTCCACAGTAAAGCCTAGTAGTTTTGGTGTCAGTCAAGGCATGTCAAGGCAAAGCTGCTTGCTGCTGTCTGTCGAGGGGTGACACTATTAATTTTAAATACGACATAGTATTTTAACACATGACTATTATTAATAGTGAGACGTCTCAGTTGGGAGATCGACAATTTAGTCCGTCCTCTTGTCTTCGCTAGCTGCGTGTAAGAATTCGATCGTCGATCGTGCAGGTTGTGGGGTTTAATTATTGTATAATATACAGGTCTAGGTCTACTACTTCGTGTACTTGTATATATACGCACGTGAATATGACGCAAACCTCTTCTGATATGACGGATAATCTGATAATCTGATGTTGCATCGCTTCTGGGTGGGTGGTTTCCGCTGTACAATACCAGCACGCTACGTACGTTCATGGTACTTGGTACCTTAGAACTACAGCAGCAACTATAAACTCGTTAGGGGCTGGTCGGTGTTGCTATTAATAGCTCGGTTACCTGCCCGGTGGCTACGTACGCGTACTTTTTTTTTCTTTTAGCTTTGAAGAGATGTTTTACGTTCCTCGTTCTTGCCCGGTGTGGCTACATACTATGCGCTACTATGATCTAAACACGTGCGAGTAGTAGGTGGTTCGAGGAACGAATGCCTGCTGTGTTAGAACTCCCTTTTCAGCTCGCGACACACACCCAGGATTTGAATTAAACCACAATCCACCCCGAAGGGCAACCTTGTATTATACAGCCACTCTGGGCGTGAATATAAGGACCGCTTGGTCTTCATATTAGTGCACAACCAGTCCTTATATTCCCGCCCAGAGTGGTATGTAGTGTACTATGTACTATACTTACAATGTATGTATACAAGCAGTAGAATAATATTAGTATATGTTGTGGTTCTACGTACTTAATTTTTGTGTGTGGTATCTTGAGGGTGACAAAAGACTCGTGTCGGTTGGTACGGCGGCGGGGGGGGGGGGGTAGCAACTATTTAATTTCGCACAAAGGCACAAAGGGGGCGTAGTATATATGGATGGATAATTCTAATTCTAAGCATGTTACCAGTACTTTACAGATGCAACAGCTTCTGGTTTCTGATCGATGATAGCATCAGAATAGACAGACGACAGCCTCGGAATTGAGTGTGTTGCGTGTTTTCTTCTTCATCCCGTTGATTATCTTCGGCCGTCACGAGAAGATTCCCGCCCTTTTTTCCTTGGACGAACGTCGTGTAAAAATTACACCCATGTACGACTCGCGCTAGGCGCTTTCAACAGTTGATTCCTTGTTCTTTTTTTTTTTAGGAATGAGCCGAATTCCTATAAATTTGTCGTGTGCCTCGGGCAGGTGCTGTTACTGCAGCTGCAAGACTAGTATTATTAATGACAGAGGGATATGTTGCTGTTGTTGTAGAAGCCGAGCTCTTATGTTTGCTGTGCATTCAACGAGCAACAGGTGCTGGTGTTGTTCACTCTGTCCGGAAATATAAAACCCGTTTGGATTAAATGTCAATATAAAATGGTCCTTATATTTTGGAACAAAGGGGCAGAGGGCACAACTATAAGTATGTTTAGGCGCGAACGAGCCCGTCGGAAACAACCACACAAAAACCTATACATTTTCCCCTCTTTTTACGAACATTATTCGGTCCTATTTACTACGTATGGTCCCCCCTTAATATTCATAGTTTTAGCTTGGTTCCCGTTTTTGCTGTGGCCTTTCTCGTGGACACCTTGATTTTGGTGGATAACGTGACGAAAGTCGAGTAGGATCAGGGTGCCTTTGTGGGCCCCACTGGTGGCTTATTCTTTCCCCAGGGTCGGCTTGAAGAGGGCCAGGTCCGTGTAAAATCAGTTCAGCGTGGGTCAAAATGCCAAGTGGGTGTGATACAATATTACAGGGGGGCATAGTAAATACTAGTAAATAGGACCTACGGTCACACCTACGGTACACCCGAAACCTATATATTTCCACATTTTTACTATTAAAACCAATATTTGGTCCTAATTACGAGGGTCGACTTGTGTAATGTTCCGACAAATATAAACCCGCACATTATATACCAGGTAGCAATATTTACCGGGGGGGCATAGTAAATAGGGACATACGGTACCCACGAAGACCTACCAGGTATATGTTTCCCTATTTTTGCTAACGATACGTATTTGGTCCTATTTGCTATGGTCCTCCGTAAATAGCAGGGTAGGTACAAGGGTCGACCTGTGAAATTATCTGACATTTATAAACCTACGCATTAAATACCAGGTAGCAATTTTACGGGAGGCCATAGTAATACATAGTAAATAGAACCTACGGTACCCACGAAGACCTAAATGTTTCCACATTTTTACTAGCAATATTTGGTCCTATTTACTATGGTCACCTGTAAATAGCAGGCTCGGTAAAAGAGTCGACCTGTGAAATTATCTGCCATTTATAAACCTACGCATTAAATACCAGGTAGCAATTTTACGGGAGGCCATAGTAAACACTAGTAAATAGAACCTACGGTACCCACGAAGACCTAAATGTTTCCACATTTTTAGTAGCAATATGTGGTCCTATTTATATGGTCCCCTGTAAATCGCAGGCTCGGTAAAAGAGTCGACCTGTGAAATTATCTGACAACTACTGTGTAAGCCTACACACTAAATACTAGGTAGCAGTAGTACGGGGGACCATAGTAAACACTAGTAAATAGGACCTGCGGTACCCACAAATACCTATATGTTTCCCTATTTTTACTACGAGTATGGTCCCCCGTATTATTATTAGCTGTAGTTCGTGTCGTTTTTACTGCAGCTTTAGAATTTGTCTTGAAGAAATTCTGCTGTTTGTTGTAGTTGCATTGTCACATGGAACAAAGCGCGCCACCGACATCTCTCCCTCCCTCCTGTCGTGATTTTTTGCGGGCCACGGAATGCAGTTCGACCCTCGGGGAGGTGTGGGAAGGGTCAAGGGTCACTTTGACCCTTCCGGCACTGGCATAGCGTAGGTGCGCAATTGGATGTGAGTCGATGAGGGGGGAGGGAAAAGCCCGAATTCTTCCCGCGATAAAAAGTGAAGGGACGAACTGTAGTGGGCGGAGGGACAAGAACCTGCTTTTGTGACCCCCGGATCTGAGTTACGACTATCAATAAGAAGATAAGGGCGAAGATAATAAATGAGATGGAAAAAAAAAAAAAGAAAAAAAAAACAAGACCAGACCAGGACCAGACCAGACAAGACAAGACAGTAAGATGCCTCGGAGGGGGGGTGGGGGGGGGCAAGAGAAGTGGTTAAGACCTCCTATATTATGAGTTGAGCTGAAAACGAAACGTGACGATAAAAAAGTGGAAAACTATAGTAAAAGCTGAAACCTCCATGTATGATATGATACGAGCTGAGCTGTAAAATAAACGTGATGGTCTAAAAAAATGGGATTGTAGTGAGCTGTACGTAGAGCCGAGGCTCTCTGCTTGGATACCGGTATATGCGTACTCGTGTATGTGCCGGTGTTAGTGTTACTTGATGGTACGAAGTACCTGCAGGTAGGTAAGTTGTTGTCTCTTGCTCGGTTGGCACCCTCTCGGTTCAATTTGTGTTTCTCGTATTATTTTGATATCATCCGCTGGGTGTTTAGTTATTTTTCGTAATCCCCCGCCCATGGTGCATGCATTCATGCATTCAGGCGTGGCTTACATACGGGGGAGGGGGCATATGTCCGGTGTCTTGCCGAGCGTGAGGTTAGTGTTTCTTTGCTACTTTTCACAAGACCTCTCAGACGTCGAACAGCTCAGATAATATCTCATCTAGATGAGATATACAGATAGCTCAGATAGATCAGATAGATCATCTGCGGTAGATCCCAACCTGCAGTTTTGAGATGCATGTGCTGGATCATGCAGATTATACCTACGGCGGTCAACATGAACTAGCATCATACAGATCATACTGAAATATCTACATGATTTGGGAATGATCTGTCATTGATATGTTAGTGATCTGTCGCATGTGTGGAAAGCGTGAACCGATCGTCGAACCCTTCCGGGTGATTTGTGTCACATCTCGACTTGTTTGAATTGCAAACATCACCTTTTTTTTTTCAAAAACAGCATTATTTCTTGCCATATCATGTGATACCTAGAACACGTAGACTGCACTGCTTCTGCTGCTGGTGGTGCGTTTGATTGTTTTGTAGTTTAATAGCAGGGGACGATGAGTTGATATGCTTTCATCGTTGCGGCTAGTTTGCCAGTATGTAGGCAATACTGCATTTGTGATACATGCTGTTCATAATCACCCTTTTGCCTCTGTTCTGTGGTATATTTGCGATTACTCTGTAAACTCTACTCGTCCAAGCTGTTTCCACAGCGTACTATTAATATAAATGACGTACCAGGTGCGAACACTCGCATGTATGTACGGGGGCATGACGTTTATTTCCACCGATCATTCTGTCCGAATCTGGTAAAAGCGGTTTTGTCACTATGGCCGACTATTAGTACGAGTAGTATTTTACGTATTTCGTCTCCCCGAAACAAGCATTTCCATTCATCATTTACCGTGCAATGATGTGTTGCCCATAATATTCTAAGTCTATAGGTATATACCTATATAGTATTGACACTAAATTCGAGTTATCATATTATGTCATATTATTGTTTTCAGTATTCGCCGAACGGCATTTCCTATGTTCACGTCATCCCCCCTCCCCCCCACCCGCCTGAAACATGCGGCCATTGTCTTCTTGACGTTCGTCTTTGTTTTTTTTAATCTGGTTGTTCGTTTTTCCTTGTTCTTCGGGTGATCCACGCTGGGAGTCGTCGAATTCCCGTTACACCTTCCGTTTCCTATTCTCTGATACAGTTTTCCATTTCCATATGGCCACATACCAGGCATAAATGTCACAGCTGTTGCTTTTTTTTTTTTTTTTTTGTTAATCCATTTCCGTTCCTCTGACAGTCCTTTTCCCTTTCTTCCTCCCATTTCCTTTTTCTGACAGTCCATTTCCATATTTCTGACCGATTATTTCCTTTTCCAGGTATCTCGTATCGATACGGTGGTCCATTTCCATTTTGACCTGTATTTGGCAGTTAATTTCCATTTCTCTGAAATTCCACGTCCATTCCTCTGAAAAGTCGTTTCCGTTTCCCCATTTCCATTTCTCTGACAGCCCATTTCCATCTCTCCGACAGTCTACATTTAATTTATCTGGCAGTCCTTTTCAATTTATCTGACGGCCGATTTCCGCCTAGAACGAACAGATCACTAGTACTATCTGGAACGAACAGATCACTAGTAATATCTGGAACGAACAGATCACTATTCATATCTGGAACGAACAGATCACTATCTACTCGTAGAACGGACAGATCACTATCTACAGATAGAGCACCTAGACCCCTCACCTGCAGTAACGATGTATTGCGCAGGATATGTGTCCAACCCAAGAAGCATGTTGTAGATCATGCAGATTGTACGACTCCCACCAGGCAACATGAGCTAGATCATACAGATCAGGAATCTATCTTGCCCTGAAAGATCTAGACCATAAAGTGGGGATGATCTGTATGATCTGTATGATCTGTATGATCTGTATGATATGTATGATATGTATGATCTGTATGATCTGCATGCCATATGTGATCTGTCGAAGGTGTGGAACAGTAGTGTGAGAATGTGCGGCCTGATCAATCATCACAACAAAAAACGGTCATAGAAGTGAGAGTGGAGGCATTCAACAACCGTCCTTGTGTGTGTACATGTGTGCAGCAGCTTTTAAGTATGCCTCTTTCGGGACTTGAGATCGGAAAATGGAGAGAAAAAAATGACGAATCACAAAAATGACGATTACACCAAAATGACACATACAATGGTTGGTGGCCGAGTTGCAAGGCAAGGAGTTACAAGACAAGGCGTCAGTCGTACGGCCAGGGCGCAGGCAGCATGATCCTACCCGTACTTGTGAGCCCTCACGCTGCTTCTATATACTGTACACGGTTGAAAACACCAAAAGATAATTTTGTTTTTGGTCGCGAAGGAGTTGAGTAGTATAATGGCAATACTGTACGTACGTAACGCTACTTGCGTTTTTTGTGTCTTGTTTCTTCAACGTGTTCCCGTTTTTTTGTTCGTTCATTTGGCTCGGTTACTATTTATTGATCAACAGTGATCAATACAAGCAGTTGTTGTCGATGCTCTGTAAGTCGGCATTTTTTTTTTTTTTTTTTGTGACACTTTTGTCCCTCTCGTAAGTGCCGAAGGAGTGTCAAATGGTTGTGCTATAGCGGACCATGAGCGCGCCGTGTGCATGCACCATGCATCATGCACACGTGGCTCGCTGCTGTCTCGTTTGAGCCCGCGCCGGCGGGGGGATAGCGGAATCCGACGCAAGTCGACGAGGGAAGAAAGTGCTGAAATCTTCTCGCGATAAAAATGCAAGGCAAGAACCGTAGTGGGGGAGGAGGGAGAAGAGCCTACTTTGTGACCCCGGATCTGAGTTACGACTAGGAAGGAGAGAGAAAGGAAGGGCGAAGATAATAAATGGGATGGAACAGTGGTGCAATTCATGACCCGATTCACTATCTTGCAGGTTTTGGAAATGGGTAATTGACGATCAACAATAACAAGAACAACAATCAACACAACAAACGAGAACAGTATCAACACATCTAACGGCAATAACAACAGCAACAACGCGTCCTGTAAACACTATGCTTACAGTATACTGGTATACTCACAAGTTAATGGTTAGTTTCCAACACCTGGTACGTGGTGTAACGCTTTTGGAACAAAAATGTAACGGCAGTGACAGAGGTGCAGGTATTGTCCGATCTACCAAGCTAGGAGTTGTGTAGTAGTAGTAGTAGTAGTAGTAGTAGTAGTAGTAGTAGTAGTAGTAGTAGTAGTAGTAGTAGTAGTAGTAGTAGAAGTACTAGTACTAGTAGTACTAGTAGTACTAGTAGTACTAGTATATAGCAGTACAGTACAGGACACATAATAAGAAACAGAAAATCTGGTCCAGGCTGGGTTTCTTATTTGAGAGGGCGCTTTGTACACTAATTTCAAGATAACGACTCCCGAATTTCTTATTTTATTATAAATCCCAGCCTGGCTTTCTTATTAGCCTGTTTCTTATTAGGTGTCCTGTCCTGTAGTAGTAGTAGTAGTAGTAGGTAGTAGTAGTAGTAGGTAGTAGTAGTAGTAGGTAGTATCAGTAGTATTAATAGCAGTAGTAGCAGTAGCAGTAGTAGTGTATAGCAGTAGCAGGAGTAGTAATTTTTGTAACGTAGTAGGTAGTAGTAGTAGTAGTTTTATTAATAGTAGCAGTAGTAGTGTATAGCAGTAGCAGTAGTAGTGGTAATGGTACATATTAATAGCAGTAGTGGTACATCAACAGCAATAGTAATCGATCATCCCCGAACTCAGCAGGAGCCCGTGCTGCTTGGTGTGCCCGTTGCTGCAACGTTTACTTTTGTTGGTCTTGTTTTCCCTGTCGAGTCCCTACAAGACCAGGTACCAAGGGTACTTGTTTATTCCACCTCAGGTCGGTAAGAAAACCACCGATGTGTTCTTGTTCGGTTACCAGTCTGAATGCCCCCCCCGTCATTTTCAGCGCCGCGGGGTTCGTGCCTGGTCATGCATGCGGATGGATGACTGCGTCCGACTCTTGTTAGCGGTCACGCGACGCGTCTCCCTCGCCCCCGCCTCAACCTTTACATGAATGCCTCCCGAAATACGCTCCCCGGTCGTGAATGCCTCCGAACTGCCCCTCCCCCCGTCCCCGCAACACGTTTGTGGACGCCTCCGAAAATGTTATGCCTCCCCCTTCACCCTTTCGTCAACGCCTCCCAACTGCCCCCCCCCCCCCCCCCACCCCCCCCCCCCCCCCCCCCCCCGCCCCGGCATTGTAGGGATGCGCGGGTCTATGTGATACGACTACGGCCGTGCATGAACATGAAGTTATACCCCCTCCCCCCCCGTTCCCCCCTGCAACCCTTTCGTGAATGCCCTGCCCTTGTCTTTGTCCGACGCTTTTTCCAACTCACACGATATCCCCCTGCCCCCCCCCCCCTCCCCCCTCCTTCGTAAATGCCTCCGAAGGTGCTGCATCTGGCGGCTAAGCTCGCGGCTCGGGTAGCACGGGGCGAAGTCCTGTACCTTCACTGCTGGGGAGGGCACGGCCGCACAGGTACGGTGGTGTCGATCATGCTGCACCTCATGTACGGCCTTTGCGCCGATGTGGCGATGGAGCGGTGCCAGCACGTGCACGATGTGCGACGGATCCCCATCAGCGTTGGGTCCCCCCAGACGGAGGCCCAGAGGGAGCAGGTCAGAAGAGTGGTGGGGCAGCTGGTGAGACGGTCCAGGGCTATCGCTGCTGCTGCTACTGCTGCTGCTGAGGTCTCCGCCGCTGCTGCTGCTGCTGCTGATGGGGCTAATCTTGACGCGGATGGGGAGTGTGCTAGCGCTAGTGCCATCGCGGGAAAGCTTTCCCCCGCTGCCAAGTCCAAGTCGGCCTGCGAGCTCGCTGGAGTGTCCGGGGGAGTTGGAGGGGTCCAGGAAGGGGGAGGAAACAGGGGCGGCGCCCTCTCTCTCTCGCCCGAGGGAAGGAGAAACGCCAACGGTAATGTCAACGGTAGCGGCAACGGCGGCGGGACCGGAACGGGGTGTGGTGGGCGATCCGTGGGTGGGCGGCGCACGTGGGTCCGAGGCCGTCGTCAAGCGTTCGCTCAAGCGCCGAACGGCGTGGGCGAACCGGTCTCGGGTTGGCTTCATCCCGCCGGAGATGCCGGTTGTGGTGACGATGAAGAGGAGGAGGGGGACTCCAGGGGGGGGGGACGCCAGGGGCAGGGAGAGGGGGGCGACTTCGGCAAGGGGAACGGTTTGGGGTTAGCGGAAGAGGGGTCCGCGGGAGAGGGGGAGGCCGACTGCGCGGGGGACGACGACGGTGGCGGCGGGAGAGTTTCTCGCGTGCGTCTGTCGCTCCCTCCGTCGGCACCCGCGTCACCTTCTTCGGAGAGGGGTGTGTCACCGGAGGCCTCCGCTGCTGCTGTGTCGGAGGGGAGGGCCCCGATGCCGCGCCGCAAGTCCTTCACCGAGCCGTACTCGAAGGAGGACCCGTCGCGCGGCACGAGGATGAGTCGGCTGCGGCGCAAGTCCGCGCCCGGGAAGCCGCCGGCGGACGAGCTAGCCGAGGGGGACACGTTGCCTTCAGGGGAAGGGGAGGGGGGAGAAGAGGGGGGTGCGGCGCTGGCGGCGTCTACGGCTACTGCGGCGGCGGCGGCAGCGATGACGGCCCCGGATGTGTTGTCATGTGGCGTCATCTCCGAGGGGTCAGTCCCTAGCGGCGGCGGTGTCTCGTGCGCGGCGGACGAGGCATGCGCTGTTGCGATGTCCGGCTGCGAGGGGGTGGAAGGGCGCGCTCATTCTACCTCGTGTGGGGTTGGAGGGGCGCGCTGATGTGCGACGTGATTTGTGTTGAATGCTTGCTTTGCCACATTTAGTATCTCACCCCAGTGCGAGGCTGCCTGTTTTACCTTGAATTGCGGCGGCGGCGGCGGCGGCGGCGGTGCTAACGGCGGTCACGGTCATGTTTTTCCCCTTAAATTGTGCCGGTGGTGGTAGAGGCGGTCCTGCTTTCCCTTAAGTTGCGATAGCGGCGGCAGTGGTCGGTAGTGGCAGCGCCCGTAGCGGTAGCGGTCGGTAGCGGCAGCGCCCGTAGCTGTAGCGGCAGAGCCCGTAGCGGTAGCGGTCGGTAGCGGAGGTGGAGGCTAGAGGCGAAGGTAGGAGACGATATAAGAGTAAGAGAGAGAGGGCCGCACACACTCCGCCAGGCACAGCTAGACCCGGCTTGGCTAGGCTAGGCTAGACCAGGCCAGACCAACACAGACGCTAAAGAAGTGAACACAGGTACAAGGCTGCCCGGAAAATTTACTGTCGTACGCACGAAATTTCCGCGTCGATTGGTTCGACGTCGGTAAGGGCGTGCGAGAGAGATATGGAGGGGGGGGGGGGGGGGGGGGGGGAGGGGGGGTACTCATGGCATGCATGGCCGTAGTCATATGAGATGGAGGGGTTTGCCGCCTAAGTTGCGTGCGCGCCATTCTGTCCGCGTTCGTGGTCGTGGTTGTGGAAGAGCGGGTAGCGATGATGGTTGGAACGGGGGGGGTCGGGCAAGGTCCTTGTAGGGCGCTAGTTGCCGCTCGCTCTTGGCTTGGATGGGGGTAGGGGTTTCGGCTTTCCGATTTGGCGTTACAGAATAGTTGGCGGGGGAGACTCTCGCCGTTCGTTTGGTTTATAGAATTTTTCGTGCGGTAGATTATCCCTCCTCCCCCCCCCTCCCTTTGGTGCTGCACCCAAAGTTTAGGAGACACACTACTTGGAATTAGAGAGTAAAAATCTAAGCAGTAGTACATGGGGTTACGCGATGGTTTTGGGAAAACCGATCGATGTTGATTTGGCGATGAAAATCGCTCCCCCGGTTTTTGGAAAACCGCTGTGATTGTTTGATAGATACCCGGCGATGTACACGGGGGATACATACTGGGATACATGCATGCGGACGGCAACAAAACGCAGTGAGTGCCCCCAAGAAATGTGATAAAAGGAAAAAAGGAGGAGTGCATGGGGCTTGTCTCTCTTTTTTTATTGATCGTTGATCGAAGCTGGTGGTGGCCATATGCCCGTGCTAGCTCTCACCATCAAGAATGAAGCTTTTAGCTTTTGCAGCAAGGAACACATTCCATTTGCGGCGGTATGCATTAGCAGGCGACGTTTTGTTTTTCTTCTTTCCCCCCCCCCCCCCCC